>JAQHUG010000329.1:383839-477954 GCA_028555095.1 Dicrostonyx torquatus | reverse complement strand
GTGTGATAAATGAGGACAATGACCCTCCAAATGTAAACAATACCATATTGCAATGTATACTTGTTAATTGCCTTTTGTCTTATAACGCTCTTACGGACTTGTGTGGCGCTGCCGTGGGGCCTTGCTGTTACTCATAAGTCTTGTTTATTATGATACAGTTTTTCTGGGGTTATGAAGACAGTCTTTGTAGGCTAATCATTGCACAAGCTAAAAGGATAAATAACAAACATGGAAGAAAATCCATATTCTCTCTCTCTCTCTCTTGAGACAGGGTTTCTCTATGTAGCCATTGTTGGATCTCATTATGGATCAGGCTGGCCTTGATCTCCTAGAAACCCACCTCCCAAGTGCTAGGATTAAGGAATGCTCAGTTTTCTGTTTTTAATTTAAAATATTTTATCGAATATTCATATATATATAATATTTTTTGATCACCACCACCACCCCCGAAAAATCTGTAAGTGTGGTAAGATCTTTCTCTTTGGTAATCACAGAAGACAAACAAAATGACAAAAAAAAAACCCAACAAAAACAAACTCAATAAAGGTTATGGTGTAGGAAGAACCACTGTTAAATCTCTTAAGTCATGAAGTTCCATAAGTAAGTCCAACCTTTTCCTTGTGTCTGATGATTTAATCCATTTGGAAGGGAAATATAGGGTTTCAGGTCTCTCTTTTTTTTTTTCCTCATAGAGGTGAAGCCTGGTTCACAGGTCTAGGTAGGTTTTCTGTTAAGACAGTGGATCTCAATCTTCCTAACGCTGGAACCTTTAATACAGTTCCTCATGTTGTGACGACCCCAACCATAAAACTATTTTCATTGTTACTTCATAACTATACCTTTGCTATTGTGATGAATCATAATCTAAATATCTGCTATGCCGGATATCTGATATGTGACCCCTGTCAAAGTGTCGTTCGATCCCAAAGGGATTGCCACCCATGGGTTGAGAATCACAATCTTAAGGGAAAGCATTGTGGTCCACAGAGTAGTTACTCTAATTCTTCTGACACCTTGCTACCTGTGACAGAGGAAATAGAAATGAAGACCTAGAACATTAGGTTGAATCTCTTTGAAATGAAAAACAAACCCCTTTTTTAACGTGCCATGCATATATGACATCTAAAACAGGAAAACCGCTGATTTCACTTTCAGAAGGCATATAGTTTATATCTAAACACATGATCCTTTTTTTACCATAGGCTTATTTTACACTAATGTGCTATTAGAAAGCCAAAAGAGGAATTTCTTTTTGTCATTTTACTGAGTTACTTGAAGCAGATACATGTGGGCTTACTGTACAACCTAGTTAATGGATGCTAATTCATTAAGTTAGTCCTTGACTCTGAGGACTATATTTAATGTATCTTATTTTTCTAACTCTTTGGTATTGAGGGCTGAACCCAGGGCCTTTTGCATACTAGATAAGTGCTCTACTATTGAGATACACCCAAACCCTGTTTTTTCCATTTTTTTTTGAGACAGGGTCTCAGTATGTACCCCTTGGCTGACCTGGAATTCAGTATGTAGACCAGGTTGGCCATGAACTCAGAGCTCTGCCTGCTTTTGCCTTTTGTGTGCTGGAGTTAAAGGCATGCATCACCATGTCCAGCCTATTTTTCAACATTTAAGTGACACATAAAACCATGAAAATTCTACATACTAATGAGTACCATGTAATGCTAAACATATGTATATATCATGCAATGTTAAGTCATGTTAAACATATCTGTCTTTTAAAACATGTATCATGTCTTTGTGATGAAGGTTTAACATGTCTTTTTAATTTTTTTCCAAGAGAAGGTCTTTCTGTGTAACAGCTCTGGCTGTCCTAAAACTTGATTAATAGACCAGGCTGACCTCTAACTCACAGGGATTCACTTATCTCTGCCTCCTGGCTGCTAGGATTAAAGGCGTGCGCCACCACTGCCTGACTGTCTTTTAATTTTTTTTTTTTTAGATTCACTTTACTATTAGTTTTTGTGTATAGTGTTCTGCGGCAGATGTGTGGCTGGCGCTAAGAAAATGGTGAGCCTTTATGTGGGCGTTGGGTCCTTTGTAAGAAGAACAAGTACTCTTAACCACCAAAGCATCTCCCCAGACCCAGTAATATATCTTAAATGTGGAATTTCCTTATTCAGCTTCTATTAATACAACTGAAATAATTTCATTGAAATAAAACATCCTGATTAGAGATTATTGACATATATACATAATATATGTATATAATATATATGTATATTATATATATGTATATTATATATATATATTTGGTTTTTGAGACAGGGTTTCTCTGTGGCTTTGGAGCCTGCGCTGGTCTTGAACTCACAAAGATCCGCCTGCCTCTGCCTCCCCAGTGCTGGGATTAAAGGCGTGCGCCACCACCGCCTGGCGACATAATTGTTTAAACAATTAACATGTATTTGTTTGAAATAGCCTGTAGAGACATGGTTTTAACTGAGTCTGGATATCTCAAAGTTCATTCCATAATTAATGCTTGGATGTCTACCAGGCACGGGTGTTTTAGGTGCTAGGCATATGACAGTGACCAAATAGAAGCTTTTCCTTGGCTCCAAGGCTAGCGGTTCACAACTGAATCTCGCTGGAAGGGGAAGGCGGGGCCTTCCTCCTTTCTCCCTTTCTTCTCATAGAGAAGAAGCTTAGCTTGCTTCATACGCCTGGGGTTTCTATTGTGGGAAGTTCCCTGCCTTCAAATGGGCAGAGAGGAAAAAATAGCACACGGTATGCTCAGTGAAAGAAAATGACATAGGTAAGTAGTGGAATAATCCAAGTTCAGGACCTTGCACAATAATATCTGTGTATTTCTGAGTGGGGGAGAGACTGCAGGAGAGAACGAGTATGATTCTTTTCAGGTACAGACCTGGCGTTGACTTTTGACTCTGAAGATAGGCAAATGATTTAACCTGAGTTAAATCCAGAGCTTTCTAAACTGTAATGTGTTGGTGTCGCTTATACCTGTTTCATATGTTGTTAGGAGCATTGCATTGGAAAATATACAGAAAATGTTTACCGTCGATTATACCTGTTTCATTGGTTGTTAGGAGCATTGCATTGGAAAATATACAGAAAACATTTGCCTGCTGTATAGAGAGCATTCAGGAGCTATTGGCAATTGATGACTGCTGAGCGAGGGGTCAGATTTCTTCAAGGACATGAGCCCCGAGAAGCTATCCATGCTCTAGCAGATGCCCCCACACTCATGCACATATAGGCAGCTCTAATGGACTCAGTGGTATTGTAAGCAACAAGTTGAGAGAGAAAAGTGGAGGGAAGTAGGAGGAAAATGAAGGGAGAGTATGGGTGTGGACTTCATCAAAACACATGTGCATGAATGGATACTAAATACAATACTTTATAAAGGAATCCAGTTGGTGCTTTTATTATTCTTACTCCTCTTCCTGTGTTATATTATAATTTCTCACCTTTTATTGACCCCAATCCTTGTAACAAGAACCTCAGACTGTTACCCTACTATCACTTAGCTGTCTGACAGGCGTCCATAGCCCTTGCCTCCTGAAACCTCACCCTTTCAGGCCCCGTCAGCAGGATTAAGCATCTCCAGGTCTCGCGCTTGCCCTAGCAAAGCTGGAATGTAGTGCGCTCTTTGGCTTATATAGCTGGTACAGAGAGGGAGCTTGGATGTTGAGATTTTTTTCCCCTCTTAGTTACCCAGCAAGCACTGCACATTTGTGAAATGACTCACAGGCTTTTAAATATACCATTTCTGTTTGCCTTCACATTCAGGGAATTTTTGGAAGCCATACAGATATATAGAATATGGTGCTATTTCTTTTGAATTCTTATCTGTAGTAAGGAGGAGTTTGTCTATGCATGTCCTTGTGTTCACATGTGTTTGCTATGTGTATGTATGCACTTTTGGAAAAGGTTCCTCTTGTTAAAGTAGTTTTATGTACTTGGTATCAACGATCCCCTTTTTGCGGAATAGTGCATCTTTGCTACAGAGAGGAATTTCCCTCTTCAGGGAGTCTGACAGTAACAATTTATGTCTTTGGTCTCTTACAAAGGAAAAGGCCAAGGTAGTTGAACCCCTGGACTACGAGAATGTTATCATCCAACGGAAAACACAGATTTACAGCGATCCCCTCAGAGACCTGCTTATGTTTCCCATGGAAGACATATCTGTGAGTTCGTAAGCACTTTTTAAAAGAATAAGCATTTTATTTTCCAAACCAGTTCTTAAAGCAAGAATGCGATGTTTTCTAGATCTCGGTGATTGGTCGTCAGCGGAGAACAGTGCAGTCTACTGTACCAGAAGATGCTGAAAAGAGGGCTCAGAGCTTATTTGTCAAAGAGGTAAGGGGATCAATGGTGAGCCAAAGAACGTATTTTTCATGTTTATTTTGTTTGTTACAGGTGTGAACGCGCACAGAATGTGCACACACCCATGCGCGCCTGAGTGAGTTTGTGTGCACTATGTGCATGCAGGTGCCCATACAGGCCAGAAAAGATCCTTGGATGCTCTGCAGCTAGAGTTAGAGACAGTTGTAAATCACCTGATCCTGGTGCTCGGAGCTGAACCCAGGTCCTCTGCCAGAGCAGTATATGCTCTTAAGTGCTGAGCCATCTCTCTGGTCACCCGCCACATGATTTTGGTATTAAAAAATAGTTATATATCTGTGAATTTCAAATTTATATTATAAACGGTTGAAAGTACCTCTTCCTTTATGATAAATGGGAAATAAAATTACTAAGCTCAATTAACCTATGTAACAGGTTCGTATGATGGGAGGGTAAAGCAAGATCCCCATACCAACATTTCTCAACTCAGTTCAAAAAGTCTGTTTGTATTTCACCAGACTTTGGCTTGTGTGTTTGAGACAGGGACTTGCTATGCAGCCAAGGTTGGCTTTAAGTTCATTATTCTCCTTCCTCAGGTCTCTGGTTACTGGTTACAGGTGTGTGCCACCATTGTCAGCTCTGCCAGACTTTTTAAAAATGTTTCTTTTTATTCTTTTCTGATGTCTAAAATGAATGATTGCTGTTTTCTTATAGTGCATTAAGACCTACAGCACAGATTGGCATGTGGTCAACTACAAGTATGAAGACTTCTCTGGGGACTTTCGGATGTTGCCATGGTAAGTTTTGAAGTCAAGGGAAACAGGAGAGTTATTATTATAATTGTTATCACTGCTATTATCATTGTTATTATTTGGCTTTGTAGAAACCTCTTCTGAAACCCCTGCTATATTTACACTCTACAATAAATCAAACTTAAAACAGCAGCATATTTGGCTTTGCAATATTTTGACTAGTCCAGTGTGTTTTATCTTTGTTTATTGACACTCTTCCCAATATGTGTGAGCTCACATGTTTTGGTGTACCCATATAGATCACAGAATAATCTTTAGTTCATTCTGGAAAGTACAGGGAACCTTTTTCCAGTGATGTCAGCGAAGCAGTTAGATGTTGTTTGATCAGTTCGACACCTGCTGCTGTCCCTAGGGGGAGGACCTCTGTCAGTGAAATTGACAGAATGGCTTGAGAACGTTGATCCAGGAGTCATGGTTTAAGTCATCCTTCTGCTATTTAATAACTGACTAGGTCTGACCCGCCCACCCATTCCACCTGTTTGAGCCCTCCCATCTCCCCCATTTCTCTGCTGTATGACTGCTGGTCTCACAGCATTTCATCTAGGAAACATGGGGAAAAAAAAACAAAGGAGAAGCAAGACATTTGTGCAACCCTATATAGCTTTCAAAAACATTTTCCCAGGAAAGAGACAACTAACATTAACAGTCCAGGTTCCCAAAGCAAACAAAGGGAGAGCCAGAATGACACCGTGTTGCTTTCTGAACCGTGAAAAGATAAAGTTCTGCTACTGCTAGCAGCCCTGGCGTACGTTCCTTAGCAACTTCTGCTCTCCTTGACTCCTATCTGGTCTCTGTTTTATCTTGGCAGCTGGCTGCATATATGGGAGTCCATATATGCAAATAATGCAGGGCCGAGGAGGTAGCTTAGTCAGGAGTTCTTGCTTAGCCAAAGTCAAACAAGCGAACAGAAGCTGTGCTTGTTTACTTAGGAATAAAGTCTACATTTGGGAAGAAGAGAGTACTTTTCCATCTCCCCACTTGCATTTTCTTGTTTTTTCCAAAGAATGAAGTCAACTTATTTCACCTTTGTTTGTTGGTGATTGGTTATGGTTGTGTTCTGTGTTGAGAGTAATTTTCTTTGGATTTTCAGCAAATCTCTGAGACCGGAAAAGATTCCTAACCATGTGTTTGAGATTGACGAAGACTGCGAGAAAGATGAGGTAATGCCAGGCCTTTCTTCAAGGCCCCTTCTGTTGAAAGAGCTGCAAAGGGAATTTGAGGAGAGATGCTGAAACCAGTGCCTATGAGTAGCTGTGGCCAGTTTTTCTAACCAAATGAGTGGTTTTTAATTTAAAAAAGGTTATATTTACAAATGAGTTTTAGAAAATCTCCAATGAAATGGGCAGAGCCATGTATATAAATATGTTCTCTTGCCTGTGTGGTTGGATGGTAGAGTTGTTTCTCTTGTTGAACATGTGGTATGGTGACTTGATGTGGATTTGCCTCCTTGCCACATCCCTCCTGGGGCAGGTGCTCTCAATGTCTGTGACATTTCAACGTATAGTTTTGACTGTTTGCATGACAAGGAAACTTTCTTAGGAGGCGACTTGGCCACTCCAGCAACTATTGAGTGCCTGCTATGTTTATACCACTGGCCTTTTCATCCTGTAGACAATAATTTCAAATATTTATGAAGAGCAATAACTTTATGTTTAACTAGGAAATGGGTATAGGGCTAGCTCTGTGTCTGCTAAGTGTTGATTACTAAATAAATGGTTGGATGACTGCTATTTATTGATGTTTTTCTTCTATTTCAGGATTCATCCTCTTTATGTTCTCAGAAAGGTGGTGTGATAAAACAAGGTTGGTTGCATAAAGCAAATGTGAATAGCACCATCACGGTAACCATGAAGGTAGGGAGTAGTTGCTATGTTATTTCATCGTTTGACGTCTTTTGACATATATAATGAATCTGGAGAAAGGTTTATTTTCTAATAAAGCCCTCATAAAATCTTTTGTTTCAAGTTAACGGGTAGAGTAATAGGTTTCGTTATGGCTTTAAAAAATACATGTATCATTATATTTTGTTCTCATTCATTCCCCTACCCCACCCCAAAAACCTTTAATGAAAGAATTTTAAAAGCGCCATCCTCAGAACAATATTAACTCAGAAATGTTAATTTTTAAAAGACATATTATGAAGTTCTTGTTGTCTGATTAAGGGAGCTTAAGAAGGAAGATGTTAATTGAATGAAGAAAATAGCTTTGCAGAAACAGGCATCAGAGGTTCCTATGTGTAAAGGAATTTAATGAATAAATTTGGCTCTTATTGGGGAAGCATGGATATCTAAGATGGGGAGTCCCTTGTGTCCAGCAGCTTCATAATTCTGTTAGAAACACACCACCTTAAGTCCTACATGAAGCAGTGCCCTAGGGTGGCCTAAAGAATCTCGGTAGAAAATGGAGTAGTTTGACAACAGTGAATTTGTGTAAGGGACTCGTGGCAGACAAAACCAAAGACACTGAAAGGGACAAAGTACCACATAGAGCCTTAGATGCCTTGGACACGAGCTTGGCTTTTGTTTAGGAGACAGGGAAGAGCCATTACAATCCAGAGGAAGAACAAATGAGCTTCTTAAAGATTCTCAGCAGAGAAACAGACTATCCCATGGTACCAAATATAACTGTTCTTTCAGATATTCAATATAAGATCATATGGTTTACTGAGGATGAGTCACAGTTCCATTAAGCATTGAAGGTCATTCTAGCTTTCAGATAGCCTGAAAGCAGAAACCATGGGTATCTACCAAAGGAAGACTCAAATTCGGTCTTAATTTAATATTTTGCCTGCTGCTTCCCTTTAGTGGCCATGTCCTGTTCTCACTTTCATTTTCCGGCCCTGAGATAATGAATCCAAGTTGTAGGATGTTTCCTGTGTATCTGTTGTGTCTGAGCATGCGATTTTTTTCTTATGTGAGCTAATAGGAGAATCCTTTTACTGGGGGTCACTGTGTGCCAAGAACCATACCAAGTTTATTTTGCATCTTATTTTTATATTCTGCATTTGATCTGCATGGCAACCTCATGAAATAGGCACTGTTATTATTATTATTAGAGATATGGTAAGTTAGGCACCGATAAGTCTGATGGCTAAGTAGATCTCCAGCCCTGGGGATACGATTCACTGGGTAAGGTGCTTGCTGGGTAAGCATGGGGGCCTGGGTTTAGAATCCTAGTACCCACATAAACAAAAAGCCGAGAAACATTACAT
Source organism: Dicrostonyx torquatus (assembly GCA_028555095.1). Classification (NCBI taxonomy): domain Eukaryota; kingdom Metazoa; phylum Chordata; class Mammalia; order Rodentia; family Cricetidae; genus Dicrostonyx; species Dicrostonyx torquatus. Next base: position 469,611 of record JAQHUG010000329.1, on the reverse strand, counting down.
TCCACTGTAATCACAACACTTGGGGATGCTGAGACAAGGTGGATCATGGGCTTGCAGGCCAGCAAGTCAAATGAACCAGTGAGCTCCAGCTCGGGGGGTGGAAAAGGTGAAGGAAGCCACTCAATTCTGACTGCTAGCCTCTGTATGTGAATGCACAGGTGACTATGCCAGAACACATGTGCATATGTGTGTGTATACCACATACACAAGTCTACCAAAAGCAAAACAGAGCCCCAAGCATTCAGAAGTAGGATTTGAGCCTCTGCAGGTCTATCCTCTTGGCCAGTATACTCTCATCCTCAGTACCTGAGTACCATAGTACAGGTCCTATCAGTTATCAAGTTCAGATGCACATGAGCGGAGGTTATAACTCTGTGCAGATTGTCAGAAAGTGCTTCTAGGATTTTACACTTTTAAAAAGATACATAATATACACACTTACGGGTTACAATGTAAACTTTTGATACACGTATAATGCATAACAAGCAATGAATAGATCAGGGGAAATGGCACGTGCATTAATTAGCCTAACTACTCATCACTACTGCATGTGTGTATGTGTGTGTGCGGGTGTGTGCATGTGTGCTTGTTTATGTATGTGTGGTGGAAACATTTGAAATAATCTTTACTTGCTTTTTGAAATTACCTGATTAATTGCTGCCAACTGTACTCCACTGATCTGTAGAAATTATTATTCCCCTCATCTGACTATACCCTTGTGTGCTATAGATTAGAGCCCGTTCCCCTTCCCTAACATTCTCAGAATGTTAGCCTGCTTTGCCTGCACCTTAGGTTTAGCACAGCACTAAGGATATGTGCTACTTAGAAAGCTAGATTCATAAGACATTGGTAAGAAATTAATATTTATCAATCAATTCACCTCAAGACTGTTTTTAATTGTTCCTCAAATACCATTGAATTACATTTTATGGACAACTTTTTAACTTCTTAAGAAGATAATGTTTTAGGTAAAAAGATCCAGTTGCCCGTAAAAAAGTTCATGATTTAGCCGGGCGGTGGTGGCGCACGCCTTTAATCCCAGCACTTGGGAGGCAGAGGCAGGCGGATCTCTGTGAGTTCGAGACCAGCCTGGTCTACAAGAGCTAGTTCCAGGACAGGCTCCAAAGCCACAGAGAAACCCTGTCTCGAAAAACAAAAACAAAGCAAAACAAAAAAAAAGTTCATGATTTATACCTTCTTTCCTGATTTTTAAAATGCACGTCAATGTAGTAGCAAGGCTAATGAATCCCTAAAGATGTCCTAATCCCTGGAACCTGTAAGTGTTTGCTTACATGACAAAAGGGAATTCAAGCTGCTAATTAGCCAATAGGGAGACCATTTTAATTTATCCAGGCAGGCCCAGAATAAGCACAAAGATCCTTATATGTGAAAGAAAGAGGGAGACAAGAAAGGAGAGTCAGAGGGAGAGATGTGAGCAGAAGCTGGGGCAGGGGAGATGCTATGGCTAACTTTGAAGATGGAGAAAGGAATCGCAAGTCCAAAGATGGTAGGCATCCTCTTGAAGGTACAAGGGAGAAAGAGAGTAGAAATGGACTCTCCCCTACCTAGGGACCAGTTAGACTTCTAACCTACAGAACGACAGCATAATAAATCTGTGTTGTTTCAAACCATCCCGTTTGGGGTAATTTATTATAGCAGTAGAAAACTAATACAGTCAGCCAAAGATTGATTGTTCAGATTGGCTGTTATCTATCTCTGAGGTTGAAACTCCCATGCTTACAGGGGCCTGGGAGGAGCCATAAATTCACGGAGTGGATGGTAGATTTTAGGTAACCTGGTGACCACATGGGTGAGGCGAAGATGTCACTTGCTACTTGGTTGCCATTGCCCTATCCTGTTGAGCTAGGTTCTTTGCTTTGTCTCTTTTTATTCCCAGCTGCTCATAATTTCCCCTCTATTCTCTTGCTTTTCTCCTCTTTTTCTTTCTCTCCCCCTCCCATTGTCTTTCCGTTCCTCTCTCCTTCCCATCTGCCCTCTCTCCCCACCCCTATCTCTGTGGAAAACAATTTTCATCGAATTCTTTTCTTTCTATCTGTTATTTTTGAGATAGGGTCTCATGTATCCTAGGCTAGCCTCAAACTTGTTTTGTAGCCGAGGATGAACTTGAATTTCTGGTTCTCCTACCTCCATCTCCAGGAATGGAATCCAGGGCTTCATGTATGTTAGGTATACACTCGATCACATGAGTTGCACCCCGGCTTTTTGTTTCTTTTTAAAACCTCTATGAAATGGTAGACAGAGGAAGCAAGAAGAAAAAAAAACCAAATTGGTCATATGAGGCTCCATAGGTTTTAACAAAATCGTTTTTGCAACATAAGGGCCATGGTGAAGTTTGGGAGTTATTTCTGGTTAGTACTCTCATCTACTATGGATTGGGGATGTCTGTTTGAAATTTTGTTGTTGTTGTTTGTTTTTTGAGACAGGGTTTCTGTGTGTAGCCCTAGCTGTCCTGAAACTTACTCTGTAGACCAGGCTGGCCTCAAACTAACAGAGATCCACTTGCCCCTGCCTCCCAAGTGATGGGATAAAAAGGCGTGCGCCACCGCCATGGAATTTTGCAAGTTAAGCATGTGTCCTGGTACTCTTTGCCTTCATCTCTTAAGCCAAAGCAGTACTATTGTATTTGGGGATCTGCCAAACCTACAATGGGCATGAGAGAGGGAATTTCAATCAGAGCTTTCTGAGATACCTTGCCAAAGGGTCTCTGTCCTGTTGTGCACTTTAACGTGCATGGACTTAGTTGCCCCTGGAGTGTTTACTCTCATAGTTTTACTCTGCTCGCTTTCTCTGTGAACAGAGGGGCTGTGAGGGTGGGCAGCAAATGACTGGCAATATAGTGGTCTTGAAGTCACTAAACAAGGGGTCCTGTCCTGTGAAGCAAGGCATACTAAGGGCGTAGAGCTTGCAACCTTAGGTGCCCTGTCACGGGATGGGGAGAAGTTCTTCTGAAGTTTGCATTGGTTCAGGCTTAACAAGAAGCTAAGTGCCCAGTGGGGCGGAACAGCCCGGCTAGCTCTTGCAGTAGCAGAGACCGAGGAGGTATAACTACAGCCAAAGGTTGACAGAATTGGAGGTGTGCTGGAAGGACATTTTGTTTGTTTCCATTAGATGAATCTTCCAAATAAAGACTGCTAATCAGTCTCATAGGCAGATGGGAAGATGATTCAGGTGTGCCGTTATCTGAGTAATTTCCCCTGAACTTGAGGCAGGTTTATCCTGGGTGCAGCCAGAGTTCCCTGCCCCATCGATGGGGCCCCCTTCTGTACTGGTGCGATGCAGTAGAAGCCTTAGCAAACAGCCACAGTGCCCGAGCTCCAGAACTGACCCCAGAGAATCTTATCGGCAAATTCACGATTTAGTCTCTGCTAACTCCCAGCGGGCAGAAAACTGCCTCAGAAGGGTGTAGGTATTAATCATGACTCATTGGCAAATAAGAGCCCTTGGAAGCCAAGCTTCTTTCTTCGTATTTTTACATTACTTGAGTCTCCATGATGGACTGTAGCTTGACACTAACTTGCATATTCCTTTGCGACTGGCAAGTTATGTATTCAGAAGTTTTTTTAAAAAATTATTTCAAAACATGCAAACCAAAAAATTGTGAATTAAAAAAATTCCGTTGGAGTAACTGGGCCCGGTAGCACAGGCTTGTAGTCCCAGCACTCATAAGACTCCAGCAGGGGGTTAAAATTAAGGGCAGCCTGGGTTATACAGTGAAATGATGTTTCAGACAACCAAACCAGGAGTGCTGTGATAAGCAGTCCCTTAAGATGTTTGAAATTATGCACGGTAACTGCAGCTTTTTGTTCTGTTGTTGTTTGATAAACAAGTCCGAATCTTTTCCCTAGACATTTGAGCTCTTCGGAGTCAAAGAATCAAAAAGCAAGGAAAGAAAAAAAAAAAAAAACCAAAAACTAGAATCACGAGTGAAGATGTAAAAGTAAAATGAAAAAGGATCAAAAATTGCCCAGTTGATTTACAAGAGGAACCAGAAGACTGATAATTTATGGGATCTTTTGAGCAAGCAGCCACACGGCCAATGCAATTTCTGTGGAGACTGCTTTCAAAAATTAAACCTCCTCTGGTGTCTGCCAGAATTCTGCCAGGGCATTCAAGTTGATAGTGACGGTCCTTACAGGAAAGAAGGGCGAGCATGTGAACCACACTGAGTTCTTGATGCTGGAATAAAAGTTATATTTTCCCCAGTAGATTGTGCCCCCCTCCACACAGGTGGTGTTTTCCGCCACCTGGAACAGTTAAGTTATATTCAGTACCATTCCATTCACTACAATCGTCATTATCTTCCTCAAAGTGCTTTCTGGGTACCCTCATTATCCACCAACAAAGTATATCACTGAGAAATCAGGCGGTGGGAGAGCTGCTAATGAGAGATCTAGCTTCACAGTGAGACACAGTCACTCCGCAGCCGTCACAGTGCCCAAGCACTTCCTCTCCCTGAAGAGGACGCTGGCCTTATGCAGCTCTTGCAAAGGCGCTGATTGTTGTCTGGGCACAGTGACTGTTTTTCACCCAGCACTTGTAAATTGCCTTGTTGTCAGCAGTCATGTTAAGACAGGACAAGCTTTATTACATAGTGAGCCACTTCCTCAATTCATGCTTTCTAGTTAGTGGGAACCCATCCCACTACCCCATTCCAATTCCTGGAAAAGGATTGGAGAGAAGCTGAAGATAATCATAGAGATTAGACGATCACTTAGGCAGAAACTGTAGACCTAAGAGGAGCCTATTCGGTTTTCGGTTGCACCCTCTTTCCTAAGGAGCTGCTTAAAGACATTTGCTTGAAAAAAATTAATGTGGGCTAGATAACTGTGCTATCGGGTATGACCTTTCCCTGGTATTTAGAACTATTTTTTCTAGGGAATATGATGATATAGGGACTAAGGAACATTTTTGATCTTGAGGGTGATTTCTAGTTTCGAAGAGTTGCACATTCTTGGCTAACCCATGGCACACCTACCTTTGTGCATCTTCTTGGCTCAGTTTGATCACATTCCTTAGACTCTCAACTCCCAGTTTGCAGCAATTAAATGTTGAAGTGCCTCGCTGTGTTATTGCAGTTGCGAGGTCAACTGACTGATATATGACTCACTTTTCATGCTCTTCCCCCCCCCCAAAAGAGAGCCGTTTGTTATACATTCAGAGTCCAAAAGTCCTTATTACTCTTTGACGACTGAAGGAGAATTCTCTTCTTGGTAGGGGGAGAGCAGCAAATCAAAAGAGGATTTCATTCAAGAAAGTATATATAATATGAAAGAAATTGCTGAGAGGTCAAGGTCACTGTGTGCATTGGAGCAAGAGGAAGATAAGATCTATTCTTTTGATTTTTTTTCTCCATATGCTCCAACTTACTCAGTGGCATCTTACAGTAAATAATATGGATTAATACGTGCTTATCATAGGCAGGGGCTTTCTCACTAATTTGTTTTTCTGTTTTGATTCCCCTCATTTGGTGACTGCTTCTCAAAACCTACTTATTAGATACTTACTATATGCCAGGCACTCCTAGGAATCATCAAATCCATCACCAGATATACAAACCATACCTGATTAGTCCATGAAATTAGTATTTGGGAAGATAGACGGAAGTATCACATGTGCCCCTTCTGACTTATGACCTCTTTGGAGATGTGAGACACACAATAAAAATAATTAATTGTTTAGTGCTTGTCCAGGTACCAACTGCATGAACATGGGGTCTGAGATGGCCAGACCTTGAAGGAAGGGGGTTCCAGAAGAGAAGATATATGTGGACACAGTACATAGAGAACACATACTATAAAGGAAGTCTGGCATCCAGGCCAGGTTAAGTTGATTTGCTCTCCAGTGTCCTTCTGTGCCTCAGTTTCTCTTTCGTGATGTGGCAGCGAAGATAGTGGTGACTGCACAGAGTTGTTTATAAGGATGAAGTGACATGAGCAGAACACTTAGGGACAAGAAAACAGAAAGCACACCAGTCATTATTAATTTATATTATATGAGAATGCCCAGAGGTCAGGACCTGACCTGTGAGACTGATCATGCAAGAACTGTGAAACCATCAATAGTTTTTTTTTTTTTTGTTTGATTTTTTTTTGTTGTTGTTTTTTCGAGACAGGGTTTCTCTGTGGCTTGGGAGCCTGTGCTGGAACTAGCTCTTGTAGACCAGGCTGACCTCGAAGTCACAAAGATCCGCCTGCCTCTGCCTCCCGAGTGCTGGGATTAAAGGCATGCACCACCACCGCCCAGCACCAGCAATAGTTTAAGCAAGGAAAATGTTGGGTGTGCTGGGTCTTGCTTGTAGCCCAGAACTTGGGGTCTGGGGCAGGAATTTCACCTTGAGATTGAGGCTAGTCTGGGCTATAGAGTGAGACGCTGTCTAAAAAAAAAAAAGATGGAGAATGAGGAAGAAGCAAATTTGGAGGAAGAAGAAACAGGAGGGAAGGACAGAAGGAAGTTGAGCAAGGCCGTCTTTGTTGAAATAAGTCTGAGAAAATAATGTGTCTGCAATGATAAGGGAGATTGTAGCTATCCTCTTTTATGGTTTGCTTCAAATTAGTTTAAAAAATTTCCAGTGCTTGGCTGATAGAACTATTCAAGAAAAATGAACATGATCCCCCCCCCAAGTTTTGCATAGTGTAGAATTGTGAAATATGTTCAAACATGATATGGAAACAGGAGTGGTAGGTTGCCAACCTTCTGGAGGGGGTTCTCCAGAAAGACCAAGTCCTTGCCATTCTAGTACAATTAAGTGTAAGTCAGTTTTTGCATAAACTCTTGGGGTGTTCTTTCGTACTGTTTCTTCCATGTTTGCTTAGAACAGTTCTGAGACTCTGCATGACTCCCCTCCCCCCGCCGCCACCCCCTTTTTGTTTGAGGCAAGAGTTTCATAATGCAGCCTCAGGCTGGTCCTGAATTTGTAATCCTCTCACCTCTGTCTCATGAGTGCTGGGATCCTGCTCTCTTCCTTTCACTGCTATCCTGGCTGTTCTGTTTAGTTTAACACATCAGTTAAGTAGATCCCCTGCCTCATTTCTGCATTGCTGCTGTTCCTTCTAATCTGTCCTTATCCTTTAGAGCATCCCTGCTGTAATTGGGGGAGAGGTGTGGGTTATATTCCCAGCACCCAGCTTCCAGCACCCAGCCGCTGGCCCGCTCAGCCGCTGGGTTGCTTGCCCGAAATAACCACATGAGACTGTATTCATTTAAATACTGCCTTGCCCATTATCACTGGCCTCTTCCTGGCTATCCCTCACCTCATAAACTAACCCATTATAAAAGTCTGTATGTCACCACGAGGTGGGTGACTTACTGGACGGATCTACAGTACTTGGATCTGCAGCGGGAGCTTCATGGCGACTGGCTCTGACCCAGTCTTCCCAGCGTCCTCTTTTCTTTTCCCCGCCTATCTAAGTCCTGCCCTATCAAATGGCCCAGGCAGCTTTTTTAATTAACCAATCAAAGCACAGAAATACAGATGAACCCTCCTTCACATCCCTTCTTAGGACTTCTGGTTACTATAATGTAGAGGAAGTTTCCACACTCTGGGCAATACACATAGGCAGGCACCCTTGTGGTTTGTTATATAAGATGATCAACTGTTTTCCTAATTGGAAAGCAGGGTAGTAGTTACTCTAACTTTCCTGCTGTCTTTCATCTTTGATGCAACTGAGTGACAAATGGCCTTTGTGACTGGTCCAGAAGAGGTCCAAAGGTTACTGTCCCAACATATCAGGGCCTTGAAAAGACTTGGCATGACCTGACCCTTGAGAATCAACTCTTCCAGCTTGCTGCCATCCTTATTCTCCTAAATGGACCACTCTTTTGGGATCTCTGTTTCTCATAAAGGAAGATAGAGACTTGTCACCTGTGCTCACTGTCTAAGACAAATAATAAAGGCAAGGAGGATGAGAAAGATGTTGGTATTACAGAGAAACATCGTTCTATTGAATGAATCCTTTCAAAATATGTTGGTGGACATATTTTCCACCAACAAAATTATTTTTTCCTTTTGAAAAACTTTAATGAGTTTTAAGCATTATTTTAGACTTAAAACAATAGTGTACCTTAATAGTCTAGAAGGAAACAGTGTATTTTTAAGAAGAGATAGATGAATGAGGTAGATTTGGATAGGGTTCACACTGCAGAAAAATGCTACAATGTTTATAGGTACTTATAGAAAAACAGTCCCAGGAGATGAGGCTCAAGGATAATCCAGAAAGAGAGTAGAGGGAATTGTGTTCAGGCAAGAGGACCCCAGGCTAAAGGCAAGAAGAGAAAAGACTTAAAGGAGTTTCTTTGGAGTTCTTCAGTATTGTACATAAACCAATGTAGCCTGAGCAGTGTGATTAGATATGCAGGCTTGGGAGATGGCACAGTTGCTAAAGTGCTTGCCCTTCATGGGGAGTTTGATCCCTCATCAGGGTATAAAAGCCAAGTGCTGGAGTCCTTGTAATTCCAGCAGCAGGATGGCTGAGATACGAGGATCATCGTGCCAACTCTGGGAGATTGAGGTTCACGGAGACACCCTGCCTCTAAAATCAAGATGGAGAGAGCAATTAAACACACACACACCTTCTCTCTCTCTCTCTCTCTCTCTCTCTCTCACACACACACACACACACACACACACACACACAAACACACACACACGCACATGCGTACACATACACATTCTCACACACACTCTCTCACACACACACACTCTTTCACACACATACATACAACACACACATATACATGCAAATCTGAGGTCATATCAGGCACCATGTTCTAAGCTATGATAGATGTTTTATTTAAAATTTATTTTTATTATTGCTATTATTTTGTTGTTGTTGTTGTTGAGACAGGATTTCATGTAGCCAGGACTGACATCAGACTTTTGATCCTCCAGCCTCCATATCCCAAGTGCTAGGACTACAAGTAAGTGCCACCATACCTGGAAATTTTAACATTTCATAATAGACATATGAATGAATATGTTCATGGTATCATAGCAAAAGTTTTGGAAACATGCATACATGTTATCATGTTTAAATTAGAGTGAACATGTGTTCTCATTTATCATTTTTGACTGTGAAAGCTTTGCCCTTCCTTTTTTGAAGTGGACAGTGCATTGCTGTGTGCTTGCCTGGTCACACGGTAGCATCCCAGAGCAGCTTCTTCTCTCCAGCTGCTACTGATGAAGCCTTGCCCACCTCTCTCTTCTCTGCACCCTCCAAAGCTTAGGTTGTGATTTACCATGAATGAGAAGCCATTGCAGGATTTGAGAGAGACACTCTCTGTGGATGTCACAGGAATCTGACTCCAGTTTAAATAGTGACCACTGTGAATTTAAATATATTTTTATTACCTCTGTTAGGGAAGATGTGAGTGGATATATATCTTCAGGTAAAATAGTTATCTGTTGATTTCAAAGGACTAGAGGCCTTTCGATGAAAACTATGATGTAGAATTATTGTTTTAGCATCTATCTCCTTTCTGAAATGGAATTCTGAAATGAAAAATATATTTACCTGTGTCCTAAATTTCTGTATCTTGGATATTTTGAAAATTTCTTCTTGCTTATATAGGATTGATTCTGGATGCTCCTTTTTTCTTTGACAAAGGGACCTACAACTTCCCAAAAGTTAAAACCTAACATAGCGGTGCTAGAGAGGTGGCTCAGAGTGAGAGAGGTGGCTCAGAGTGAGAGAGGTGGCTCAGAGGTCATGGGTACTTGATGCTCTCGCAGAGAACCCTGGTTTGATTCTCAGCACCCATATGACAGCTCACAACCATTTGTAACCCAAAATCCAAGACAATCTGAGGCCCTCCGTTGGCCTCCATGGGCACTAAACATTCAAGTGGTGCACATACATACATGGAGGCAAAACACCCCTACACATAAACAATAATTTAAGTAATAGATACATCATTGACTCTTAGAATGAGGAGAGATCATAGCCATCTCCTGGTCTGTCGTTCATTCACAAACTTGTTTCTACACAGGTGTGACTTAAAAGCAATTCCTAAGCCACATGCAGTATCACGTCCATGTAGTCCCAGCTACTCTGGTGTCTGCGGCAAGAGAATCAATTGAACCAGGAATAAAAAGTCATCCCTGAGCAATGGAGTGGGACCTCCATTTCAAAAAAGAGCAAACAAAGCACGTGTGTGTTTGTGTGTGGAGGCTAAATGTTAGTCTAGGAAGGCGAATGTGTAACTTGTTCAGTGAGCATCTAATTTCTGGGCCATCTCACGCCTAAGTGTATTTGAGTGTGTGTGTATGTTGGGGGGTAACTGTCAGCCTAGGAAGGCTAATGTGTAACTTGTTCATGTTCAGGGAAAGGGTTTGTAGAGTCTGATGACAAAATGACTTCCTAGCTCACCTGGTCCAATCAAACAGGTGAGGAGACTGACAGAAGCAGCAGCCTTAAGGACAAATGTCACCGGGGCTCCTGGATGAGGGTCAGGATCCTCAGCCTTTGTGACATCTGCTCCTTCCAACTGCTCTTTTAGGCAAATGCTCTCTCGGATTTGTGAACTACCTACAGTGTCACTGCGAGGTGTAATTGCTATGCTATAGGAGGTGATTGCCTATAATTTCCCTTCCCTAATCTTGGAAGTGGTGGCTGCTGCAGAATGTCGTTACTTGGTGAGACAGCTGCACACGAAGGCATTTGTGCAGACAGTAATTTGACTCTAGGCCACAAGTTTCTTGCTCCATGCCTTTCCTTCTCTGTCCTAGCTTTGTGGTTGACTGTGGGCTTTTCACGCAGATTTGGCCACCTGCATCACTGAATCTGTACACCTTGAGTTGTAGATTTGTTCACAAACTTTTAGTTGAGTTGCAGGCTTTTAAATTACACTAATTTTTGCCTAGAAGATATATTGATTTTTGTCATGTAATTACTCTTGTAATTTTTAAGAAGTCATAGATGCACACAGTCTCAATGCTCAATAAATTATTCATTTAAAATAAGCTCAGTATGTAATTTTAGGTTTTCTGGTTCCATTATTTTATTAAGAGATGTGAACCCTTGTCACGAAAAATATATAAATATAAATGATATCATCACCAATGTTGTTGTTTTTGAGATACGATGTCATGTACTTCATACTGACCTTGAATTCACTACATAGTCAAGGACAGCCTTAACCTTCTGATCCTTCTTCCTCCTGAGTACTGGTATTACAGGCATGCAGTAACATGCGTGGATATAGCAGTCATTTTGTTTATTATTTTTGAATATTTATATAGATTTCTTTCTATAAACATAAATATGTGTTAATTAAATATGCATTATAGGCATTATATTACAATGGTATAATTATATTGTTATACATATTAAATATGTTTTCATATCTATGAAATACTTGAATACCTCCAATCTGAAGAATCCCAAATTCAGTGATTTCAGATTTTCAGTTTAAGGATGTAATCTAAAATGCTTCTCTGACCCCAGGCACATTAGTTAAAGGCTACTCAACCTGTATATCAATATACAAAAGACATAAATGCACATATGAGCACACTTTCTGTATTTCTGTGTCTCTGTAAAGTAACATTTACTTGAGGCTCTACAAAACAAGCTGGTGTTTTCTGCTTGTTCTCCCTTCTGTTGATACCATATAGCCCATATGCCTACTACCTGAAATAGAAGCTGTAGCATTTACCCGTCTGACTTGGCAAGGAGTCCCTCATACTAGTACATTTTTTTTATTCATTCACAAATAGATGATACTTAAACAAGTCCAAAATGGTTGTAAGCATTATTATTATTATTTTCCTTTTTTTCTAAAAGGAAATACCCCATAATTTATCTATATAATTTTACTTGTTCATGCTATGGAGAAACAAATTGTTGCTGTTTCAAGATGCTTTGGCAGAAGTTTAAGTAGTTGGCAGGAATGATCAGGTCCAATAATGTTCTTTTCATGATATTTAAGTCCTTTAAATATCAGATCACAGATCATATTTGGGTTGTCAGATGGGTGATCGCAAATGGCAAGCTTAAATCTTCAACTTTTGTGAGTAAGACATTATGCCTAGGTGTGTATTTTCTCCCTAATCACTTGGAGTCTGTTTTTCTGGCTCTGTTACTATTCTCATTCTGGAGTGCTTTCAGACCCACTATCCTGGGGAATTATGACTGGAGTAAGTTTTACTTTCACTATGACAAACGCTTGACACAGCCTATAGTTTCTGACTCAATGAGAAAAAAAAAGCACAGAACCATCAAAGGGTTTGTAGTCCCCCTCCACTCACTCTATTCATTGTGCTCTCGGGGAGTGTTTAAGGGAGAAGCAAAGGGGAAACATAAAGGCGTTTGGGTAGTCTTCCTCTCTTCCTCATTCCTGTAGGCAACAGCCTACTCCCATCTCTGATCACATGGCTCAGGCCCCTTGAGCCCTATTGATTCAAAGTTCAGCACTGAGGCAATTGGTGAGGCAACTGATGGCTCTCTCTGCTTCCCTGGGAGAAAGTTGTAAGCGGGGTTTACAGGAGCAAGAGTCCCGGTCCACTGTAACTGTTCTATGATATGAAGGTGATGTAAACGTGCATGCCTTTGAATACTTGGATCTGTGGAAATGAAACATAATCGGAAAAGATCTACTTGTTCCTTTTTGTTCGACAGAAAAGGATACTGGGTGAAGAGGCCAATGATTCAGATGTAAAAGCGCTTTATACATTTTCAAGTGTTAATATTCACCATTCTCAATCTATTCGATTAGGTGAGGGTAAATTGCTTGACATCATAATATCGTTAAAGAAATAAGGAACAAAGCTAAGCATAATTCTTTCTTATGTATGTATGTATTTTGTGTGTGTGTATGCATGTGTATGTGTGTACCTAAGTGTATATGTATGGCTACATGCTTGCACGTGTGTGGAGGTCAGAGGAAACTTTCAGGAGTTGGTTTTCTCCTTTCACTGTGTGAACCCTGCGTATCAAACTCAGGTCAATGGCCTGATATTAAGTGTCTTAACCTGCCGAGCCTTCTCACTAGCCCAGAAACCTGATTCATAACAATTTCTGGAGATTGTCTGACTGTTGTAAATAGGAGGAGGGGTACTTCGATCTGCGGCAGGAGCTTCATGGCGACTGGCTCTGACCCAGTCTTCCCAGCATCCTCTTTTCTTTTCCCCGCCTATCTAAGTCCTGCCCTATCAAATGGCCCAGGCAGCTTTTTATTTAACCAATCAAAGCACAGAAATACAGATGAACCCTCCTTCAGTCTGACAGTTGTTCAGATACCATGGCTGGCAAGATGTTGAAGGTTTTTAGTTCAAATAAACAGTCCTTTTGCTGTGAGTATATGTTAAAAGTGGATCATGGCTTCATTCTCCTTCTAGGTGTTCAAGAGACGGTACTTTTACTTGACTCAGCTTCCTGATGGTTCATATATTCTCAATTCTTATAAAGATGAGAAAAATTCCAAAGAGTCTAAAGGTTGCATCTACTTGGACGCGTGCATTGATGTTGTTCAGGTAAGGCTATTGCAGTAATCACTCTTTCTCCTTCTCCAATTGGGTTGCTGATGAACTATTAAAAACCTCAGCATTTCCCCCTCTTGGTTGATGGCATCTCCATGCCCCTAAACACCTTATTAGTAAACTCCAAACCTCCTTACACCACTTCCATTCAGGGCCGGTGTTTAAGTTTATCAAATCCTTTGAGTCTTACTCCAAAGTGCTTCTTGATTCACATATTCTTTGAATTTTCCCTGATTTTTCTCTATGTATCCCTTGAATACTGCCTACTCTAGAATTTTGCTTTTATTCCATTTAAGATTGCTTTTTTATCATTACTTTTTATTATGTGTATTTGTGTATATGGGTTATGTGTACATGCGTGCAGTTGCCCTAGGAAGCCAGAAGAGGGCACTGGATTCCCTTGGAGCTGGAGTTAAAGGCAATTGTCCCTGTCTAAACCGGGTGCTGAGAACTGGACTCAGGTCCTCTGTATGAACGAACAGTAGATACTCCTAAACACTGAGCCATCTTTCTACCCCCAAATCTTGCCTTCCTAACTCCCAGTTTACTGTTTTACTTTACTCCAGCTCCCTGAGACAAAGAGTGGACCCCTCACTTGTCTCTTTAATACCTTTGGGTCTTAATTTTCTGTCTCACAGAGGAACATTGAAAACTCTTACCAAGGGATTCAAATAGCCCATGGTGATGTGCCCTTAACCTGTTGTCTAGTTTCATTCCTGTGCATCTGTGTTCTGATCACAAGCTGTGTATTCCATGGACTTCGGGCATATTTGTGGCCTCCCTATTTCTTATTTCCTTCTTTTTGTGATGCTGGGGATGGAACCTAGGGTTTCGTGCAAGCTACACAATATCCCTAGCCCATGTTTTATTTTGATACAAAGCCTTGTTAAATTCCTCTTATCTTTTAAAACTCGGCTTAAATTCCCTTTCAACCTTGAAGTGCTCTCTGTTTCCTTCCTCACTATCATTTCCACTCAGTCAAATCCAGCTCCCTGTCCTCTGGGCTACCCCTTGGCTATTTCCTTTATCAAAAGCACACTTTAAATTGTATTTTGTTCCTTCCTTTTTGGGTTTAGATTGCAAAGACCCTCTCTCTCCCTCATTCCTGGAACTCCTATAACAAGGCTGTCCACACATTAGGGAGTTAGTAAGTGTCTATTGATTTGAATTCCTGGTGATATAGAGAAAGGTCAGGTGGGAACGAGAAAGCAGAGAAATGACTTGAAAAGTAAAGTAATTGACCAGGAGAGGAGCACTGTTAGGTGCTGTGGCACTGTAATTCCAAATAGGAACATTGAACTAATGAAGAGGCAAGGGTGATTGGTTCAGTAACTTCAATTTACTTGAGTATTTTCAAAACTGTAATGTCAGATTGACAATATCTTCATACTCTATCCAGTAAGATTGCTGTGAGGTTCAAGTGAAAAAAATTAAAACTGTAGCCATCTTTGTAAACTCAACATGCTTTTCCTTTGGTCTGGTTTGCTGTGCACAGTGCTGAGGATCAAAGTTTATATCTTGAGCACACCCGGCGCGGGCTCTACCTCTCAGCATCAGCCCCAGACCGAAGGTGCTTTTGAAATAAATGATCGCACGTTTTAATTTTACTGGAAGAAAAGAAAGGCAGACATGATTGCAGAGCTTTTTCAATCAGCCCTCTTCCAGTGACCTTTCTTGTCGTTCTCCCACAGTAGTGTCTTTAAGATTCCCTCTCCTAGTGTTTTCAAATGCAGAAATCGAAATCGTTACGGCTTGCTACATGGTTTAATTTCACCCTTTTCTGTTCTTTGAAGATGAAGGAGGAAATTCGTTGGTTTCTTCTTAAGTAATGACCGTGCAGTGGAGAATTATTGATTTATGACCCTTTCTTGAAATGATTACTGAGGCACAGGAGAGGAGCAGCATGCCACCTCTTTTGTCAGGACGGGGGGGTGGTGGTTGTAAAATGTGTTATTAGGTTTGAAGACAGGATGGGGTCTTCTTTTCCTTTTCCTTCTGTTCGAATATTCAGTGTGGGCCACTTCATGTCTTATTGAAAGTCACAAATTGTGAAAGTCACAATTTGATGTGAAACAGTTAGGACCTTCTTCCCCAGTGATACTGCTTGATCCTGGGCATGCTGCACCCAGTCACACCCCTGTGTTCATGAGGAGAGGGAAAGGAAGCATTGCATTTGCTTCTTGTCACATTTGAGCTAGCTTCTAACATCTAGTTTTGAAAAGTCTATAAATAACGCAAGGGAAATTTTTGGGTGAAGATAGCAAGATGTGTTCTTGTTGTAATGGTGGTGGTTTGGTTTTCTAAATGTGAAGGGTCGCGAGGGCCTTAAATGATTGATGTCTGGCCACTTTGTCCCTATTGCAGTTTGCTCAGGCTGGGGAGGAGCACCAAAGATAGGTTTGGTGTGGTCTGGGAATGTCTATATCTTATCGAAAGAATTAATGGTTTTGTGAAAGTGTTGGTGTACATATAGGCTGAGCTGAGGGCAAAAATAAATAAGAGAACACAATTAATATAAAGAGGGCAGCTAATCTAATTGAACAGGTGTTTTCTTTTTCCCCTTCTCTAGTGCCCCAAAATGCGCCGTCATGCTTTTGAACTCAAGATGTTAGATAAGTATAGCCATTATCTGGCGGCTGAAACTGAGCAGGAAATGGAGGAATGGTTGATAACGTTGAAAAAGATCATTCAGATCAATACTGACAGTTTAGTGCAAGAGAAAAAGGAGACAGCAGAAGCAATACAAGGTAAGAACCATGAAATGACTCATTCTTAAAGGAGGCCCTCATCTGTAATCCCTGGGAATGTCCTTCGGGCTACGTGAAGATAGAACCTCCACCATGAAGGCCAACCTGCTTCTTCCTGAAGGATGGACTGCAGGACAGGCTTTTCAAAGAGCTGATACTGCACGGGCCCAGACACTTGAAATACAACCATGCTGAAATGGATAAGAAATTCATGGCAGATTTTCAAAAGTCCATTAAAGTTTCCCTGGTGCTTTCATAATCACAATTATTCTTTGCCATAAATCTAGCAGGAGAGGACGGGGTGGGAGAGAGGATAGTCCTCTTAGGTGATTAGCAGTGCTCTATATGGTTCAGAACATCTGCTTTCCATGAATCTGCAGATGATGAAACGAGCAGCCAAGGGAAAACGGAGAACATCATGGCCAGCTTGGAGAGGAGCATGCATCCGGAACTGATGAAGGTATATCTTTCTCCTGGCAGCTCACCTTCCACTGACATGATGCAGGGCAAGCTGCTCAGGCTTGAGTGCTGCATTACATTTGGAAATGTCATTTTCGAGTACAGACACCTCCCCAAATTGATTAAACAGGTATAAAAAGGATGGTGCATTCCAGATGAAGGACTCAAAAGTGTTCACTCTCAGCATGGAAAATATTTTTTCCTAGACCCTAAAAAAAAGGAAAAAGAAGCACATCAAACTTCTATGCTTTTGTAGCCTTATTAATTTTATCTACTTTTATTCAATTTGATTGATATATATAATTAAATAAATATTCTTTCAGTGGGCTAATGATGCAGCTTGTGCAAATGGTTTTCAGTCCAATGACACATGCTAATTTCTTCTGTAAATTATGTGAATAATTTACTCAGATAAAGACTTTAAAGACTTTGGTGAACAGCTACTGTTTGTGCTGTTTACCCTTATTTGTGGAGTTTAAAATGGAAAAAATGTGAAACTAGGCAGTTACTGCCATGCGTGTCTCAGTAGGATGTATATTCCCTGTTACAGTGAATTAGAGCTTATAAACCGTTTGTTCCTTTCAATCCTTGTTGAGCCTGCTTACACTTTTACTTTTGTTTATTTCCCTGGACTAATGATGCAAACGCAGTTCTGATTTTCTGTTTTAAATTCACCCTCTCTGAAAATGTAAAAACATCTTTAAAGGATCGCAACCTGCTTATGATCCCATGGTCTGTGATTTCTGAGTTTGTGGGTTTTAGCTGAATCCTTCTTGTGGTCTTTTAGTCATGAGAGATGTGTAGTCATTATCTTCCCAAGGACAATAGAGTCTGAATTGTGTTTGTAACTCACAGCCAGCACTATGGATATGTCAAATATGGTACTGGTCTCTTTTACTTTTTGTTTGCATCCCAAGTCTTTTGGATTTATTGTTTTATAATCAGCACAAAATGTAGAATATTTAGGTCTTATGGAAATGTATAATAATCAGATCTATATCTTAGTATTAGTCTCAACGATGGTGTTGCACTCCCCAGCCAATCAAGCCTTTTAAAGCCATAGTACATGCATGGGAGCAAACATGGCATATTGTATCACTGATCTGGATAAACGATAGAATTGTCTGGCATTTAGTCTTGTTTTGAAGGAAATGTACCAATGTTATGTATCTTTAAATTTTAGTATGGCAGGGAAACAGAACAGCTGAACAAACTCAGTAGAGGAGATGGAAGACAGAATCTCTTTTCTTTTGACTCGGAGGTTCAGGTATTGATATATTTCTAATTCAAATAAGCATGAGTGGGGTGGAGCAGGTCGGTGGTGGTGGTGCATGTTCTCTGAGTTGACTCCCCGTTCAAGAGGACTGCCGATAGCACGGGACAGAATGTGTGTATCTTCTCCTCGGTCTCTTAGAGCCTTGCATCTAAGTCTCTTAGAGCTTGCCGTGGATAATTGAAATAATGCCTAAAGATGATTAAGTACAGCTGTGATCTAGTGGCAATGAATAGCTACAATATAGAGAGTACTGAATTCAGTGGAATGTGGATTTTCTCCATTTGATATTGGCATATAGAACAGGAAAAGTATGCAATGTTATGACTACATAGTTTCTGAACTACGAATATTTCACCAAATTATCTGGGGGAGTGAATTTTTGTTTTCTTCTTGCCCTTTCAATATGAAATCTCTTTGTAACAGTTTTTTTATTATTGTTGTCGTTGTCGTGTGTGTATGTGTGTCATTTGTGTAGGCAAACATCTCATGGTGCACATGTGGAGGTCAGAAGACAACTTGGTGGAGTCTGTCCTCTCCTTTACTCCTTAATGGGTGCTGGGGATAGAATTTAGGTCGTCGGGCTTGCATGGTAGCACCTTTACCCACGGAGCCATCTTGCTTTTGTTTTAAATAAAAATATTACACGAATATAGCACTTTTTAGCCCAGTAAAAACATATTAGGAATATATAAAATAATTTGAAGAAAACAAATTTTGTTACTTCCTTTTCCTTTATGCTTAAAGAGTTCTTGAATTGAGTTTTAAGTGTGGCTTGAAATTGAAAAAGTGTGTATGCGTGATGCATACATTAATGAAATTACCATGTAAAATTGATACTGTGTGGTGTACATGTGTGGCGTATGAATGTGCACAAGAGAGCATATGTGTGCACCTTTCTGTGCACTTGTGACAGCCTGAATTTAGCTTGGCATGTCTTCCCCTATCACTCCCCACCTTCTGTTTGGAAATGGCTCGCTCCCTGAAATGGAGCTCACTGTTTTGGCCAGACTGGCCAGCAAACCCCTGGGATCCACCTGTCTCCTGTCTCCACGCTGCCCCCCAGCTCTGGGCTTACAGGTGAGCAGTGTGGTACCAGGCATTTTATGTGCATAGCCAGGCTCCCTACTCAGGTTCTCAGGCTCACACAGTAGGCGCTTTACCCAGTGAGTCTAGCCCCAGCAAATTAATTTTAAAAAAAAATCTATTTTCCTCATAGCAGTTTTATGTATTGTTTTAATGTCAGTTATGTGATAGATAGATAAATACATAGATACATAGATACATAGATACATACATACATACATACATACATACATACATACATGCTGGTAAGATGTTCCAGTTGGTAAAGGTGCCTGATGACTTAAATTCCTGGAACCCACTTAAAAGTGTAAGAAGAGATTCAACTCCAGAAAATTGTCCTCTGACCTTCACACATGTGCTGTTGTACACACACACACACACACACACACACACACACACACACACACAGTAAGTAAGCAAATGTAAAACAAAATAGAATAGCGAGTTTCAGAGATGACCGCTCTGGGTCACTCGTTCAGAAATGTACTTGTTGCAAGCATGACTGAGCCTTTGCTTGCCCTGGGTGATTGGCTCTAATTGGACACGTCAGGCTCCTTGCCTGAGTACAAAGGAGGCAATTGACAGTGGTTGAAAGTGAATCCAGTAGCTTTAAAAACTTGTGGCATAGTGTTTTTGTGGTCGTGAAACTGAATTGATTCTGTGTTTATCGGGGAGCTACAAATGAGAGAAAACTCATAGTTGTGGGTCAATCTTTAAGCACAAACAACGTGAATTTACTTACTATTGACTGTGGAAGGTCACTTCACACAGAGTAACTCCTGTTGTGTCAAGTAAAAGGTGAAAAGCTCACCCAGAATTTCAACTTCCTCTTCTGGTCTCAATATAGTGTGGAGAGATAAGATTTTTGTCTGTGCCCTTAGGGAATAATGAAATGCTCCTTTGACTGAAGGGGTGTGACTTCAATTCTGAGCTGAGGGGGTAAGGCCTTAGGTCTCAAAGTTTATTCTTAGGTGCCTCAGACAGGAAAGGATTTGGGTGCTGGGGGCACTTTGGGCCAGTTGCTCCACATTCCGCTGTCTGAGTAAGACAGAAAAGAGAGCAGGTAAATGGGCAGAAATTAGAACTGATCTCCATGGCAATGACTTGCTGAAGCTGACTCCATAGCTAGGTGTTTGAAGGGGGTTGCCTAGTCCCACACTTATATGGCTTTTGTAGATAAATAAACTCAGAGAGGGAAACCACACATTCAGGTACAGGTTTTATGCACTAGACTCCTTTAAGGGAAGTTCTGTTAGAGACACAGGCTGGGTCAAAGCCGTTATAATATCTAAGCGTCTTCAGGTATACCTGTCTTGGCTTGGGCTGCTCAGGTAGCTGAGAACAATTCTGTCTCTTGGCTTGACTATTCCTTATTGGCAATAGTGTCTGATCAAGTTAATTTTGAGTCATTTCTCCCCTACTGTGCCTATGGCTCTAATGAAAGTTAAGTTGTCGTATACTCTATACTTGGCTTCCTGTTTGCAAAGAAAATGGACAGAGGTACTTAGACTGTGTGAGCCTTGGGAGCTGGGGAGTTTATTCTAGAGTTTTCTTTGAGGAGACACAGATGTCTGCCCTATTAGAGGAACTGACTCCCGGTATCTTTTGTTTAAATGTTGTATTTATCTTGAAGTACAAGCACTTTTCAAGAAATATATCTTTGTGGCAGTTAGAGCACATCCCTCGGTTCTGGTAGAAGCTGAGCTCATATTTATCTGTCTCCTAGGCAGGCCCTTTCTCTCTCTGCTCATCATTTAAATGTAGGCGGTTTCCCTGGGCTCCAGCCTTGGCTGCCTTTCATCCTAAATGCCCATCACTTTCAAATCCTTCTCCCCAGCGCAGACCCCCTCCTAGTTTTCCAGTCTCTCGCTCACTAATCACCTCAAGCTGAGAACACCTCTAACTGAACCGCTCCTGTCTCCTCCCCGCATCTGTCATTCATTTGTATGTCACAACGAACAAAGTTTTTAACATCGCTGTCTGTGTGATCTCCCGTGTCTGACACCGCTGTGTGATTCTTGTAGGCTTTCCTACCTCTTCCTGTCCATCTGTCCTGAAGGGCCTGTGAAGGAAACAGATTCTACCATCTCTGAGGATGTACTCTATGAAGAAGAAGAAAAGAGCCAAATAAATGGATGCTAAAAGTAATGCAAGATAAATCCGAGAAAGGAAGTTTAGACTGTCTGTGTGCAGTTTTGTTTACAGAGAGTTGGGGAAATACTTCCCTTCGCAAGTGCACTTTGACGAGACAGACTAGAAGGAAATAAGAGAGCTCTGCCCACAGCTCCCTGGGGGCAGAGTTCCTGATAGAGCAGCGAGCACACAGACCTGTGGTGAGGAAGGCACTAGATGGGCTAGGAAAATAACCAAGGAAGGATGTGGGACTTGGAGCAGTAACGTGAGGGGGAAAGGCAAAAATAGTAAAAGGCAACGTCCCAGATGTGGGGAATGAGAGTCAAGGGAGTCATGCCGTGTGGTGTAGGGGTTTGTAGGTCAAGGCGCGGATTCTGCTGTGTTTGTTGCCTTAGGCCAGATTCTCATCATCTCCCTCCAGGAGTTCTCTAAGGGCTTGTCGAATGGAAGCCTTAGAAAGGGTATAAATCCAGACTGGACAGAGCTGCTGGACTCTGCTGGCATCTCCAACATACTGATCCAAATCTCTATCAATCAGCGTCACTATGAACCCTGTCTCTTTAAGTAACTCATGCTGTCTGTTTTGTAGAGGTTGGACTTTTCAGGAATTGAGCCTGATGTAAAGCCATTCGAAGAAAAGTGTAACAAGCGTTTCCTGGTGAATTGCCATGATTTAACGTTCAATATCGTGGGTCACATTGGAGACAATGCAAAAGGACCCCCCACAAATGTATGTATGACCCTTCCTTCTCCTGCCCTGCATCCAGCATATTGAAGAATCGCTTTTCTTTTTATGACCAAGGGCTAATTGGCAGGACGAAAATTCCAGTGTTACATATTTTGATAAATTTGACATGAAGAATTTCATATCTTTCTTTGGCCAAAGTACAAATGCGCTCTCATCTTGAGAGGATTCCTGCAAGTCTTATCTACTTGGACGGCAGATGGGAAAGGTGCTACCTTTTCAGGAGTGCCGTGTCCCTAGAATCTGAAAGAAATATCCCTCACATTGGATTTGACTAGGGAGTAGGAATTCTTCTGGAAAACTGGTTCATGGCGATGAATTAGTGTCCCCAAGCCCTAGTGTGACACAGATGCTATGCAGTCTGCTAGGCTTGCTTTCTGTTCTATAGACTGAAATTCACTTTTGGCCTGTATAAATACTAGGTATCCTGGATCAAGGAGGTCAGAAATACTTGCCTCCATAAATGTCAAATCTTCAAAGACACCGTATTTAATGTTCACCTTTATTTTGGGTTTCTAGTTTCAGAAATATCAAGTAACGAATTCTTTCACAAAGTAGCTAAAATCTACTGGAGCACTTTTCTGCCTGTAAAGGGTTAATCTTTATGCCACCTGGCATGAAATTTCTCTTTGTGACCAGCTTTTGAATGCCATCTGTAGGGAGGGATCATGTCTTCCAGATTTGGTGATGGGGCAAAGCATTTTTCGAGTAATTTACTGTTGACTGACATTAGCTCTCCTGAAATGTATAGTCTAGTACATTGCAGTGGACCAGACAGGGATTTTTTTAAATGATCTATAAGTTAGAGTTGTTTTAGGAGTCGTCAGTAAGTATATAGAGATTTAAATTGTATTCGTAGATCAATGTTTCTTTAGATGAAACTTTTGAATTTTGCATATCTTTTAAAACATTGTGACTTGTAAATATGGGGGAATTTATAACTTGAGAATTTGCACTCGAAGAAATGACTGGCCTTTCATTCCTCAATGCCTTTCATTCGATGCAGAGTAACAATAGTGCGATTTTAGCTAAATAATGAACTGGGACGGTAACATAATAACTCAAAGTTAAAGATAAAAACACTCATTTTGCAATCTATCTCCCAAAGATTTAATTTTAAAATGTCAACTGTTTTCATCCCTAGGTTGAACCCTTTTTCATCAACCTTGCCTTATTTGATGTAAAGAACAATTGTAAAATCTCAGCTGACTTTCACGTAGACCTGAACCCGCCATCTGTCCGTGAAATGCTTTGGAGCGCCTCCACCCAGCTGACCAACGATGGGAACATAAAGGGCGGTTCACCCGAGTCTCTCGTCCACGGAATTGCCGAGTCGCAGTTATGCTACATAAAGCAGGTGACTGTTGATCCTGGGCTCTTGCAGCACACTCACGATAAGAAAGAGAAACATCTTTGCCTTCCTTCGTGGTTTCAGGCACTTTTCTTAGAAGGTCTGCGGTAAAAGCAGGATTCGAACCTAGACCTGAAAGATCTCAATCAGCAGTAGTAGATAGACGCATTGTAACTAAGTTCTATGACACATACCACCTCTGAAAGCACTACCAGATCCTGGGGATTGTAAATACAAGGAGTGGGCTGGGAGTGGGGCTGAGTGCTTCAGAAGAAAGGGGCAGGGCACCCCGGGGAAGAGGACATATCCACTTTTCATTGGTGAGGAAGGATCAGACCAGAGCCCTTGTCACAAAGGGACCAAACTCCCAGTGGCTTTCTTTAGCCACTTTCTATATCAGAGGACAGGGAGATACTAGAAAGTTATGGGGGCAAAGGTGGAAGAGCCTCAAAGATTGTATATGCTACCTGTCTACTTGGAGCCCTTGTAAATGGCCTCTAGGAGCTAGGAAGATGGCTCACCACACAAAGGACTTGCTGCTCAGGTGTGAGAACTGGAGTGGATCTCTTAAAAACAACATGTACCATACATGCATGGGAACACACAAATCTTCACACACCACACATGCATGCACACAAGAAATGAGCTTCTCTATGCCTCTGGACCTTCTCTAATGTGGAAGCAGTGACAGCTTCTGCTTCCTAGGGCCCGTATGGGGGTCAGACAGGTTGTGCCATCCCCAGAAAGCACTCTGTGACAGGCACAAACCACCTTGCTTGGTGCAACACAGGTTCTCAGTGCAGTGTGCCTGCTGTGGGTAGCACCAATAACAGTGCTAAACCTTAGATAAAGGAGAAAGAATATTGCTTTTATAAATTGCCAGATAGTATTAAAGTATAATATTCATTGCTGGCATCAGTGAGGGAAAATGCCAAGATGGCTGGAATGGGGAATGATAAGTCCTCAGCAAATGCTTGCAATACTTGATTATTCCAGCTACCCACATCATGTGACATACTGGAAGCCCAGCTCTGAACCTCTGTTTCTGAATCGTTTAAACATATACATAAACTAGCATCTTTAATTTAAAAAATGAAGGTAGAATGAGATGAAGCATACAGATAGTCAGGCAGAGTTATACATAAGTTATTTAGCATGAATCATACTTAACTGGGCACAGTAGTGTACACCACCTGCTTGGGAAGCTGGAGGCAGTGGGATCACTTGAACTTGGGAACTTCAGGCTAGCTTGGCCAACATAGCAAGATAAGATGGGTGGTGGGTGGAAGGAAGGAAGGAAGGGAGCAAGGTAGGAACGGAAAGGGGCGGGGAGTCAGGCAGGAAGGAAGGAATGAAGTGGGAGGGGGGTGGTGGCAGCTTACACCTTTAATCCCAGCACTCTGTAGGCAAAGGCATTTGGATTCTGAGTTTGAGGCCAGCCTGGTCTACAGAGTGAGTTCCAGGACAGCCAAAGCTGTTACAACACAAAGAAACCTTGCTTCAAAAAACCAAAAACAAACGGAAGAGGGAAGGGTTGGGGAGAGGGCAGGGGGAGGGGAAAGGAAGGTGGGAAATGGGAAGGAGAGAAAATGGAAAAAAATGGGAATGGAAGAAAAATTGAAAGGGAAACATTTAGAAAAACAAACAAATGCAAATGGGAAACCGCTATAGACATGGAAGACCTGAATGTTGTAGGTGAAACTTTTGGGAATTTATTAACAGACCACAGCTTCCACCAGCCAAAAGGCTAAGGATGTTGTCCGAAAGCGTCTGAGGCTACTGCATTGGTTCTTTGACACTGCTGTAATCCACCTACCTGATGGCCCCACCAATGGATTTGAAATATGTATTACTTTATGACTTCCCTTGTTCTGTCTCTATAGAAACTTCACAACATTGTCACCACATTGAAACATGGAATTTTGGGTAACCCAAATCTTTGTTACCAGGCCAAATTGGCAGGCATAATAACAGAATGAACTGTCTCCTATCCCCTTAAGAATACTTAAAAAATTACAAATCTACTGGGCTCAGAGTCCACTGCTAAGCAGACCTTCTGCAAGGGCAGCTTGGATGGTCTGTTAGCCCAGCTCACAGCTCAGGCAGCATGTTTCCAGCAATACCAGAAGCCAAGTTCTGTGACCTTGATACAGTTTTGATGGGCCACCCTAGTGTTGACCAGACATCTAGTGTATTTTATTTCATTTAATCCATATAAGAAGTTTTTGATAGCACTATTACTCTTAGTGCCGTCATTTCATGGGTTAGAAACTTGAGGTGTAGAAAACATAAGAATTGCCTAAGCTGATGAATGGCCAAGCCAGAATATGAACTCAGGCTGTCTAAATCCTCACCCGTATCTTAAATATCTTCTATGTTTTCTCGTGCTTGCTGCTTGGAAATTCATCACCCAGACTTTCTGTAAGCTCTTCGACTTGGTCGGGGAGGGAACATTGCTAACCTCGCGAACTATTTTCTGTTGTGGCTCTGTCAAACTCAGAAGCTCCAATTTGGAACTAATGAGATGATGTGTCTGAAATACCTTGAAAGCTAGAGAGCAATATATTAATGCACCAAACAGGAAAATAAAACTTGGTAAAGACCCAGTGATGGCTTATTCTATTCAAATTCATTTGTTTATTGAAGTAAGAGACAAAAACCACTAAAACACACATTCAAAGAAAATGGTGTAACTTTGGCTGCAGCTGCTTCCCCACTTTCCATCCACAGCACCAAGCTTTGAAACCGCAGAGTTTATCATAATATGGTTTAGGACATGTATGTGTGTGTGTTGCCTGTATATGTCCATCAGGGTGTGTGTGTGTATGTGTGTGTGTGTATGCATGCAGATGTGGAGGTCAATGATGGTATCATCTTCAGTCATTCGCTACCTTATTTTCTTTTTAAAAGAGACTTTAGTTTGTTGTTTTTAATCATGTGTATATGTTGAAGTGTGCATATATGGGTAAATATATGAGCATCCATGTAGGCTTTTGGAGCTGGAGATACAGGCAGTTGTGACCCCCCACTCCCAACATGGGTCCTGGGAACTAAACCCTTGGCCCTTGCAAGAAGAGCATAAGGCAGCTTTCTACCCCTCCACTTTAATTTTTGAGTCAGCATCTCTTGGTGAAGCTGGACTGGTTGGCCAGTGAACTTCAGGAATCTCTCCATCTCCTCCCCAGCACCAGGACTACAGACCTTCTCTTGGCTTAATGTGACAAATTCAGGTGCTCCTGGGCTATCTTCACTTATGTGACAAACATTTTACCACTGGGCTGCCTTCTCAGCCCCAGCTGGTGAGTTTTTCCATTAGTCAGAGCAGTGAAGTGCGATCTCCCTTCTTCACTGCATTCAGTGTGAATTGCGAGTGCCCTGCTTGGTAGGTATAGCTACTTGCACGACTCACACTAGCTTTAGCACATAGCAATGAAACCCGCACAATGTGTACTGTATTCCTTAGGTCTGAGACCCCCACCTTGCAAAAGAGCCAAACAGAAGGAGCTTGGCAGCATAATGAGACTTGCACGTCAGGGACTGAACCCAGGTGCAGCTAGGAAGGAACTAGGAACTGCGTTTGGGAAGGCAGATTGGATGCAGCCAGTATTACCCTCTGGACATGGTGGCGCAGGCCTGGGATACTAGTGGTCCAGCATTCAAGTGGCAGGGGCAAGAGGATTGTTTCAAGTTCAAACCTAGCCTGGGCTATAACATAGCTAGACCCTGTCTCAAAAAGTTCCCCAAATGACAAAACTGTTCTACCTATCCCTAGAATCCTGGCCGCGATCCTGTGTTGAATATCAACATTCTGTACTCTCCACACTGCAAGCTAGCACTTGCCAAACAGCCATATGTACATTGCATAAAAATATCTAACAGAAGTCATTCTTCCCCCAGGGAATCTTCTCAGTGACGAATCCACATCCTGAAATTTTTCTGGTTGTGAGAATTGAGAAGGTGCTGCAGGGCAACATCACACACTGTGCAGAACCCTACATCAAAAACTCAGATCCAATAAAGGTATTCTAAAACACCATTGCTAAATACTCCTGCTTAATAGAAAACGTACCTTTTACCAGTATTTTAAATGGCATTGTCTGTGACTTTTTGATAAAAAAAAGTATATTCTCTGAGGGCTTTTCACGTTGTCTGCTATAGGAAGCTGTACCTATGTCCACTCCTGTCAGGAAGCTGTACCTATGTCCACTCCTGTCTGTGATGCCACGAGGCTAGACAATGAGCACTTACTTCATCGATGTATTGACTTCCAAGGGCTGCCCTCCATTGTGGTCCATTTCATCCTTTATACTTTTTCAGTGTTACTCCTTTCTTGCATGATGTGTTGACATATTACATGGTGGGGATTTTTCATTGTTCGTGTTTTTCTGAATGTTCTTAAATGGCCATTTTCGTCCTTATCAAAATCTCTAGCTCATGGCATCTGATTGTTTAGAAGCCGTTTGATTGAATCATGTCCTCTCATGCTATAAATAAGAAATCTGAGCCCTTGGGAAGAGAAGTGTTTGTGGAACGATTCCTTCATAGCACCACAGTTATTGTGAATTTAAGAGCCCATCAATCTACTGTATGTTACATTTTGTTGTATTCAAATAATATTTATTAAGTAGAAGATGCTGAGGAGACATGACTAATTTGTGGGTGAAAGACTGCAATGTACACAAAGGCC
The DNA here is from genome assembly GCA_028555095.1 of Dicrostonyx torquatus. NCBI lineage: Eukaryota > Metazoa > Chordata > Mammalia > Rodentia > Cricetidae > Dicrostonyx > Dicrostonyx torquatus. The sequence goes on along the minus strand of JAQHUG010000329.1, from coordinate 441,635 downwards.
TCTAGCATTTTGTACCCCTAGGGATAAGCATCCAGCCCATGCTTTGCAGTCTATTTAGGCCTTATAGACGGCTTATCGCCTTGGCCATCTCTCATTGCCTGTTCAGTGGCTGCTGCCCACATGAGACTAATTGCATTGACTCTTGTCACCTGTGCCTTATCCTGGGCGTAGAGAGCTCAACTGTATCTAGAACAAACTTCTTCCATGAATAATGAGGATCTGCCAGCAGCATGGAAGGAAATACTTATTAATACTGCCCAAAGTGCTGCCTGCAGAGGGCCGTGGTGCAAAGGTTTCCTGCATCTTTTTAGTTTTCTGTGGAGAAAATAACATGCCAAAAAGAATTACTTTTTGGTTAGGGATTTGGCTCAGTGGTAGAGTGAAAGGCTCTGGGTTTGATCTCCAGTTACTGACTGCCACCTCCCCCCCACCAACAGAATTTTAAAAGAGATACTTTAGTCTTGGAAAATGGGTAGCGGGAATATGTTATATTTTAATATTTTATTTATTTATAGATGTTTCTTTCTAGATTTTGGTGTTTTATAATGATGACTTGAGAGAGGTTTGGGGGTGAATCCGTGGCAGATTGAACAAATCCACACTCATCCTCTTCCTTCTACCCGTAGACAGCCCAGAAGGTACACAGGACAGCTAAGCAAGTGTGTAGTCGCCTTGGACAATACAGAATGCCCTTTGCTTGGGCTGCCAGGTTCGTGGAAACCAAATCCTGACCCTTCTATTTTCCGTTGTCTGTGAAGTTGGGGACCAGTGTCCTTACCAGTGGTCTATTTCTGGCAGGCCAGCTGTGGCTTGGGGCACTTGGGATGTAAAGCCTCTTTGTTTAGAATTTCCTGTGCCTTCAAGAACCCTTCCAAACCCCTCTTGCGTTTATGCACTCTTACTTTAGGGAATTGTTTTTGGCTTGGGTTAATCCGATGGCTACTACTTAATCTTATATTTTCATACAACTCATTGCTAAAATGATAGAGTCTTCCCCCAGAGAACTCAAATGTATAATGAATTGTGTACAATATGCCCAGTTTTTCAGTGTTGACTGAGTTTATGGCTTTACAAACTATCATAGAATCATTCTGGGATATGGTGCTGAATATTCGATGACAAAGAATGCAGTCATGAAGTGCAAGCTTATAATTAATAGATGTCTCTGTTTCCTGGTGACAAGTTCAGCCAACCCTTTGGCAACAGTGGATTTAGAAGCATACAGTTTCTATGATTCTTACATTATTGTTGTTTATGAAGGTAGTTCATCCAAATCTTGCAAATCTTCAGGCAATAAGGATTTGAAGCCTGTTTTTTTGCTTATCCCCACTTCAAAGTGTAAATTCATCAGCTTGTTTGTGGTACAGCCTGTACAACTGACTGGGAGTTCTTGGGAAAGGGCACCATGTTCTGAATAATTCAATCAATTCTGTTCACTGTGTGCTGGGGAAGAGCACGAGGTAGGAGATTCCAAGTGAATCAACTCTTCTCTCACTATTTATAACCATTTCATTTGGGGGAAGGATCTCGAAATGTTTCGTGTGCTCACAGATGAGAAGGCCCTATTTTCTCTGTTTTACATACTGGTTGAAACAAATGGTTGCCAAGGATAGGCGATGGCAAAAACTAATTAAGTAAAGTATGGCTTATAACTTGTAATGTTTTTACCTTAAAAGTCCATAGCTGTTGCTACAACTGTTTATTATTAATAATACTCGTTAAGTGTTAACTCCGCTCAGAACACACTGATCTAAGTACTTAATACATATTTTGTTTATTTATTTATTTTTGGAAATACAGTTTTGCAGTGTAACTGCTTAGCCTCGAGTTCACTACTATGTTGACCACACTGGCCTTTAACTTGCAGCCATATTTATGCCTCTGACTTCTGAACAAAGGGGATTGATTTTACGCATGCACCACCATGCCTGGCCTAATGTTTATTTTTTTTAAGAGACAGGTTCCATTCCCCAATCTCAGAGATAAGGACATAGAGACCCAGAAGGAAAGGAAAAAGCAAACGAAACCCTTGCCTAAGTCTTACAGCTTATGGCAGAGTAGAGATCAGGCTATGGGGCTACCCAGTTTAGCAGTCACCCCAGGCCACTGTGGCATTCTGCTGCTCCAGACAGTTACAGGGACTGCTTGATGCTGCTTGGCCACTTGAGAAAACTAATTCTGAAAGCTTCAGAGAGAAACCAGTTGCGGTGAGGAATTGTAGTATTTTCTCCTTCCTGGAGTGTTTCTATCAGCAGTAATAGCAGGAATTTACTCTGAAGGTTTGTCCGGAGCATTTAAAAAGCCCCTGTTCCAGAAAGAAATGCTTTAAAGTGGGAGCAGCAGGCTCTGCTGAGGAGAATCGGGTTTCTGGCTATTGCTATGACCTACTTCCTGAATTACTAACAGTGCATTAGGTGCTTGTACATTACTTTCCCTTGTAGTAGGACAATGGCTGCTTAAAATGGTAGAAGAGATGGAGTGTGGTGACGCACACCTTTAATTCCAGCACTCAGGAGGTGAAGGGAGGCAGGCAGATCTCTGGGAGTTCGAAGCTAGCCTGGTCTATATAGTAAGTTCCAGACCAGCCATGGTACATGAGACCCCGTCTCAAAAAAAGTAAAAGGTAGGGCCTCAAAATCAAATGGCTATACATATATAATAAACTTTATATAAAATTATCTTTAAGATTCAGTGTAAGTTTTTTCAGCTTATGGTGATGAAATATCACTTTTGATAAGATACATTTTAAGAATCCATCTTAAAGCCAGGCAGTGGACTGCCGGGCGGTGGTGGCGCACGCCTTTAATCCCAGCACTCGGGAGGCAGAGGCAGACGGATCTCTGTGAGTTCAGGACCAGCCTGGTCTACAAGAGCTAGTTCCAGGACAGGCTCCAAAGCTACAGAGAAACCCTGTCTCAAAAACAAAAAACAAACAAACAAACAAAAAGCCGGGCAGTGGTGGCTCACGCCTTTAATCCCCAGCATTCAGGAGGCAGAGGCAGGGGGATCTCTGTGAGTTCGGGGCCAACCTGGTCTATACAAGAACTAGTTTCGAGGACGGGCTTCAAGCTACAGAGAAACCCTGTCTCAAAAAAACAAACAAACAACAACAACAAAAATAAAACAAAAAATCCACCTTAATAAATGTTCACAAATGTAATGACCACTTTAACCATGACTGATAAGGTTATAAGGATTTTTTCTCCCCAGAAAGGTTCCTCATGGACCTGTCCAGTCACCATTGCACCCTCACCCACCCAGGCAACCACCCATCTGATTGTCACGGTAGATAAAATTTTATCTGTCCTGAGTTCATCATAAAAGTGGAATCCTGCAGCATGTATTCTTGGGGTTGGTTCCTTATGCTCAATGCATTTTTGGGGTTCATCCATATTGTGTGGAATTCATTTTAGGCATTCCGCTGTGTAATGTGCCAGTTTGTTCCCTCCTTTAGTAGTTGGTGAATTAGTGATTTATTAGCAGTTAGGAGCTGCAGCCAGTAAATCTGCTGAGCACATCCAGGTACCACATGGACCCATGCCTGGAAGCTGAACAGCATTGCTGTAGAGTCAGTGCTGGGTGCTTCACTTGGTGAGAGCCACCAAAGCTCTCACCATTTTGTGCTCTCGCCAGTACTCATTGAATTTATTGGCACTTCAGACTTTTGTCTAAAAAGCTGTTCTATTGCTGTTCTAGACCTGTTTTCAAAGACATTCAGGGCTCTCTGGATCTGGATGGGAGATTTTCCCCTTTGTACAAACAAGACAGTAGCAAGCTTTCAAATGAAGACATTCTCAAGTTGCTATCAGAATACAGAAAGTAAGTGTGTGATATTAGTATGCTAAATGACTAGAATGCATGAGTTATTGATTCCTTAAAGGAATGAATGCGAGTTATATACGGGCAGAACTGAATGCTTAACAGGTTGAGTTGGCTCTCAGGTAGCTAGTGCATTTACCAATCATCATTTTTAGCCCTAAAATATTCTTGCTTTATACCTAGGCCAGAAAAGACGAAATTGCAGATTATCCCCGGACAGCTGAACATCACAGTCGAATGTGTTCCTGTAGATTTACCAAGTAAGGATGTACCGCAAATAAACATTGACAGTTGTAATTGGAGCTTGAGTATTTATCAATAGTTTACTGCAGGTTTGCATAGTGTCTTAATTTCCTAGCGCTGCCCTAACCCACAAGGGAAGGAGCTAGCTAGCAGCGGATGTTTGGGGTCACACATTGCAAACTGAGGGCATCCTATATATTGTAAAGGTCCCTACAAAACTGGATTTGTATGAATAGGGAGGAAGCCGGCGCGACTCTGTGGTAGGATGTGGTGGAAACAATGGAACAGGAAATGGAAGTAGAAAAGAATATGGAGAATTCTATAGACTGTGGCAACACCTTAGATTTGCATTTTATTTTAAGTACACTGAGAAATGACTAAAGGATTGTACAAAAAGAGCAGTAGTCAGTGTGCATTTTAGAGCATGTAACAGTGAAATGGATTATTTTTCATTAGGAAAATCGTTGAGGGGATTGGAGAGATGGCCCAGTAGTTAAGAGCACTTGCTACTCTTGCAGAGCACCCACATCTGACTGCTCACAACCACTTGTAACTCCAGCTTCAGGAGATCTGACAACTTGGCCTCTCTGGGCACCTGAACACATGTGTATACGTGTGTACACACAGATACATGCACACATGTATGCATACATACACAAATAAATAATGAGACAAATCTTCAACTATTGGAATATGGGCATGAGTTTATGCATATGCATATAGATGTTCTTTGCAACATTCTTTACATTAGCGGGAACTTGGAGATTAATAGCATCAAGATTGTCAGTGTGTTTCAAGAATTTATGGCACACCAGTACCATCAAACTTGATGCAGTGTTTCAAATTGGTGCTCATAATTTGTAAACAGATATGGGATAAAATCTAAGTAATCAAGATTTAGTTGTGCACATCCCATAGGGTTTTCATTTTGCTATAGAGAATGTGCACAGAAAGAAGAGCAGAGGACTCCACACTCAAATGGCCGCGCTAATTATCTGTGGGTGGTGGAATGACCGATTGCTATTGTAAACCTCTGTTCTGTGCCTCCAGAAGTTGTTATTAGTATGTATTGCCTTAGTAATCAGAACAAAAAGTGCAACCAGAATGCTGTCTTAGGCTCACTTTAGCCTGGGGCCTTTGTCCATCCACATGGCTCTCTGTCTACAATAAAGACAGTGTCGCAGCCCTACGCATTGCTCGTAACCTTTACTACAGTGGCAGGCTCACAAACACATGTGGCTAAACTGCACAAATACTTTGTGGCTTTTATTTTATTATTGGTAGCACATCGTAAGGTCTAGAATTTCAAAAGGCTCCCATTATTTCCTTGGTGAAACTTTGCACCTGCACTGAGTTAGCTTTTTAAAAGCGTCTCTCCATGAGCTAATTGGAAGCATAAATTTACTCTCATTGCTTTCCCCGATACCAATAAAAATTTGCAGCGAAAGCTAAAATTGCAGCCACAGGAGGGAAAACGCAGTGAGTTTCTTTGCAGAGTTTAGATTTATCAAAATTATGATGTGTTATATTTGGCAAGTCATTCGATGTTGAGAGTGAAGTAGCAAGCCATGTCTGGCGTGAAGGTCCTCTCAAACTCAGCGCTCCACTTTGTCCTCTTCTGCGTCTTACAGTTGGTTGACTTTTTGTCACCCACTAAGAATTCTGTTTTGAAATCGTTTTTTGCAAACACGTATATTTTCACAACTGCGGGAATGTGTTAGTGACTGTTGAATTACATGTGCTCCGCCTGCTTATTTTTCCCTACCATAGATTGTATTACCTCTTCATATGTGCCCCTGAAGCCCTTTGAAAAGAACTGTCAAAATATCACCGTGGAGGTTGAAGAGTTTGTGCCAGAAATGACAAAATATTGCTATCCGTTCACTATTTACAAAAACCATCTGTATGTCTATCCCTTGCAATTGAAGTACGACAGCCAGAAATCGTTTGCCAAGGTAAGGACACCATACATTCTTGGCACCTGCAGCGCTGTTTGTCATCAACCCGCTGTGTGACTCACTTTGGCTCCTTTACGGCTGTAGGCCAGGAACATTGCCCTCTGTGTGGAGTTCCGGGATTCAGATGACGGTGACGCATCGGCGCTAAAGGTTTGTTTCTGCTGCTGAGCAGTGTGCCTTTCGGGAGGCGATTGTAGAGGTGAAAATCTGAGTGCGTGATGGTTTTGTGCTATGAGTTTCATGTCTGTAGATTTCAACAAGAACCTGTGCTAGACTGACAAAGGTAATATTGCATTTTCTACTATTACATGTACACTAAAGAGTTTGTTGAAATGGTCAGATATCACAAAGCGGGGAGGATGTGTGGCTGGGAAGATGGGTAACTTTGGCCTGCGGATGTTTATCTATATGGTGGTATTGCTCTGTAGTAGGGTGCTTGCTTAGCATGCACAAGGCCCTGGACTGCATCTTGAAAAGGGGAGAGTGCATAGGTTGACTTATTCAGTTTTGACATTTCCTTCACTTGACTTTTCATTGCTCTGTGGCCTAATCACAAGGTCATTTTCTAAATGACTTGATAGTTTATAATGTTCCCTTCAGGGGACCTTATAGTGCCACCATCAGGAGACCTTTAACGTCTTTCTCTTTGAAGCCTTAAGAGGCTTTTTGAGCTGACAGACGCACAGCATGATGACTTTGATTTGAGAGCCACACAACTGGCCAAACAGTTACTTCCAAACTTAGATCTGTGATCTCAGTGGCATTCAGTGCAGCCCTGGATGCCCTGCATCAGGCAGTGCCTCTGTGGTTTCTCTAGAAACCTTTTCTTTTCAAACCTAGTGATCAGAAACCCAAGACACAACCCCAAAAGCACATAGCCATCAGTAAGTTTCTGGTTCCTCACTTCTAACCTGAGTCTCAGTCAGCCAAATGGAAGAGTAGTTATACTCAAACCCACTAGAGAAAGCTACCCATGTACTCCCAACCACATTGCTGATTACTCTATTGTCACCATGTTTGAAAGGAGTCCCCCTTCTCAAAGAGGACATTAAATTAAATGAACAATTAGCTGACTGAAACACAGCGGATCCTTTTCTCCCTCTGCTTGCCTCTTCACTAGAAATGAGGACAACCAGTTCCCTTTCCTTCTGGCAGCATCCTTTGATGTACTTTAGAAACCCTTCCGTTACTTCTTGCTAGTTCTTAGAAAATGCCCTGAGAACTGTATTTCAGGAGAACTGGCTGTGTACTCATGGAGTCTCAATTTCATTTCCCAGCTGGCCTAGAGGCTCACTCCACAGTAACAGTAAAGCAGTTAGTAGCTTGGCATGCTGGCTCGATATTCATCCTTCGGCTTATTGGGTCAGTGGAGGTAAAAGAAAATCAGAGTAGCGTGAAATGGGAACATGCCAAGGAACCACAGAAAGCCTTACGTCTAATACCAGGAAATGAGTGAGTTTGAAAACAAAAATTGTGCCTCATAAAATGTTACTTTAAAAAGTGTAAAAAGAAGCTGGGCACACCTTTCATCCCAGCACTTGAGAGCCGGAGGCAGGGATGCATGCAGATCTCTGTGAGTTGGTGATATCCCTGCTCTTCACAGTGAGTTCCAAGCCAGCCAGTGCTGCATATAGTGAAACCTTGCCTCCCAAAGGAAGGCTTTAGAATGTAAGAGAACAGCTTAATAGATATTTCTTTTTTTATTTTTAGGTTGTTGAGTTTTAAAACCACATTTTTACCCCTGAACAAGGAGTGTCCAGAAACTCTTGCTGACTAAGGTTCACCTGTCTGTCATATTACGCTCTCTAAGCGAAGAGCCAGAAATGTTACAGGTCTCCTAAAGGAAAAGAGCTACATAGCTTTTCACTATCAGCTAGTTGCGAGTACATTTCTCTGGCGGCCAGACATTGAAAGCATTCCGTAGCTGAGTTGAGCACTATCTGGGGATGTATCTGAAGTGACTGCATAAATGCTGGAGCGCTTACATGTTCAGGACGGCAGCTGAGTAAACTTGGCCATGGCCCCCTACTCGTACTGTCTCTAAATGTGTGTGGGTCTGTAGCACCTTGTCTAAAGACCTGGCTTAGGAGTGACTCTGTTTCCTTTATTTGCAGTGCATTTATGGAAAACCCGCGGGATCTGTTTTTACCACAAATGCTTATGCTGTGGTCTCGCATCACAACCAAAATCCAGAGTTCTATGATGAGGTAAAAACATCATTTCAGTATTTACAGCAGCCCTTTCTAATGATTTTTTTTTTTAAAAAAAATATTGCCATTCATCTGCCCATGCAATTCCTGAATGAAAATAGAAAATGTTACATCCAAAGACGGAGGGGGGGGGTGGGCGCTCCTGCCTTCATGGTGTCCTATGATAACAGTGAAACATTTAGTCATATTTTTAAAGGCTTCTCTGAGTTATGAAAAAATAGGACATAAATCTCAAAGTGGAGCTGGCATTGTAGCCCTTCGTACTGTCATCAGACTGGCTCTGTGCCAACGCTCTCTCTTTGGGGGCTCTTCATTTCCTCAGTTTCCAAATAAGAAATCCAGAGCCAGTCCTGGTGCTGTAGGCCTGTAATCCCGGCTGATCTGGAGTATTGCAAATTCGAGGCTTGCCTGAGCAGCTTAATGGGAATGAATCTCAAAATAAACATTAAATGGTAAATATCAGCCAAGAATGACTACTTACCTGTAATCCCAACATTCAAGAGGCCGAAGCAGGAGGATCAGAAACTCAGGGTCATTCTCAGTGGTGTAACAAGTTTGAGGCTGGCTTGGGCTACATGAAAATGTAGATCTGGAGGTGTAGTTCTCAGGTTGAGAACTTGCCTAGTATACACATTGCTCTGGGTTCAAACCCCAGGGCCAGAAATTAAGAAATTACTTAACTAAATAAATGTGGGTGTAGACTATGAAACCAGAAATGAGACCACCAAGAGAGAGGAAAGGTGTTGAGGGAAAGGGAAGGGGAGGGGCAATAGAGAAGCCTGTCAATGGAGTAGAAATGAGGCTTAGGGGATGTGGGGGGAAGGATAGGGGGCAGCAGAGACTCTTTGGAGGCAGGAGAAACTGTAGAAAAATTGTCTTTGAAAATGCCATAATGAAGCTTAATGCTTCAAGTGCTAATTTAAAAACAAAGTTAAATAAATAAATTAAATTAACTAAATCCAGACTGGCTTTTTTGAGGGCACGTCTGGCTCTTTCCTTGTGGTTTTAAGGGGCAGCTTGCCTGTACATGGAGCGCTGGATGGGCAAAGCTGCACAGCTGGGTACCACAATCCCACTGGCTGCGCTGCCTACCTCACTGGAATAAAGGGGAGTGTTGCGATGTTCCCTTCTAATTTATCTGGCTCTTTCTTGCCTGCTGCTTCTCTACCTCTGTATCTCTTTCAGTTGCCCAGTGTGCCTCTCTCAAAGCCTCTATGTATTTGCTTATCCAAACCTGCAGACTGCTTTTGATTCCTAGTGTTTGCATGTGGCCTGAATAGGCATCCTAGGCCAGATGCTCCTGTCTGCCTGGGCCCTAGAGTCTTCATTCTTGGCTTGGTTTGAACCATCTCTTCTGCTGTTGGGATTTCTCACTATCCACCTGCTCCTGTACGAACCCTCCTGTCCCAGCTTTGGATGTCACTCATTCTTTTCTCAATGTACTTTCCCTGGTTCCTTTGTGGGTGGGGAAGGAATTAGTAGTGCTTTGCATTTTTGCTACCCAGGGGGAGATTATGTCCATGTTTATGTGCAGTAAAGCATTAGATGCCCAGATGGCCTGGATACTGCGAACAAGCATGTTCTATAATAAAGTATATCTATAACAGACCTTGGTGATAATACTCCAAGCCATGCCTTGTATGTACTATAATTGGACCAAATGTCTATCAACATGCTGTTTCTTATATGTAGCTCTATAGTCAGTGAAAAGAGCTAGATCGCATAGTAAATCAGATATGCTTTTAGAATGCCTAAAATAGTAAACTTTTTCATTCATTCATTAGATATTGACTAAGAAAGACAGAAAATAGTTACTTTCATGTGTATAGGTTTGGTTACAGGCATGTGTACCAAACCATTTAAATTTTTAATTTGTCTCTTAACTGCTAATAGGTTGAAACATGAAATTGGTTTCTAATTAGAAATTCACTAATTTCTAATATAGTTTCTTATAAGCATCTTTTGAACCAAAATTTTTGAGTCATATTGACTTTTTGTTTGTTCAAGAATAAAGTTACTAGCCAGGTGGTGGTGGTGCATGCCTTTAATTCCAGCACTCAGGAAGCAGAGGCAGGTGAATTTCTGTGAGTTAGAGTCCAGCCTGATCTACAGAACAAGTTCCAGGACAGCCAGGGCTTTTACACAGAGAAACCTCATCTTGAAAACCAAGAAAAAAAGACAAAAAGAAAGAAAAAGAAAAAAAGGGAAGAAAGAAAAATATTTTTTTTCTAGAGATTTTTTTTTGTGAACTTTGATTTGTGGGTATCCTAATGCCACAGTATTGGCACATTATTTGTAAGTTTTTTTCCATGCACAGAGGAACAGTGACTTGGATAAATGTAGCTTGCTAATTCAGAACTCATTTGAAATGAATTGCACTGGGTTACAGCATCCCTGGGTGTAAGGATGTGGTTTATTTTAATCCAGTGCTTTAGAGACTCATGCTGTAAAGTTGAAACTGGGAGACTCCAGTGAACTCTACAGAAATAAAGTATTAAGTCAACGAAAGTATTAAATCCCCACAACCCAGGAGAGTCCTTCTATCAAACTGAGACTGACCAGAAAAACATTTGAAGTATATTGAAATGATACCTGCTATTTGGCCACTGGGCTTGTCCTTCAGCGAGTGTTTTGGAACAGTGCAGTGGAACTGGCCTACATGTCTGACGGTCCAACCTGACAAGGGAGGCAAAACAAAACAAAATGTCCTATGTCATTTCCCTCTCTTTTCAGATCAAAATTGAGCTTCCCATTCACCTGCATCAAAAACATCATTTGCTTTTTACATTTTATCATGTAAGCTGTGAAATCAACACCAAAGGAACAACCAAAAAGCAGGACACAGTGGAAACTCCAGGTATGTGTGCTGCTACTTGTTTGCTTGTTTACTGTGGTGTTGGGGAGAAAACCCAGGGTCATATGTTCTTTCTGTAGGATATAAATCTTCTCATCCAGCCGTTGACTACTGCACTCCTTGACCAAAAAGTACATTTCTGAGCTATAAATTTTATTATTAAGACATGTACATTGTGTATACCTGTAGTCTCAACTGCTCAAGAGGCTAAGAGTAGAGGATTACTTGAGCCCAGGAGTTCAAGGCCAACTTAGGCAGCATCTCAGGCTTCATCTGAAAACAGTTCATTGGCAAAAGCCATATTATATGTTGATTTTATTATCATGTGTATTAAATATCTTTGTCCAAATGCTCATCAGCACAGCCAACCTCCTTTAAGCAACATAAAATGATAACGCTGCTCTCAGGGAGAAACACATATTATGATACAGTGTTATTATTTGTTTTATGCAGAATTGCCCTGCAACTAGAATTTTCCAGTTATGCTTATCGTGGAAGAGAAAAGAGAGCTCGGAGCCAGGGACATCTGTGAGCTAGAGGGAGATTGGGGACTGCCTATTGCTAATGAGAACAGATTTAATGAAGTTAAATAAGCTTTAGCACCGAGGCACCAGTTCTTGTCCCATGTCACAAAGGCTTTAAATAAACCAGTGGAAGACAGCTTTAGAAGAATATCCAAGGACTGTGAGCATAGCCGGTGCCACTTCCGCATTATCAATGTCAGCATGCCCCGGGATGCATTCATTCACCAAATATTTCTGCATATTTTTTCTGTGAAATATAGTAGCAAGCACTATAGAGAAAGTAGTGGAAAAAAATCTAATCTAGAGCTTACGTTCAGGTTTCTATTGATGTGAAAACACTATAATCACAAAGCAACTCGAGGAGGAAAGGATTTAAGTTTGCAACTTGTAGTCCCTTCTGAAGGGAAGTCAGGACAAGAACTCAGAGCAGGAATCTGGGGACAGGAACCAAAGCAGAGACCACACTGGAGTGCTGCTTACTGGCTAGCTCCTTATGGTTTGCTCAGCCTGCTTTCTTATATAACTCAGGACCGTCTGCCCAGGCATGGGACCGTCCACAATGAGCTGACACTCTCCCCTATAAGTCATTCATTAATCAAGAAAAGGCCTGATAGACTTGCCTAAAGGTCAGTCTTAAAGGAGGTATTTTCACATTTGAGGATCTTTCTTTCCAAATGTCTCTATCTTATGTTGATAGAAAAACCAACCAGGTCAGAGCATCTCTTCATTGAGCATATCATCTAGTTAGCTACAGGGGTTTTATGTAGACAGATCAGTCTAGTATAAGACAGATAACAGTGAGCACTGAGAACGTTGTGATACGTGAGCACAGAAGAGGGAGTTACTCAGCTAGTGGAAGGACAAGTGGCTGCGACTCAGGGGAGGCTTTTAGGAGACAGTATTTGAATGCAGTCTTAAAGGATGGGATTGAGCTTGGCAATGCTATGATGGCCAGAAGGTGGGGCAGTCTGGGATGAAGGGACAGCTTTTACAGAGTCAGAGTAATAAAGGGTATGGACAGAAAACTCCACTGTAAGTACTTGGCAAACATAAGAGCCCAGGATGCTGAGTGGGGGACCACAGGATGTCTGATTGAAAAGCATTGTGGAAAGCATTGAATGCCAAGCTGCGAATTTGACTTTCTTTTGTGACAGGCGTGGGATTATGGAAGGGTTATTTAAACCAGTCTGGGCTGTATTGGAGGAAAATGGGCCAGGAAGCAAAGTGAAGGGCAGTGTGAGTTAGAGCAGAAAGAAGGAAGGAAGACTAAAAGGACACAGTTGGGGACCTACTTAAAAGGTCAGGAAAAGAAAGCAGGTACAGAATGACCATATCAGGAAGAAAGAATAAAGAATTACAGAAAAGAAAAATCAAGTATCGAGGTTCATATCTGCAATTGCAGCACTCAGGAGGCTGAGGCAGGAGGATTGCCATAAGCTTAATCCTAACCTATGCTATAGAGTGTGTTCCTGTATTTGAAGATAAAAAAGGAAGGAAAAGTTTAAATCCTTGTAGTCAGAATTTCTGTGGGTTCCTTATGAATACATTCAGCCTTTCTGTGGATTAAAAATATTATTTTATATGTGCATGCATGACCAGGCAGAAGACAATCTTCACTGTCGTTCTGTAGGTGCCACTCAGGCTTTATTGAGACAGGGTCTCTCACTGGCCTACAAGCCCTAGGGATCCTCCCTCCAATACCACCAGGAGCTGAAAATTATCCATCACCACACTTGGCTTTTTTCAATGTTCATTCTAAGGACCAAACTCATGTCTTCATGTTCGCATGGCAAACCCTTTACCTATTGAGCTATCTCCCGGTCCCTGCACATGCTATTTTTAAAAATTATGTCTGAAAGTTGGGCAGTGGTGGAGAACGATGCCTTTAAGCCCAGTACTCAAGAGGTAGAGGCAGGCGGATCTCTTTGAGTTCGAGGCCAGCCTGGTCTACAGAGCCAGTTCCAGGACAGCTAGGGCTACGCAGAGAAACCTTGTCTCAAAAAACAAAAACCAAAAACAAAATTGCATCTGAAGCTGGATGCAGTGGTGCATGCCTTTAATCCCGGCACTTGGGAGGCAGAGGCGGATGAATCTATGTGAGTTTGAGTCCAGCCTAGTTCACACAGATAGTTCCAGGATAGACAGGACTATATATAGAGAGACCCTGTCTCAAAATTCCAAAAAAAAATGCATCTGTACTAAATGCATATAGGCTTCCCCCCTTCCTTGTTTTTTGCCCCCTAATCAGGGGAGTAAAACGATTATTTACATAGTATATACATTCCAGTAGATATTATATGCAATCAAGCAATGCTTTGACATATACAGGAGGATGTGTGTAAATACTATGCCATTTTCCATAGGTGAATCAAGCATGCATGAATTTTAGTAATGCTGGGGTGATCTTTGACCAGTCAGCCTCCTGCGGATTCCAAGGGATGACTGTGTATTTATTGTACCTGGCAAATATCTGAACTTTCAAAATTAGGTAATCGAAAAAAACATACACCAGTATCTTGGGGGCAAGTGAGCTTCCCGAGGGATACCATCAGGCAGCGGGACAGAATAGTAGGGATCCTCACGGAAACCGCACTTAGTTTAGAGCAGAATCCTGGAGAAATGACGTGAAGGCAGAACTATGGGAATCCATGCAAGTACTCTCCTCCAGAGTAATCTCCTCATCCAAATTCTAGACAGAAATGGGCAAGATGTTCAGCGAAGCATGAGGTGGTGATTCTTCATGCCACTCATCAATTCTGTCCCCCCGTTAAGTGGCTTCCTACCTCTGAGCCAGATGGCATGCTTGATAGTATATCTCTACAGCTTCCAAGTGCTGCCTGTGAGTTTCAAGCAAGGGACACACTTGGCCATGCTCTGATAATTCACACTGCAAAACTGTCACCTAAGCAGGTTCATGCAGGCAGAGAGTGGATTGATGGCTTCTAGGGATGGGGGATGTAGGGGACTTGGGAGTGCTTACCGAGGTCGGCCGAGTTTCTTTTCTGAGTACTGAAAAATTTCTGCAGTTCCTGTTAATGAAGCGACTGCAAATTCACTAAAACAATTATACAAATCAGACCCCAGAAAAAACTGCGTGAGGGAAAAGGTTGTCTAAAAGCAAGAAATGTGTTTTCCCAGTTTCTAGTTTGGAACTTTCCCCCCATTGGTCAGAATTTCAGAGTATTTCCTGTTGGTCAAAGTTTCAGAGCATCAACAGTGTCATTTCTTTCTTTCGCTCTGTTGTATTTGCCTCTTTTCTTCTATTTTTGAGATTATAATTGCATCATTTCCCCTTCCCTTTTCCCTCCAAATCTTTCCATATATCCCTCATTGCTTACTTTCAAATTCATGCCCTTTTTAAATTAATTGATACTACATGCATATATGTATGTGTTTATACATTCCTTAATACGACCTGCTCAGTATGTATAATGTAACATGAACGTGTGTTTCTGGGGCTGACTATTTGGTTTTGGATAACCAGTTGGCTTACTCTTCCCTGGAGAAGACTATTTCTTCTATTCTCAGCATTCCTTAGTCGCTGTAGTTCTTTCTATAGGGTTGAGACCTTGTAGGCTTCCTGACATTGTCATTTCTAGTGGTCCTTCTGCACATGTCTCTTGCCTGCATTTTCTGAGAGCAGAGGTCTGGGGGAAGCATGTTTGAAGTAGCGCTGGAGAAGATGCTCAGCAGCGATGGCACAGCATCTGTGAAAGACTTCAGTCTACGGAGAGAAAGAAAGCCATGTGTTGGCTGGCTTGTAAGAGTAAAAGCATTTGCCAGATTAAACATGTACATGAAGACATTCTAACCAGATTTGTGTTGACTTCTGTGTTCACGGTATAAACACACACATGTACACACGTGCATAGGCATCCATGCAAAGAATTTTAAAGACTTGGAAAGCAGTGGATCTGCAAATGCTCTCCAGCCAACACCCCTTCTCATTTGCCAGAAGTCCATGCAGAGCAAGGTTGGGTTGTTTTTCTTTTCTTTTTAACAGCCGAGTTATAAACACTCGAAGCCCAGAGTAATCTGTATGATGGAAACACTGACACTACGCAACTTGAGCAACCCAGATGGCTCTGGTTAGTATAGCAGACATAATGAGTTTTCTAATAGAAAGCCAAGGTTTCCCTTTGGGGGTAGAAGTGTTAAGAAATGTAGAGATGGCAGGAAATCTCTCAGTGGAATGAAGTCATAAACACTGTCGCCCAACTGCATTTTCCCTCTTTGCCTTCTCTACCTCCAGTCAGGAAAACTCTGCCTGTCTAAATGATTGACACTTTTACGACCTTGGATCAATGTAGGTGTAGCCTTGACTTACGATCTTAATTTTCCATATGCCATATCCCAGGGTTAGCATAAGAGATTTTGGAACACATGATTGCTGACTGAGATGGTGTCAACTGTGAGACTTTGAACTCGGAGTAGAAGGGTAGATAAAAGGGACCAGAACCTTCTAAAACACGAGGCTACCCAAAGAGCCCTCAACACAGAGAGATAGTGGTATCAAGGCACATTCTAAACCTAAATATATTCATGTGTTATCTGAGACCAGCCCCTCAACTCTTTTAACTGCAAAAGGCTGTGTTACTCCCACTTTCATTGCCAAAGATACAGAGCCAATAACCTCTGAGCAGCTATGCTGGGATTAGGAAAAGGTCTAAGTGCATTGTTCCTTTCCTGCTCCACAGTTGCCTGTCACCTGGGCTCCAGCATACAGATCCCTGGAACCGTCACCGTCTCACTTTCTGCCCTAGCTTGCAGACCTTTGCATAGCTAATTGTATTTGTGATGTTCTTTCTCACGGTTAATCATTGTCTCCGCAGTTGGATTTGCCTGGGTACCCTTGCTGAAGGATGGGAGAGTTATCACCTGTGAACAGCAGCTGCCTGTCTCAGCCAATCTTCCCCCAGGCTACTTGAATGTGAATGACGCAGAGTCAAGAAGGGTAGGGGCATGTCTGCATCTGTGCGAGTGATTGCGTTTTTAGATGTTTGAAAAGGAGAACTTTGTTGGCGTGGTTTGGGACAGGAATACCCAAATATGGTCCGAAGGCTGGTGCTCCTTCACAAGAAAAGTCTGTTCTCTGTGTTTAGAACTGATAATCCTACTAACTTTTAAAACTGGATTCGGGGCATGACTTATAAAAACCCTCATGGATCTAAATAGGAAGGAGAAAAAAGCAAGGTCTCCTGAGTAAACTGGGAGCATGGGGGTCATGGAAGAGGGTAGGAAGGGAGGGGAGCGGGAAAAAATGTATAGCACAATAAAAGCAATAAAAAAGAAAAAGCCCGCATCTATTTAAGTAATTCATTTTTGGGGTGGTAGTTTATATACACCTGCGGAGGACTGGAAATCTTAAATGATTTAGGGCACATTTATCCGAAAGGGCACTTATGTTCTCCAGTAGATCCTTGATGAACCTAATGCTTTCTGAAATCTGTTGAGATGTTCACATGGTATTGTAGGTTGTTCATGAATTTTTTTGCTATAAAATCGATGCTCACGACTGAATTTTCTGTGCAGCAATCGAATGCGGATATCAAATGGGTAGATGGTGCGAAGCCTTTGCTGAAGATTAAGAGCCACTTGGAATCAACCATTTATACACAGGTAAATGGCAGCACCCAAATTTCTCAAGCTGAGTATTGGAATCTGTTTCCTCGTTAAACTCGCTCATTTTTAATCTCCTACTGCTTGGAGAAATTGAACTCTAAATGGCATGAAGGGGCTATTGTCACCATTTTAAACATGAGAAAAACAGGCTAAGCCAAAAGAGGTAGTTTTCCACGAGGCACAAAAGAACAATTAGGAATTCCAGTTCCAAATGCATATTACATTTTTCCACCTCCTGCTGTGACCCCACTGTCCAGAAAATCAACATGTACAGACTTCATAGGGGATAACTGGACTTGTCAGCAGAGTGTCACTGCAAAGCTGAATACTGAATGCTAGGAATGAGTCATCTGGGAACTTGCTTCACCTGCAGTTTCAAACCTCTGTTCCTGCTCATTTCATTAAAATAGAGAAGCAAGCTCAATTTGATAGAGCTCACTTATTTTAAGGCGTAAATAAGTGTCGAGCTGGTTGGGCATGCTTAGCAACTTCCTGCGTGCTCAGGTACACACCAGTTTCATCTGGCTGTGCTTATTTACGTGACGGTCAAGAGGGTTTCAGGCGCATAACATATATCGGCAGAGGTGGCTCCAGGGTCCTGGCGTTAGAACACCCAGATAGATAGGCCAGGATGCTGGATTGGGGAGAACTGGAAGGGTGTGCTTGCGGGTAATGAATTCAACCTCATATGGCTGTTTCCATCTGTGTTCCAGGATCTGCATGTGCACAAATTCTTCCATCATTGCCAGCTGATACAGTCGGGCTCGAAAGAAGTTCCAGGGGAGCTCATTAAATATTTAAAGGTAAATGAGCAGCAGCTTGCCGCAAAAGGTTCGCTTTTTGTGCTTTTCTGCCACTGCATTTTGACATGGAGTAAAGGACCAGACAAACAGTTGAAACTCCTGTAGGCCCCAGGACACTTTCTTTTTTGTGCTTTTCCAGCAACTGGCCGCTTAGAAGCGGACAACAGCGTGGCTACATTAGGGAGAAAATACTATAGCCCACATTTGACATTATGGCTCAGAAACCTTATGCTTTTGGTTGCAGAAATGGCTTTTCGGGTCTTGGCTCTTCCTGCTAACTCTCACTGAAAGGAGAGCATGCTGTGGTGGGGGAAGGGCCAGAAAGAGCAGAAACACTTTTTCTTGTCCCGAAGTATGAGATGGTCCTGTGTCCGCTAATGGGAGACTACCATGAGGGCCCGCTGAAGATAGAAACATCGTCTGATCGTGGCACCGGGGAGGGACTTTTAGGGAGTCTTTAGGATACCACAGTGTAGCAGACAGAGAACCTAACGCTTGACTCATTCACTCTGTGCTGCAGCTGTGGTGTGTGTGCATCCTAGGACCCGACTAGCAGCAGTTGCTTGCTTTCTTTGCTTCCTTAGTAGGTTAGCTGTGGAAAATCTGCGCCATTTTGAGCTGAAGATTCTCCAGGGTTTCCCTAACAGTGGCCTCAGGAAACCTTTCCTTTCAGACAGATAGGGTGGCATGAGACAATGCATGGGTCTGGAATCAGAAGCTGATCTCATGTCACAGAGCCGTCATTTACTAGGTCTGTGAGGTCACCGAGCTTCTCTTAGTTGTTCATGGGGAGAAGAGTAATACCCATTGGTCACGAGTCTTAACCAAGGTAGCTCATCTGCTGGGTTGGAATTGTTCATGACACACGCCTTCGGGAAAGCAGGCATTAGGGGGTCTAGCAAATAAAACTGTATGTCTTGTCGAGGAGCTTCATATCTTGCAGACGGAATGAACATAGAAATGACCAGGTAGAGATGTCACGTGACGATAGATGCTGGAGAGTGACCTTTCTCAACCTCTGAGTCACAGCCCCACAGGGGTCACATATCAGATATCCTGCACATCGGGTATTTACATTGCAGCTTACAACGGTGGGGAAATTATAGTTCTGAAGTAGCAATGACAGTAATGTTAGGATTGGGGGTCACCATAACACGAGGAAGGGTTGCGGGCATCGGGAAGGCTGAGAGCCGCTGTCCTAGAGAAAATAGAAGCAGTGAAATGGAACAAGGAATGCGCTAGGCTTTCGGTCTTACAGAGGCCAGAGAGGAGGCTTCTGGTACTAGGATATTTAAGCAGCAGCTTAAAGAAAGCCAAGCGCATGGCTGGGAACAGCCGGCAGCAGAGTCCCTGAGGAACTTGGCTTGGTGGAGCAGGAAGGGCTGTAGAATGGCTGGCCCACAGAGCCGTAAGGCCTAACCTTGAGGCCACTGGGAGCCTCAGAGGCTGGAGTGAGGGCTTTTTTAAAATAATTCTTTTGCTGTTGTTGTACTGAAACTTGAACCCAGGGCCTCACACATGCCAGGTACTTAAACACCACACCATGATGCGCTAGCCCCGCTTTTTGGTATTTTGTATGTGTGTACGTTTATGTGTGCGGGTACCTCTGTGTGGAAGGGTGTGCAGACACGTGTGTGTGTGTGTGTGTGAGAGAGAGAGAGAGAGAGAGAGAGAGAGAGAAAGCCAGAGGTCAGCTTGGGTTTTGTTTCTCAGGAGCTGTCTGCCTTGTCTCTTAAGACAGAGTCTCTCAGTGGCCTTGAGCTTACCAAGTCAGCTAGGCAGGCCAGAGAACCCTCATCCCTTACCAGGAATCACACGCTGGCAACACCATGTCCAGATTTTTACGTTGTTACTGGAGATCAAAATCAGGTCCTCATGCTTGGCTGGCAAGCAATTTACCCACTGAGTTATCTCCTCTGTCCTATATTTTATTTTCTAATTTCAAGACATCCTTACTAAGTTGCCCAGGCTGATCTTTAAACTCACTATATAGCCCAGGTAGGCTTTGAATTGACAGTACTCATGTCTTATCCTCCCGTACTGGACTGGGTCTAAAGAATCAGAGCTTCTAAGTCAGGCTTGACTTTAGTTTTTACAGTACTACTCTGCCCGCCGTATAAGGATGTTCAATTTTTGTTCAAGAGAGCAGTGGTTTTTGGCCTTAAGCGGTATACTAGTCATGGAACTTTCAAATCCAGTCCTGAGTACTAATCTCGGAAGAGTCCAGCCATATGGGTGAATGGTTTATCTATTCAGGACATTGCTTTGACTTCTGGAGGGAACTTTGTGAGAATTTTCACAGAACGGCATGGGATGCAGCAGCATCTTCAAATACTGGTATTCTTCAAATTTAGCAAAATGTACCCTGGTATTTGTTTTTAAGGGTGTGGAATGTCTGGTCTTTGTACAGTGTGCACACGCCCTCTGGTGGTAGAAAGTGAAATGGCATGTGATTGCGGAAATAATGTGGAAGGGGTTGTGTGGAGGTTTCTCATTGAGGATGAGAAATCAGAAGTCTAAGTAGAACTGATTTGCCTGTAATGCTTGAGCTGGCTGGTGGCTGAGTCGAGTCTGTGACACATCTCTTGATTCCTGGTCCCATGAGCACCCCCCCACAAACCTTTCTATCTGTTGTCTCTGTACATGGCAGTTTCATGAGTTAATTTATTCTTTGAGTTTTGGTGTGCACTTAGTACCTGTATGTGTGCTACGGGGCTTGCAGTGCAGAATAGCTTAGAAACATCGTCAGTATGGAGATTACAGCCTCACCAAAAACACAGCAAAAATAAGTTAGCTAGCGACTTCTTCATAATCCAGAGGGCCATGGAAAGACATATGTGATGTACTGTTCCATGTCTGGTGCAGACTACAGGTATGAAATAGTCAGGTCATTGAGAAGCCAGTGGAGAACAGGGACTTCCATTTTGCCTTGCCCTCTGTTGCCTTTTATTTAGTCACCCATTCACCAGATACTTATTAAGCCCCTGGTGTGGTATTGTTCTGAGTGCTGGGAGTATAACTGGGAGAAATTCAGACAGGCCTAGTTTTGTTGAGGGAGGGAAATTATAGCTAAGCCACAGGGAAGTTGAGCACCATGAAGAAAAGAATAGGTTAATGGGAATTAGGGCGACCAGAAGTACATTCATTCTAAGTAAGGAAGGTCTGTCTGAAAGTGGGCCAGTTTCAGGCTGAAAAGACTCTGAAGTGAGGCAGACAGTCACAGGTGATGACAGACTCTTACAGCAGCTGTGCACACCCTCTGCAGGCTCGTTTGCAAGGAAAGCAAGAAGATAGCATAGCAAGAACACCCGGAACAGCTAGTGGGGAGCAAGGCTGCAGAGAAGCAGAGTGTTTCGAGTGTGGCGGGTCCATGATGGCCTTTGCTTATTTCGCTTGCTTTGTTTTTTAACAAGAGAGCGATGGCATTATCTAATTAGCATTTCAAAACGAACACCCTGGCTGCTGTTCAGAAAAAAATAATAGAAGAGCTGTCTAGCGGTAGCAGGGAGCTCCATCCTGCATTGGAAGGGCTTATCTTGTCTGCCTGCTGTTTCCCTTCTGCTTATCTCACGTTCTCTACCCCTCGCAGCCCAGTCACCACTTCTTTTGTACATGTCGCACATGTGCCTGTCCTCCTATTTGCTGGTTGTACTGCAGTGACTCAGTTTTGTGTCTTTGCCCCCGTTAGACAGTGAACTGCTTAATGGTAGGCGCTGTGTTCAGGGCGTTTTGGTCGCCCTCTGCTGTTTGGCTGTTGTAAGTACACTCAGTACCGCTCTATTGAGTAAGAAAATGAAATGGCTTCATTGATTTGCCTGGGATGAGTAGTTAGGATGTGGGTAAAGTTGTGAAGAAGGACGGAAGGAAGGAAAACAGATGATATATTTCAAGAACAGCACTGATGTCTCGTTTGGCTTTCCGAAGAACAGTAATCAGCTTTAAGGTTCAGAATGTAGGCTACATCTTCAGGATTTCCCAAATTCAGCACTATTGGCACGTAGGGGATGATAGGTCTTTGTTGTAGAATGCTTAGCAGAACTATAGGCCTCTACCCAGTAGAAACCAGCGGCACAGATGCACCCAAGTTGTGATAGCCAAAAATATCCCCAGACATCACTAAACCTTCCACAGAGACCGTGTGACTCCCGAAGGAGAGCCATTTCGCACAGTAATGGGAAGACATCACAACCATTCTAGAGGGCTGAGGATGTAGGTCAGCAGGACAGTGCTTACCTAGCAGGTGAGAAACGGTGTTACATCTTCACCCGTAGAAAAGTGAAAAAGAAAAACATCTTTGTAGAAGGTAGTCTAACGTCATCCGTGCTTCAGGGGAGTGGACAATCACTTCAGAAATGCCGAGAATCTGTAGAAGAACTAGAAAATGTCCAGGGGGTATCCTGAAATAGGGCAGCAGTAGAGAGGATCAGAGAGAGAGAGCGCAAAAATCCTTGGAAGGACAACCCTGTGCGCCTGCTCCGTGAGCCCGATGGGAGAGAAGCTACATAGAGGTTTGAAGTCCTTGTGGGACTAATTGAGATACAGGTGATGGAGGCCTGGAAAGCAGGGGGAGGCATGTGAGCATATAAAGACAGAACAAAAACTAAAGGAGACCACCAGAGAGAAGCGATGAGTTCCCTTAAGTAGGGTGGCTTGGCTTCTTCATCGTTGTGTTTCCCGAAGCACTTCATACAGAATTGATGTCAAAAATTCTCAGCAAAGTTGGAGTTTCTTTTTGCTCGGCTGATGGAGTGAATGGCGTGGAAAGAAGAAAGAAATGTAGCAAATGGCACTGTAACATTTCTTTGTCTACATGAACATACGGTATATAGCAACACTTCATTTGGATGTTTGTAACACCCATTAGCAGAGATAGAGTGCAAGTCTGTGAAATAAATAAGTGGGTTAGAAGAAAGTCAGGCCTGGCTGGATGGCTCAGTGGGAAAAGGTAGCAAGTCTGACCGTCTGAGTTTGATTTCTGGGATCCATATAGTAGGAGAAAGAACTGATTCCTGCCAAGTTCTCCTCTGACCACACCCATGCCCTGTGGAACATAAGCGCATGCGCACTCGCACACACACACACACACACACACACACACACAAACACTCACTAAGGAAAATGTAATAAAAACGGAAAAGAATGTTCAAGTGCAAGACTATCTGTTTCATAGCTGATGTGAGATAAAGCAAATTACACATACTCTTTCCTGAGGCTCATTTAACTTCCCATCAGGTTACCTGGAGGCCACGGCTGTCTTAGAAAGCATGTAGAATGCAGGAGACTTGCTTGGAGGCAGATCTTCCCAACCCCTACCCACCCTGTCACTGAGTATAGATTTAGCATAAGTCAGTTGTCTTCTCTTCAAAGCCCATAAGTAATTTGTACTTGCTAGCTTTATAGTTGAGTATTCATGTCAAATAAGGTCACGGAATCCGAATAGCAAAATAAAGGGGAACAGTAAGTCATTATCAGGTCCCCAGTCTCAGAAGCTGCGTTTCCGCAAGCTGCTAGTCTAGTTGATATATCGCTCATTACTTAATTTTCTTATTGTTTCACATTTGCAAATTAGATCATATTTCTGTTTGTTTCCATAACTAATAATGACTTATTTTAGTGTTTGCATGCCATGGAGATCCAAGTCATGATACAGTTTCTACCTGTAATTCTTATGCAACTCTTCCGAGTTCTCACAAACATGACCCATGAAGATGACGTTCCCATCAACTGCACCATGTGAGTTCCGGTGTTACAATGAAAGAAGCTATCTGCTTCAGGTCTTTCTGCTTTTTGTCGTGGCTATGAACTTCCCTCTTAGAACTGTGTTTGTTGATTCCCATTGGTTTGGTCATGTTGTCCCATTGTCACTTGTCTGAAAGATTTTTTTTTTTAATTTTCCTTTTGATTTCTTTCTTTGGAAAGTTTTAAAATTAACTCTATTCTAAAAGCTTACAAATAAAATAAACAATACGTGACTAAGTTAACCAGACCCAAAGTCTGTACATCTCGGCAAACTTCTATGCAGTCGTACTAGCCATACATAAGGGAAGCTGTGGAACTTCCCTTTGGATTTTACACCTTCACTACTTGTTATATTTTTATGCACTCAACAATCACCAAAACCAAAAGCTCCATGACAGAATTAGAACTAGAAAAACAATTAGCCGTTTACCCACTTTCCGAAATTGTGTTTATCACCTGCCTTAAGTCCTTTCTAATCCTCTAATGGTCTTGTTATACTGAGCCCACAGGCATATTCGCTTGGGTATATACACATGCTACTGCCTAGGTTCCACATATGATAAGAGACCATGTGGGTGTTTTCTTTCTGAGATTGTGTGACCTCATGTACTATTATACATTCTAAGTCCATTTTTCCTGCAAATTTACTTTTCTTTCTTTCTTTTTTCCTTCTCTTTTCTGTGGTTTTTTTTTTTTTGGCTGATTGTTCGAACATGATGTTTACTTTCCAGCTGTTTCAATTTTCCACAGTTTCTTCTTACATTGGTTTATTTTGACGTAGTGTGGTTGAAAACTATACTTGGCATGATTGCAATCTTCCTAAATCTTGTTAAAACTTTTTGAATAGCCTATAGTGTATGTGTGTGTGTGTATATATATTTATATATATATATATATATATATATATATTATCCTGGAAATCATTCTGTGTGCACGTAAGAAGACTGTGTCTTTTTTTACTGTTGAATGAAATGTGTTGTGTATATGTCTTTTAGATACATTTGGTTTAAGTATAGTTTGAGTCAAATATTTACTTCTCAATGTTCTATCTGGCTGAGCCATCCATGTTGAAAATAAGATATTGAAACCCTACACTATTGCATGCACTCTTATTTCCTGCTCCATGCCTATTTAGAAGGCAAAGAAATTTCAACTGACCTTTCTCTAGCCATGTTCTCTACTTGTGTTGTTCAATAAAACAGTCACTCACCACATTTGGCTAGTGAGCACTTAAAGTGTGGCTAGATCTTCTGAGGAAGGACTAGTTAATTGTAGTTCATTTTAGTCTTAACTAATATAGCCATACATGGCCAGTGTTTCTCCTACTGGACATAATGTGTCACTAAGCCATGAATTTTGACTTGGAAGAATAAGTTATTTCTCTATGAAAACAAACAAGGTAGAGGGTAAAACACACTTGCATTTCAGTGAAAATAGGAGACTTTTTTTAAAAAAAATTCTGAGCTCAGTGCTGGATGTCCCTGGCTTTGCTGCTTCTACAGTTGCCATAGCTTCTTTCCCTAGACCCTAGGCTACGAACACCTGTGTGCTATGTGCCCATCTCTGCTGCCAGGAACAGTCCAGTTGAAACTGTTAGAAGCATTACTCTAATGTAATGGTTCTCCGCATGCACTTCCCAGATCAGCAGCAGCGGTATCCTCAGGAAGCTTATCAAAGTGCTAATCACCAAACTTTACCTCAGGCCTGCAAAGTCAGAAACACCAGGCAAGGAGCCAGGCAATCTGTGAAGATGCCTTCCCAGTGATACTGATGTTTGCTGAAGTGCGCGAGGCACAGCTAGTCTCTGAACCTCAGCTCCAGCTATCATATTATTTTACCTCCTCTGTCCCTCCGTTCCCCCTCGGCAGTTCTCATGTTGTCTTTTGTTCGTTTCTTTGGGTTTTGTTTGTTTGTTTGTTGTTGTTGAGATTGTAGCCCAGACAGGACATAAGAGTCATGGCGATCCTCCTGCTTTAGCCTCTCAAGTACTATAGGATTACAGGTACGCACCACCACTCCCAGCCGCTTGATCTTTCTTTTCTGTTCCTTTTATCCTCACTGGAAGGGATTTCAGTGTTTACTCTGCTTGAGCTCTTTCACAACATAAGGCTATGCCCATGCTTTAAGTGACTACCCGGATTTAGAAAGGAGATGAAACGTCCGGGCTGCTTTTAAACCAGGGAGTGCATTTTACAAGACTCTGAGTGCGTTAGGCATTGGACTCTTGTGGCTCCAAGCTAGCGTCACCTCGTCTGTTACCCCCCTGTTGTCTGGACATCTTGTTGTTTTGATTTGGTTCTTTTCTGGGTTAGACTTGCTCTTATCTGATTGTTGCACTATAGAAATTAGGTGACGCATGACCTGCTTAGTTTCCTGAATGTCGTTTCAGGGTTCTCTTACACATTGTGTCCACGTGCCATGACGAAGGCTTGGATAGCTATTTAAGGTCCTTCATAAAGGTTTGTAGAGCAAAGCTCTCTTTCTTGATGGTTTTCCTGTTTCCCAGGATAATCATATTTGATAGTTTATTTGGTTCTGTTTGCAGTATAGCTTCAGACCTGAAAAACCGAACACTCTTCAGGCCCAGCTGATACACGAAACCCTGGCTACTACCATGATCGCAATATTGAAACAATCTGCAGATTTCTTAGCCATAAATAAACTTCTAAAGGTAAGGATGGAAGATGCACTGGAAACACATCAGCCACCACATACTTGCTGGCAACCTTCTGTTTCAATTTTCATTTATCCTCTCCGTCCTGGACACGCCTTCATTCTATTACATTGCGCATGTACCTTTTGCAGCCTTCTTCCTCCTCCATATACACCCATTGCCCTAAATTGAATGTGTAAAAGATCATTTTAGATGAGGCAGAATCTTGTTTCTGTTACAGTGGACCTGTTTCTGGACCTGGGGCTACCTATTTCTTAGCTCTGGGCCACTATTACCTCATGTCTAAGTTGAAATATTTGACAATATTGATGGCAGGTAGTAGGCACTCTATAAATAGTAGCTATTAATCTCATTATTTTTACTGTCTCTTTAATTGGTGATGGAATTATGGGCCTTTGGGGATGTATTGGCTAGAGATGTGATGCTAGCTTTCAAATTACATGATGTAGGAAATCATATCGATCATGTAAGCTGTGCCAGTACTGTACCACAGCCCAAAATGATTATCCAAACCAAGTGTAGGCAGCAATCAGATTTATTATTTGATATATTTGGAAAACAGGGGCAAGAGGAAAGGGGGACAAGAGAGGTCAGTGGGGGTGAATATGATCAAAATACATTATATATGTGTATGAAAATATCCTTAAACCCATTTAATATATAATTAATACATGTGAATAAAAACTTTAAACATTAACTGTAGAGGATTTAAAAGAAGTAATAAATAGTTTGCTTTTATGCCCAATCATGGCTGTCCTAAACAATGTCAGGGGTAAAATAATCCCGTCCTGTGAAGCAAACCTTCCAATTCACCCACTGGACGTGGCTGGTTGGCCTTGCAATTTCAGTACTCCTTTTTTTTTTTTTGTCTGAAAAAGTATTCTATGAGACCTTGATAGTGAACTGAAATCACTTGAAAGTGTTATCAAACTTCAGAGACAAGATTTCGATTGATCTGTCAAAATTTTCAAAGCTTCGAGTATTTGGGTAACGGTTAAAGCTTGTGTGTTTGTTTTCCAGTACTCATGGTTTTTCTTTGAAATAATTGCAAAATCCATGGGCACATACTTGTTGGAAGAGAATAAAATTAAGGTAAGTAAGCTCAACAATAACTTCTTGATGAATTAAAATTAATTATCTTTGAGACAGCCTGTACTCCAGGCTTGTAGTAAGAGGTGTGGGTTGTGTTCCCAGCACCTGTGAGGAACACAGGCCCTTTTGTTCCTTCCTGCCCGGCTCTTGGACGCCAGCTAGCTTATGCCCGAAATAACCACCCAAGAATTGTATTAATTAAATTACTGCCTGGCCCATTATCTCTAGCCTTTGCTTGGCTAACTCTTACATCTTGCTTTAACCCATAATTAGTAATCTGTGTATCACCACGTGTTGTGGCTTACCCGCATGAGTCTAATCAGTGTCTATCTCAGGCCGGAGCAGCATGGCATCTTGCACAATTCCTTTCTTCCCCAAACTCTGTTCTGTCTGCTTCGCCCACGTAAGGGCTGCCCTATCAAAAAGCCAAGGCAGTTTTCTTAATTCAACCAATGAAAGCAACCCAAATACAGAAGATCTCTCCTACTCCACAGACTGGTCTGAAACCCGTGCTCAACCTTCCAAGTGTTTGGGTTATAGATCTGAGTCACCACATGAGGCTTATTTTAATTTTAATTTATAAATGGTAACTTTTACATATTTATGAGGCTACCATGTAACAAATATAAAGATAACTTTACACGTAGCAATAATATACAAATTCTCTTTTATTCTAAACGATTCTTGCCCTCAGCTTCTCTAGTGTTGGTTATTAAAAACAATGGACGCTTTGCATAAATCTGAGGTCCTGCAGTTCTGATAGTTTAACGTGCAACATCTCCTCCATCAATGATTGCAGGTTCTAGCCTACAGTTGTTTACACACAGAATGCATTGCCTTTGGAGTTTTGCATTTCTTTTGTGATTTAACAATGTCAGTGTTGGGGCTGAAGAGATGGCTCAGAGGTTAAGAGCACTGACTGCTCTTCCAGAGGTCCTGAGTTCAATTCCCAGCAACTACATGGTGGCTCACAACCATCAGTAATGAGATGTAATCCCTCCTCTGGCATGCAAGCATACATGGAAGGAATGTTGTATACATAATAAATAAATCTTTTTTTAAAAAAATGTCAATGTTGAGGAGCTGGAGAGATGGCGTAGTGCCTGCTGCTCTTCCCGAAGACCCAAGTGTAGTTCCTAGCACCCATGTCAGGCAGGTCCCAACCACCTGTTACTCCAGCTTCAGAGGATAAGCTACTTCCTTTGTCCTTGGCAGGCACCCCCTTCCCCCCGAAATGTACACATAACTACAATAAAAATATTTAAAGAAAATAAAAGTTTGATGAAAAGATTCAACTAGAAAAAGTAACAAATCAGACATATTCTTTTTATTAGAAAGGAATAAAGTACATATAAAGTTTAAAAAGAACTTTAGGCAATTAGATATATTTCCAAAACATGGTAACATGGTATGTCCATTTACTTGTTTTGTGTATTTTAATCATCATCATCTTTAACTTCTTCTCCTCCCCCTCTTTCTTCCCCTTCCTCCTCCTCCTTCTTCTTCCCCCTCCTCCACCTCCTTCTCCTTCTTCCTTGTTGTTATATGCATATGATGTGTGGATGGGACCCCATGTGAGCTGCAGTGCATGTGTGTAGGTCAGAGGTCAACTTCATGGAGCTGGTTCTCTCTTTCACTACTTGTGGTTTCTGTGTATCAAATGCAGATCACCAGGTCTGCTGAACAAGCACTTAACCACTGAGCAGTCTCACAGGCCCCTCTTATTTGTTTTTCAATTTTGTTTTAAAACTTTGTACATGTTGAGAACTCCTGATCTGAAATGCTTAGAACCAGAAAGGTTTCAGATTTCAGACATTTTCAAATTTTGTAATATTTGCATATACATAATGAGATAGGCATCTTTGGAACAGGACACATGTCTAAACATGAGACTCATACATGTGTCATGGATATTTTATACACATAGCCTGAGGATAATTTTATGCTTTATTTTATATTTGCATTTGTGTTTTAACTTCAGCCAGGCACATAACATCAGGTGTGGAATTTTCCATTCATAGTATTGTGTCAAGTCTCAGAACATTTCAGGCTTGAGAGCACTTCGGATTTGAGATGTTTCAATTAGGAATACCCAACTCGTACAAAGAAGTGTCTTAGTTACATAAATCATAATGGTCAGGCATTTGAAGGGGCCAGGCATGCAAAATAAAATAGAAAGTCATCTCATAGAACTTTCATAGAGTAAGTTGACTGAAACCGTGACAACACGCTTAAAGTATGTCCCAGAAAATAAAATAAAATAAAATAGAAAACGGAGATGTGCCTACATCCCAGGAGTGTAGATTCCAGAGTTGGACTCTATCTACCCATATAATTTCAAGCGTTTATATTATTAGAGAATTAAATAGTTCCTATAACTTTAGGGTCAAGAATAAAGTATAGTTTGAACAATTAGTGAAGTAATTTTAGTTGAGAGAAAAATGTTGTAAAAGGGGGCAGCTGTGTCCCGCAGCCGAGAAGTGGGGCCGTTTTCCTGGCGACTGGTTCCCAGCTGCCAGCTAGCTTATGCCCAAAATAACCACATGACAATTATATTCATTTAAATACTGCCTTGCCCATTATCTCTAGCCTTTGCTTGGCTAACTCTTACATCTGATTCAGCCCATTTCTATAAAGTCTGTGTGTCACCATGAGGTGGAGGCTTACCAGATGATTCTAATCAAAGTCCATCTTGGGCTGGAGAAACATGGCGTCTGCTCACTTCCTTTCTTCCCCAGCCTTCTGTTCTCTTTTCCCCGCCTATTTAAGTCCTGCGCTATCAAAAGGCCAAGGCAGCTTCTTTATTAACCAATGAATGCAAAGAAATACAGAAGAACCCTCCTACACCAGAAAAATTGTACTTCCATTTAAAGCTACTTCCATGATGGTACATGTTTGAAAGTAAAATGGCAGTTGATTTAGTTTGACCTTTCAAACTCTCCTTTTCTATTTGTATTTAAGCTTCCCAGGGGCCAGAGATTTCCGGAAGCATATCACCACATCTTACATTCACTGCTTCTTGCAATCATTCCCCATGTGACCATTCGCTATGCAGAGATTCCTGATGAGTCCCGAAATGTGAATTATAGCTTGGCCAGCTTCCTAAAGGTAAGTTGAAGGCAACCAAAACATGTTAAGAATCTCCTCTTCACTGATAAGGTCTGAAAAGCCAAAGGAACAACTTTTCTTTTTTTTTTCCTGAAAAAGGTGGATGCTTTAGGTTATTTTTTTTTCATTGCAGAGGATTAAACATAAGCTCATGCTGGGCAAATGCTACACTGCTTAGCTATATCCCCAGCCCCCAGCTAGGTCTTTGCAAGGCTGTTGAAATAACTCTTTGGATTGACTGATGGATCAGCTCAGCCAGGTGTGCTCGCCCTCCCACTGAAGTTAAATAAGAGGCTGACTGAGCCAGAAGACAGCTCATGCTTATTTCACAGTTGTTTTAAAAGTACAATAAATTTTAAACCGACTGCTGTTAGGTGGGGCAGTCGCTGTCGGCCCAGTCTTCATCATATCCCTGACTCTTTAAAATACATTTAAATCACTTTTCTGGTCCAACTGACTTTTGAGTTCGTGACTTTCTCTGACTTTGTGTGTGTGTGTGGGGGAGCATGAACACATGCATGTTATATGTGTGCAGGTTCAGGAACTGAAGCTGCAGCAGCACATCCATCAGTTAGTGCCCTATTCCTTTGCAACAGTATCTCTCAGCGAACCTGGAGCTAACTAGGCAGACCGTCTCAAGCCCTAACTAGCTTCCTGACTCCCGCAACCACCATGACACTGGGCACTGGGGTTACAGGGCTGCCCATGGCCATGCCCAGATTTTTGTGTAAGTGCTTGAATTCTAACTCAAGTCCTCACACTTGTGCTGTAAGCACTCATACCCACTGAGCAATTTCTCATGCCCAAAATGTTCAACTTTTGAAATAAAGGTACCTGTTGGTTGTTGTCAACACAGGGTACATGTCACTAATGCATATACATAAAAATTGTTATCTTTGCTCAGTCAGGTTCTTTTGTTTGAGAGATGTCAGAAATCCCTATATTTACAAAGGATGATAATTTTTACTTTTTTATTATCATAGATGGGGTATGTATTTATGTACATATATTATTTTGAAAATTATGAAGTTGAGGCTCTTAAGTTTTGAGTCCATTGATAATTTACTTTACTCTTTTTCTTTAAGGTCAACCAAAACTGTGATAGCTATTTTCATATTGTCTGTAAAAATGATATCCGCTTCGTGTAGATGAAATTTCAAAATTGTTTAAAATCATGATAAGAGACATGTAAAATTGTAAATCTAACCTTCCCTCTTCTTTTTTTTAAATAGCGCTGCTTGACGCTAATGGATAGAGGATTTGTTTTTAATTTAATAAACGACTATATATCGGGATTTAGCCCCAAAGATCCTAAGGTAAGTTCTAAGGACATAATTGTAGTAGATATTGGACATTAGAGCTTGAAGTCAAAGATGACAGTTATACTCTTTTCTGGAAGATTCAGAACTGCTCTTTTCTTTTGTGTACTTTGAGTATTGTCAAAAGCAAGGACTACTGTTGGGCAGTGTTACGGGGTCCCAAGATCACCCACAGATTCAACAGTTTAAAGCAAGGACTACTGTTGGGCAGTGTTACGGGGTCCCAAGATCACCCACAGATTCAACAGTTTACTAATAGGATTCAACCTATAGTTGTAATTCTGACTAACTTTCATTGGGGTGATATGTATGGCTACTCAGCAGGGTCGAGAAAGGCAAAGGCATCAAGTGGCATGTGCGCTGATCCCATGAAACCTCCCGTGGTCTCCCCCTCTTGCGAAGGCATACTTCCCACAAGGGGCGAGAATGCAATTAGAAGATTACAGCACTTCTCTTTAGAGTTTAGGGTTCTTTGAGACTGACCCAACTGTGCTGATGGGGAATGAAGAAACAACAGATACAGCTACAGAAAACATGGGATTGGGTGAGCCATGTAGTCTGATAGAAACACACCAGAAGTCCAGAAGCACAGTATATTATGTACAGCTGAATAGGGAGGCAGGTATACAACTAATGGAGGAAGTGGGGTGGTCACTGAAGGGGGCCAATCTCAGGGCTCAATCATGCAGGTTGCATCTGTAGGGGAATATGAAGCTGTGGTTGATACTTCTGCACACACTGTCAACCTCTGTACTATGACCAGGGAAAGGTCTTGCCATTCCGCCAGCCTGGCCCAGAAAGGCTCTGCTATTCCTATGGGTCTGCATCACTGGGGTAGTTTGCTTAATCTATGAGTGCTCATATATGCAGGGGTATAGTCACTTCCCACAGTGCTTACCGGAGAGCTGGCTTTGAATTGAAGCACACCAGAACTCTAGACTCGCAGAAAGGAAAACAAAACAGGTGTTCACCATAAATCACATTGTTTGTACAAAGGGCCTAGCAGACTGGCACCAAGAATACAACCTTATCACATAGGGAAAAATTTCAAAATCCCTTTTCTCAGGTGCCAGCCAACATCAGTGTTGCAACAGGCCTTTTCAAACCTGCCACTCTTGGGCTGGCTGTGTTAACCCTTTCCTGGACAGACTGTGGAAGATAAACACATTGGGAAATTAAAGATCTTTTTTTTATTCATCAAAAAATAAATGCCTATAAAATGAGATGATATATAATCTACCATTTAGGTTCTTGCTGAATACAAGTTTGAATTTCTCCAAACAATCTGCAATCATGAACATTACATTCCTCTGAACTTGCCAATGGCATTTGCAAAACCTAAGCTACAGAGAGTTCAAGGTATGTATTTGTATTTTCTATTATTTGGGATTATTTTTCCTTCTGTGATAGCACTAGTGTAGTATAATGTTTTCTGATGAAACCAGTTGGCTTGACAGTAATTAGAATTGCTACTATCTGAGGATAGGTTCATTGATGGCATTCTGCATTTCCTTCATTGTAGCAGTATGAAAAAAATCGGATGTTACATATGTTGTTGCTAAAACACATATGTCAGACACCAGTAAAATTTCTTTTTATAATAGTAGTTTATTGAATTTTATTTGAGACTAAATAAAAAATGTGAATGCATTTTGGCTGAAAGCATCAAAAATAAATATAAAAAGTAAAATGATAACTCGTATGTACTAAATTTATGAAATGCCTCAGTTTTAATCTCCATTGCTAGTTTTATTGAATGCTTCTTTGTTGTGTAGCACTATTCTTATGTTATTATGTTTTTTATTTGTCCCTTTTCTTTTCATATATTAATTAGATTTTTTTTCATTTGCGGTGGACCGTTTGACTTCAGTAGGTAGGTTTAACTCGGTTCACTCTAAAGTAGTATGCTATGTTTAAACACAATTGATTTGATGAATGGCCAAGATGAATGGGGGCTTTGTTTGTTTTTCAAATCCTCCCTAGCCAAAGTGAGCCTTTAATTTCTTGTACCCAAAAATCTCAAAAGCTTGTTAGTCTTAAAATAAGCTTCAGTGTTGTCTGGAGTCAATTTTCAAATGTCTGCCCTTAGAAAGCAAGGCAGCTTGGAGACAGGGGATGAACTGAGTATCTGTTTTAAGTGTTTATCACCTCTCTCCGGCTTGCTGCTCTCTCGGTCACCCTGTTGAATGACTGGCTACTTGGCCACAGTTTTGAAGGTGTGGTTGAAAACACCAAATTGGATTTATTCAAGTCACTGAAGCATAAAATCAGTTGTCATTTGCAAAATCTACCCAGATAAGTCCACCTTGGTTATTCAATGCTATCCTTGTGTCTAGAACGTGATTGGAAATCACAGAAGAGCATGACAGTGCAGGAGAATCATATGCCTTGGTCTTTAGAGAAGTCTCTAC
The DNA here is from genome assembly GCA_028555095.1 of Dicrostonyx torquatus. Taxonomy (NCBI): domain Eukaryota; kingdom Metazoa; phylum Chordata; class Mammalia; order Rodentia; family Cricetidae; genus Dicrostonyx; species Dicrostonyx torquatus. Next base: position 407,259 of record JAQHUG010000329.1, on the reverse strand, counting down.
TCAGGCCTAGTGGTTGTAGAAGTGCTGAAATGATAGCCAGTAAAACTGGAGAAACATTTCAAGACCACAGTACCACTCTCTAACTCCCCCATTACTAGGTTGAGCATGTGTGGCTCAATACTTCGCCTTTATTTTTTGATAATGACAAAGAAGTTAGGACAAAGAATTGGACAGGGCATCAGGATTTGGAATTAAATTGGACAATGTACGACAAGTCAAAATCCTAACTGGATATACTGCATTACATTAATTCTGAATCAACCAAAAGAAAAAAAGAAATGAAAGGCATTTTCTTCAGCTTTTTGCTTTATCTAAAATAAAGGAAAATATCATCTACTATAGAAATTACTAAATTTGATCCTAGCCTCCTCTGACTTATGATAAGGCAAATCTCAAGCATAGAATTAATGTGTAGGATTTAACAGAGATAAAAAGAGCTAAAATGGAGTGAAAGATAACAGTTTGCAGTAGTGATTTTCTGAAATGGAAGATCTGTATTTGTGAGTGTGATGAAGAATTGATGTGAGAGTGGTGATGAATTGATGTGAGATGTGGTGGCTTTTTGTATTATCATTGTGCCTACTATGGATGTTCAGGCTGATATGTAATGATCACTGCAACAATCAATAATACTGTTGAGATGATGCGGTTGTCTGATTTGTTTTCTTTCCCACTTTATAAATATACATAGATAAGGAAATCAAGCATTAGTCTAGAAAGCTGAGCCTATAGTCAAAATGAGATCTCTTCAGATATAAAGAAATGTGTTAAAAAATATACAATTATTTCATTCTAGTTTCTATTGTAGGAGTATTAAGACTTGAAACAATTTAGGGGAGAAAGTATCTTTATGACCATCTTGCTGACTGAAATAATCATTAAAACAATCATCTGTCCCTAATTAGGAGTGTTCTTATTTAGTAAAAATTTTGCATGCTCATTTTATACTATAGAGGAATTGCTCAGATTGATTAATAATAAAATTAAAGTTTTTGCCAGCATGACCACATGATTAAATGATAATTATAGTATTTTAATTGTCTAATAACAAATTTTGTATATTTATTAAAAGTTACCAATTTTATTATACTGCAGATTCCAATCTTGAATACAGTTTATCAGATGAGTATTGCAAGCATCACTTCTTGGTTGGTCTACTTCTGCGGGAAACCTCCATTGCTCTTCAAGACAATTATGAGATCAGATATACAGCTATCTCTGTCATAAAAAATCTTTTGATAAAGCATGCATTTGATACTAGATACCAGCACAAGGTGAGGCTGTCTATACAGTTCTTGGGAGCACACTAGTAAATTTCTTCTAAGAGTTTTGATTCAAGATGATGTTTACAGTGGGAGAACAAAGTATGAATATCAATGAAAAGGTATTTGTATAAATAAGTTTTTTCCATTTCAGGTCATTAAATTTTTTAAAATACTGTGTGCAATAACTTGAAGAAAAATATTTTCTCAAATCATTTTTTAATATTTTGTTGCTGGGTAGGGAACAAGTCATGGTTCTGCATATAGTGACATAATTCTACCACTCAAACCATATTTTGAGTTAACATATATAAAGGTTTCTGTTTATGTGACAATGAAATGAGATTAGGTTGCTTATTTTTCTTATATTTAGTATAAATATTAGGACCAGTCAAACTCTCTCGTGATTTACTCCCGAAACTAATTAGGATTTTTGTAAAGTCATACAGGGACTAGAGAGAAAGGTCAGGAGTTAAGGATGCTTGCTGCTCTTGCAGAGAAATGCCATGTTTGTTCCCAGTACCCACATGTGGCAGCTTACGCCACCTGTAACTTCAGTTACAGGGAGATCACACACTTCTAGCCTCCAAGGGCACCCGTGTTCACATGAACATACACACATGTACCTAAAAAAAAATCATACAGAGTTGTACCATGAATATACTGTCAAATACCGTAATGTCCCTAAATAAATATGATATTGATGTGTTTAATAAGACATTAAGTTATCATGTATAACATATGTAATATGAATTTTTATTTATACTAAAAAGATTTGTTATGATAGTATTTTACTGTCAATAGCCATGGATGTGGCTGTAAATCTTACATTCATTTCACATCATTTATGTGTGACCATAGCACTGATTGCTGTCTGTCACTACTTTAAATATGTATTTAAATGTCATTAATAGGGGTTGGAGAGATGGCTCAGTGGTTAAGAGCATTGCATGCTCTTCCAAAGGTCCTGAGTTCAATTCCCAGCAACCACATGGTGGCTCACAATCATCTGGTGCCCTCTTCTGGCCTTCAGGCATACACACAGACAGAATATTGTGTACATAATAAATAAATATTTTAAAAATGTCATTAATATTGCAATTTAAGGGCATGGAAAATTAAGCTACAGACTGAATGAATCTGGTTTAACCCTCATACTTTATTTCTTTGGTATTGAGTGACTCGAAGAAATTTAATATTTCGTGTTTGCTAATACATCCTTTACTTTTTAAGATTTGAATATAATTTGTAACTATAATTAATTTGAAAAGCTGATTTGTAGGTAGATTTATTTCTACAATTTTCTAATCTGTTGTATTCTTTAGTTACCAAGATTTTTTTTTTTTATTTAGAAATATTGCCATTCTTTTCATGGTTCTATCTGAAAGTAAATTGACTCCTTCATTTTGTGATATAAGTTATTTTATTGCAAATAAATCTTTTCAAATTCTAAATAGCATATGAATACTGATATTGCAAACAGCCTTTTTCTTTGTGTTTGAAAGCTCTCACTGGACTCCGTATTATGAATAAGTCCAAACAGCAACAAAGTTTGTGGACAATTAGTTATAAGATGCATGCCTCTAAATTTTGAAGCTATTAGCTCACCTTTAGTCTTTTAATCTGATATATGGGGCCAATTCCATTCATTTGAAGCATATATATATGTATATATATATATATAATTTACCCATGAAGTTTGAATATTTTTCAGAATCAGCAAGCCAAAATAGCACAGCTGTACCTCCCATTTGTTGGACTGCTTTTGGAAAATATACAGCGACTGGCAGGCCGAGATACTTTGTATTCCTGTGCAGCCATGCCTAATTCTGTAAGTGTTAATGTATTTGTGTTTCGAGTTCCATCTTGTTTTACCTAATGCATTTGGAATGGAGGCCATCTGCTCTGGGATCTCAGTTGTAAGCACTTTTCAGTATACTACATTTCTCCTGCTTTTCCTAGAGCAGTGCTTCTCAAATGATAATGTGGGGATGCACTAGAACACAGATCTTAATTCAGTAGGCCACAGGCTGAGAGAGTCCGTGTGTCTAACAAGCTTTGGCTGCCTCTTTCTAGTCCAATGGCTACATTTTGAATAACAAGGTCCAAAAGAATACCACAAATGCCTTGTTTCTAGTTTGTTCCTTAAAATTTGCTGCTAATTAACACACTTTAGTGTTTTCATTTTTCTGGAGAACAAGATGAAAGCATCTTCACTTGCAGAGCTGATATCAGACTCTGGGGGTCGAGATCCCTTTGCTTCTCCTTATCCTTGGTAGTCTCTGGTTAGTATTTCTTGGTAAGTCCCTTTTAGTTTATTACAATGGGGCGAGCTTTCTTTCTCTTCCCCTTAGTGCCTAAGACTTCTTTCAGGCACTTAAAGGTGACTAGGTTTGTGTTTGTCCTAACAACCTTTGCCCTTGCAATAGTTAAGCTGTTCTTCCTCGACCTTAGACCTGGAAGGGTTTCTGTTCATCCCTCCTAGTCCTGCCCTCTGGAGACCTATAAACCGTTAGTTTCCACCTTCACAGTTTCTTCCTTCCACATATGCCTTCTAACTTTTTCTCCAGGCCAAAATATCATTATTTTGTCATTTCTTGTTCCAAACCATTTATTTTCTTCGTTAATGCTTTTGGATACTCTCCCATTTGCCAGTGGTCCTCCTAAATCAATGATGTCAGGCCAGGTGCCAACACTTGAAAGACTGGGGCAAGATGATGCAAATTTGAGGCAAGCCTGGACTACACAGTAAGACATGCCCTCAAAAAAAATATGGTGCCCAAATTGTATGCTTTGTATTTGTTGGCCCAGTACAAGTGTTAACTCCTATCCCTCTTCATATTCTGAATGGTCCTAGATCATCTGTGGACTTTGCATCATCACTTCATATAGTTGCATGACAGCTTAAACTCTGCTTTATAATATAATTTGGAAAGAATGTCCCTGTAAAATGTCCCTGATAATTTTGAAAACCACTTCCAAGTTCCTGAGAAAGAGCTTTTTAAAGATCAGTTAAGGGCACATTTTATTTTCATTTTTAAATTGTATGTTTATGCATATGTCAGAGTGTGGATTTGTACATGAGTGCAGGTGCCTATGGAGACCAGAAAAGTGACAGATGCCTTGGGTGCCAGGAAGTGAACTCTGGTCAAGAGCAATTAGGCACTCATAATTGTTGAGCGATCTCTCCAGTCCCATTTGTTTTCTGAGACAGGGTCTCACTATGACTATAGTCTAGGCTGACTTGGAACTTGGAACATTCACCTGATTCAGTGTCCTGAATGTTAGGCTTACTGGCACACACCGCCATCACCGGATGGAAAAGCCACCTTCCAGCTTGCCTGGTACTCTCTTGCTTGTGGCACTTGATCGCGTTAATGAGTGGAGTGTGGATGTAATGTCACTCGGTGTCCCATTGGTCTTTCCTCACACAGCAGTCAAGTTCACTGTACACATTCGACGGTGATATTTGGAAAGGCTTCACTATGTGTTGTTTCTTTTGCAGCTCATGTTCACTTAGAGACTTCATTACACGTGAGCTTCTAGCACTGTCCCTGGTTCCAAGGAACAGAACTGAACAATGTTTAGATTATACCAATTGCAGCCATGTAATTATATCATTTGGTCAGCAGTTATGATTACTACAGTAGGCTAGCAGCCATTTTTTTAAAACATGCCACTTAAATACTAAGAGTACCTCTGTAATTTCCCAGTGAGCTGTGTTTAAAAACAGGGTACAGTCTAATTCAGATGTCTTGCACTAGCTTAAAAACTGGCTAAATGACTCAGACATCACATTCTGTTACAGGCATCCAGGGATGAGTTTCCATGTGGCTTTGTTTCACCGACAAACAGAGGGAGCCTGACCACTGACAAAGACACAGGTAATTAATCTCTTTAAATATTATGCATAACATGAGGATTTAGAAATGTACCTCCACTCTTCTTGAAATATTTCATGATAATACTATCCATAGCCTGATCTTTCCTGAAGTTTAGTTAAAATATGACTCACACCTGTAGCCACATTTTCTAGTTTGTCTGAGCATGATCAAAATAGCTAAGTGTAGTGGAAAATAAACTAGGGGATAAAAACAAAAAACAAAACAAAAACAGTGGTTTCCTTTCCTCTTAATTTTCATCAATATTGGGTAAGACACTTCCTTTTCTAGTTTTGTGTTTATTTACCTGTAAGCTGTCTTGTGAATCACCTGGCTTTATTATATGACTTCCAAGGAACTGAACTGCATAGCAAATTGTTTTGAGAGGGGAAAATCACTTTACCTTTACTTGTTTTCTTGTGGTGTTTTGATATATGAATTTCACATTAGAGGACCAGGACCTATTCGCTGTACTATATATTTACTTAAAATAACGTAGCACTTAGTTTTAAAATTATCTTGATGGTTCATCCTGTTGCTAATAAGAACTTGAACTTTTTTTCCAGCCTATGGGTCTTTTCAAAATGGTCATGGAATTAAGAGGGAGGATTCAAGAGGGTCCCTCATCCCGGAAGGAGTAACAGGATTCCCAGATCCTAGCAACACTGGTGAAAATGTAAGCACCTAAACCTATAGGATAACCTAGTGTCTATACTACTAAAATCTCTCAAAATATGCATGCAGCTATCTGGTCTCCTATAGTCTATTTTGGATCTGTAAAATGCATCCCACAATTCTTGAATACTTTAGTAGTACCTTCCTATCCCTGCAGTTGCTACTTGGATGCCTTTTCCCCTCTTAAGCACAGTTAGTATCAGTTTTTGAGTGGAATTTGAGACAAGGTTTTGCTACACAGTTCAAGCATGCCTCAAGCTCCTTATGTCACCCAGGCTAGTCTTGAACTCACAGTCTCCTGCTTCCATCACCAATTCACTGCTTTTCAACTGGGGTCTTATTATGTTGCTCAGGCTGATCTCAAATTTCTGGCCTCCAGCAATCTTTCTGTCTCATCCTCTTGAGTAATTACAATGACAGGCAAATACCACTATGCCCAGTTTACCTATAGGGAGTAAGGCAATTATTCTCAAGCAGTCTAACTCTTTACTGTAGCCTAGAGGGTAGGTTCCAGTTTAAAATTTCTCAACTGCCTTGCATTTTAATCACAACATATCAGTGCAGGGTTGATTCAATCTTTCCTTTTAGAAAATAACATTTTTTATTAATTAAAAGTTTTCACTTATTTTACATATCGACTAGTTTCCCCTACCTCCTCTCATTCCATGCCCCCCCCACCTCCCATCTACTTCCCCCTCCCATCTACTCCTCCCCATCCACCTCTCCATCTCTGTTCAGAAGGGGCAGGCCTCCCATGGGTACAAAGCATGACACACCAAGCTGAGACAGGACCAAGCTCCTCCCCCTGTATCAAGGCTGAGCAAGGCAACCCAGCATGGGGAATAAGTTCCCAAAATAAAAATAGTATTTAACTTGAGAGAAACTTTAGGTCCTCGAGTTGATAGTTTCAGAGTTCCAGCATTACTTAAAGTCTTATGACCCTCTAACTCTTATATCATATTGTTTTAAGCCTAAGATTAAAATGTAAAATGTGTCTGCCTTGAGGCCCAAATACCAAACTTTAGACAGTAAAGTTCTGTGACACTATGTAAAATCATATATTACTTAGAGGGATCTGTAAAATATTTTTTAAAATATTAAACTCCCATTCCTGTTTTTAAGTGAAACTGGGATTTTGATGTAAGCCAGACACACCTGACCCCATGTTTAGACATCAGCAATTTTCCTACTATTCTGTGGCATGTTCGGTGTGCATCAGAGTCACCTGGAGGAAAAACAAAAAATGAATGGCTGTGCCTCACCCTTAGAGAGGTTCAGTAGGTCTGAAACAGGGCCTACTAACTTGTATTCTAAGTCCTCAGGTGATGTAGCTTCTGCTGGTTCAGAAGCACCCCTTAACCACTGGACAATACATCTTTAAGACTTTGAGTAAAGAGACATTTATTCCCAAAGGGTCCCATCTCACGCTATTTTGAATTGTGATGATACTGTCACAGGTAAGGCCAGAGCAATTAAATAAGTTACTGGAAGTGATATAACTGACAAGTAATCAGAACTGAGGTTTGTTTCATTCCAATTCAAAGTTTTTAGTAAGTCTGACCTTAATTCTATGTACCCTGTTAGCTCAGCTCAGAGTAGCTACTCAGTAAGGTTTTGCATTGTTGTTATTCTATTTATAAAGAACCTCAAATAAATGACATCTTGCCATGGTTTGGTATTAAACAGACCTCATTAAGTAATAGGAACATTAGTACTTTGATATAATTTGGAGATACTACCTGTCCCTCCTTATTTTAATTATTGTATAATTTGTCCATTTAAAATAGATAATTTGATGTTTGGGGATTGGGTATTAATATATTCTAAGTAGTGATTCAAATTTAAAAGTGTAATTCTGAGGCAGCAATGGTTCCCCAGGAACTTGTATATGATAGGCAAGTGATCTACTTCTGAGCTTTATCTCCAGGCCTAAAATATTTGTCATACTTTCAAATACCTTGAGCGAAAGTTATATGTGAGTAGTTTAAATTTTTGCTATTACAACACAAGCAAATGGGAGTATACATAAATACATAATTAATGGCTATGTTTTATGAAGACCCCGAAGTCATTTCCAGTGATATTACTAGATACTGTAGCAATGAAGACTCAGCCCATTTATCTGTCAAATATACCATAAAATCTCTATAGTTTTCCCAAATAGGACAAATAGTTAAAAAATAATTGAGTTTAAGGCTGTGTAAAATTGTGATATTGTTCCCTAAATCTCCTCTCTTTTATCTTACAGACCCGACAGAGTTCTTCAAGGAGTAGTGTGTCCCAGTATAATCGTCTGGATCAGTATGAAATCAGAAACCTATTGATGTGCTACTTATATATTGTAAAGATGATTTCTGAAGGTGAGAAATGAGCATATTCAGCAGGAATTCTACTAGACACCCACCTCATAGGGTCAGGCCTGTAAATCGAGAACATGCATGTTAGAAATAGATCTTTAAAGATTTAAGTCATAAAATATCCTTTAAGATGAACAATAAAATAAGTTCCTGTGGATTTGAGTGTTTGATATAATTTAAAAATAGCTATTGATTAATTTATAAAAATTATGCATCAATTTTAATTTTTATGCAAAGCATAAAATATGTTAAGTAGTTAATATAACAGGAAGGAAATAATCACAATACAAAATTAACATTTTAGCTTTTATTTGAAAACCATAAAAACAGAAACAAAACAACAGGGTTTTCTGAAGGTAGAGGATGCCACCATTGTCTCCACAGCATCATTGGCATTGTCTGGAGTCAGTCATTGTTTCTGCAGCAGTGCTGGCATTGTCTGGAGTCACTGTCTCTGCAACATTACTGGTATTCTCTGGAGTCATTGTCTCCGTGACAATGCTGGTGTTACCTGGAGTCATTCTCTCCGCAGCATCACTGCTGTTGGCTGGAGTCAGGCTGTCAGACTGCTTTTCTTCTTGGAAAAGAATGGTATTATCTGCTAGCATTACTAGTTTCTCTTTTATACTATATGGCTATCTATAAACAAGAGATTAACTACATGTCCTCAGAAGTTAAAATAAATTACCTTTCTCTCAAATGCCACAACTATTATACAATTCCCACCCTCTTCTTCCATTTCTCAATATTTTGCTCAAATAATGTGCAAGTCTAAAGAACATAAAATCCACATTAAGTGGTCATTATACAGTGTTCACAGGTTACATCTTCCTCATAAATATGTACAATTAGCAAAGTAAATATAAACTAGAGGAGGGCTCAATGGTAGAACACATGGCTAGCATATTTGAGACCCTGGGTTCAATTCCTAGCAGTATAAAAAAGAAAAAAATGTGTCAGCACTGCACATTTTAAATCAGTAAGTAAATTTAAAATAAATTCAAAAGATACCTGAGTTCTAATCATCATAATCATGTAACTATTTTGTAATTAAAATTTCTTTAGTATTTTTTATTTTTAAGTTTTTTGCTTCTTACTTATTTATTTTTGTTTTTTTAAAACAGTCTCATTTTGTAACCCTTAGTGACCTCAAGCTTGCCATGTAGTCCAGGCTATCCTCTGTCTCTCAAGTGCTGGGATTAAAGGCATGAGCCACCATGTCCTGCTTATTTTTATTTTTTATTTTTTTGTGTGTGTATGGGTACCACATGTATGTCTGGTGCCTGCAGAGGTCAGAAGAGAGCATGAGTTCCCATGGAACTGGAGTTACAGATGGTTATAAGTCACGATGTGGGTGCTGGGAACTGAACACAGGTCCTCTACGAGAGCAAAGAGCACTCTCACCTGCTGAGTCATCTTTCCAGCCCCAATTTATGTAATTTTTGGAGACAGTGTCTCACTATTTATTCAAAGATGGCATCTCCTGATCCTCTTGCTTTAGGCTCTTGAGTGCTAGAATTACAAGGGTACACACCACACTTGGCTGTTTCACTTTTTTCCCATCACACTTGGCTGTTTCATTTAGCTCCTTGGTGTCAGATGGCAAACCCAGGGTCTTGTACATTTGTATGCAAGTGCTTCCCTGCCATCATAAATACGTTGGCCATATTTTTTAACTTTTTTTTTGTTACTAGAGTTATGAACCGAGGGTCTAGCACATGAGCTATATACCTCCAGCCTATTTTATCCATTTTATTAACTATTATATACTTTTAGGGATAAACAAATTAGTCAGATATGAATAACAAATCCTATAGTACACCAATATAACAGTCTTTTTTCATAGTCAAGGATGGTCTTCTTGTCTGTCTTCCAGATGTTGCTATTAGAGACACATGCTAGCATGCTCAACTATTTTTCGTTTTAGTTTTTTTTTTTCCTGGTGCTGGGATGAAACCTAGAGTTTGGCACATGAGCTATACCTCCAGAATATCTTTATCAAATTTTAGTAAGCATTACTTGCTTTTTTTGTGATAGTACAAAGTAATATAAGTAATATAGATAATACAAATTATACAAATACTACAAATAATATAAAATTATTCAATACAACAATTATGCAAATAATACAGATTAACAGGTAAGTTGACAGTCAATTAACTGTAGAAATATTAAAACCATTAGCCACATATGAATAAAAGCTGTGAAAATGTATACAACTCAAAAAATAGGTTTTTTTTTTCTTTTTGAGATGGAATCTCATTATTTAGCCTAGCTTGGCCTGGAACTCACTATGTAGCACAGGCTAATCAGCTTCTTAAGGGCTGGGATTCTACTATTGCATATTGAAAAACAACACAAATAATTCTGCAATCTACTGGTTTCAGGAATATACAACTTAAGAGTAAACTGTCAAAATTAGATTGAGGCTCTGTGATGGGCCTCCGTGTTTTGGAAAAGAAGTAAAATAACTTTTAAAACCAGAGGTTCATTTCAGTAAATAATAGATTACCTAATAACAACCACAATTCATGCTTTTTACCTTCCCACAAAGATAAAAATGGGAGAATATGGAAACTGATTGTGGTGTTTACGGGGTTTCTTAGTTAGAGCCATGAATATTCTAAAGCATTTCATCAAAATTATAATAGTTTTTATAATGTTAAAAGAAATACTGTATTGTTGGTTCTTGGAATGAAAAAATATGGTATGAAAATATTCTTGTTAAATTAATCCTTTTTGTATGAATTTAACAAAATATTCCTATACCATTAATTCATCTATTCATCTATTTCAAGAGCCAGTAATAAAAATAATATCCAAGAGATACATGGGGAAAATGAAAAAGATAAATATTTGGGTATATCTGAGCACAAAGAAAGTAAAAGGACAGAGAATGGGAGAGGGGAGAGCTACATTGCTGACTTCTCCTTCCAATCCAGTGTACACACATATACACAGGCACAATCACCACATACTTTGCTAACCACACAAATCTGGATGCATGTTTTGATGAAACAGATAAAACCACGACTTTTGTTTGTTTGTTTTTTGTTTTTCGAGACAGGGTTTCTCTGTGGCTTTGGAGCCTGTCCTGGAACTCGCTCTTGCAGACCAGGCCGGTCTCGAACTCACAAAGATCCACCTGCCTCTGCCTGTGGAGTGCTGGGATTAAAGTCGTGCGCCACCACCGCCCGGCAACCACGACTTTTTTAAATGAACTTAATAGTTCTTACAAATATAGATTTGCTTAGTCTGCCAAGTATTTTGCCCTTGTTAATTAGGTTGTTTTTCTTTTCTTGCTTTATGGTTTCAGAGAGGACATTTTCAATAACTCATATGTTGTCTATATCAAATCTATTTATCTTTTGTATGTTAAAGTCACACTGCGTTCCATAAACTCATACGCATTTTCTTCTAAACAATGCTTACTTCTAGATCCTTTTTAATGGGTTGGTTCTAGGGACCCTATCTTGTCTAGTAAATAGTATTTTCATTATCCTTTAGCCATGTAAATGTTGAGCTACTACAAGTTCCTGTCATTCAGGTGTTCATGGCTTTTTATATTTTGTTGTACTTAGTAAATTTAATGTAAACTTCTGTTCTACTTGTACACATTGTTATTTGGGGCACAGGGGTGTTCTGAAGTGTTTCGTTCTCTGTCCTCTACATTTTACTAACAGCAATTCACTATATTAGGGTCCTAAAGGGCATTTGTTGAAGAGTTTCAAGTCATTGTGTTATTCATTATTAATCCCTTAGTCTCAATTTACAGCAACACTGTCTTATTGAAAAAAAAAACCATATTTTCCTTATAAGAAAAAGCTGCAACTTCTTCCCTTCTATTTGTTGATTTTTCTTTTCAACACCAAAGAAGGTCCCTCAGAATTACTGTTAGGCCTCTTTTTACAAGTTCTTACATTTTCAGAGTGACTAGTACTCGCCGCATTGTTTACCTTGGAAGGTAAGGGAGCACTACTAGATTTCACTGAAATGCCATCTTCGGACCCTGAGTTCTTTTGTGGAATACATTTGGAACTACAGACCACAGGAAACTGTATACTATTTAATTTATATTTCTTTGTCAAAGGTGGCACAACCTTGCAAGAATTACAATGCATGTTTTCCTCTGAGGTTTCAGGTTCTCCAGAGGAAATGCTGGGAGTACTCCAAATAAAGTTTTTTTTCCCCTGTTTTTGTGTGGAGGTCTTTTCCTTTCCACTAGAGACGCTTAAGAGACTAATCACGTTATCTTTCTCTGAGGTTCCCAATGAGGGTGGTAAAGAACCAACTGTACATGAGGGTAAGACATTGGCCTCTTCAGCAAGATTATCTTTAAGAGAGGCAGAGCCCACAAAAGGGGTCTCTGACACCTGGACGGTTCTTTCCTGACTGCTGAGTGGAGGTGGATTATCATCTGAACTTGCTTCCATGTCCAGAATACATAAAGATCTTTTCTGTACCCTATGTGGTTCCTTAACCTGTCTAGCAGGCAACTGTACTGGGTAGGGAGGCTCCTTTACTATATAAACCTGGTTCCTATCCACCTGAATACCAGGAATGAAATCGTCAGAATCACTATCCGAAAAATTCAAAGGAATACGTGGCCGCATTGGTTTGAGTTTTTCAGAAAGCTTTCTATTTTCTTCTTTTAATTTCTTATTTTCTACAGTGAGCTCAGCAATCTGCACTAGACGTTTTTGGTGCATGTTACTAAACTCTTCCTGTAGCATATTGCTGTATGTTTCATTCATTAAACAGCGTTCACACAATTTTGAATCAGGGGCTTTCGGTGTCTCTGTCACTAGTGTATTTGGTACAGGGCCATACCGCCTTCCCTCCCTCAACCTGGCTTTCCTCATATTGCCCAATTTCATTTGTAAACGGTGAAGCTCTTTATCATGGATGTCTTTCAGTGTTAACCATGCCTTTTTAAAATCGTCAGACACCAGATCTCTTACACTAAGCTTAGCTTTGTCTGCCCTTGAGGCTCTCCTACCACCTTCCCTGTCTTCGCTGCTACTGCTGGCGGCCTGCATCTCGGTTCAAGCGAGAAGGCTTTGGGCTTGTCGGTGCCACGGACGGAATGGCCAAAGAGGGAAAACTTGTCACTGCCTAGCTACCGGCAACCCCACTGGCTGATTTCTTACTATGGAGCCTGGGCCAGTGGCCTGGCGGTGCCACTGACTAAATGGCAGAGGAGCCTCTGAGGGGACAGGTCCACTGACCACAACACTAGCTCCTGCGGCCCTGCCCAGAGGCGACAGGCGCGGCCTCAAAGGCTTCGCCCGGCCAGCCCGCCCGCCCACCCGCCCGTTTACAGACCTGCCCAGAAGTACAGAGGAGATGGTGGAGTGGAGGACAAACAGAAAGGCCCAATTTCTTTTTCCTAGAAAAAAGTCAAAACATTTTGTTAGGGGTGAAAGAAAAACAGAGCATGACGGCCACCACCTTCGAAAATGGCGCCACCACCCTCTGAGGACAGGCTGAAAAGCCCGGGACTGCTGAGGAAGCCTGCGCATGCGCGACCACGCCCCCTACTGGCTTAGGAAGCCTGCGCATGCGTGACCACGCCCACTACTGGTTTAGAAAGCCTGCGCATGCGCGACCAAACTCCCACTGGTTTTCTTTTTTCCAGGAGATACCAAAAGGCCAGGCACAGCAGGGGAGGACAGAAATTGCTGTCAGCTTAATCCTTTAAAATGAATCGTATTTTAGAACAAATAATAAATCTTACTAGCTCTTGTAACTTATATTAACCCATTGTTCTTATCTATGTTGGCCGGTACCTTTTCTCAGTCAGGCAGCTCACATCCTGGTGGACTGGCAGGAGTGAGGGAAGAACTTCCTTCTTCCCTGTTCTCCTTGTGCCACCTCTACTTCCTGTCTGGTTTTCCCGCCTATACTTCCTGCCTGGCCAATCAGCGTTTATTTAAAACATGACTGACAGAATACAGACAATTCTCCCGCACCATCTCATCACTTGGGAGGTTACAGCAAGAGGATCAGGAATTCAAAGCCAACCTGGACTATGAGACCCTGTCTCAACCTAACAAAATAAACCCTATAATTAGGGAAGGAGGGAGAAAGGAAGGGAGTGGCAGAGGTAAATCAGAAAAGATATATTGGAGAAATGAAAGAAATAGGTTAAAGAGACATGAGCTAGATTTTAAACATTCTTCTGTCTGAAGTAGTTGGAAGCAGATAGAACATCAGCCTTATTATAAAAAGAGGAAAATGGAAGCAAGTAATATGTCTCCTTCTCCAAAGTTGTTAAATGTTTTGGTTAACAGAACCTTTTAAGAAGCACATAAAGGTACCCACCTCCTCAGAAAAACATCCATAATCCTACCATTGTTTGTGAAATGTTAGAGTTGGCTAAGTCTTTGGGTATAAAAGATAAACAAACTTTTCTTATTTTGTCTTCAATCACGATAGGAAGACTTGAACAAACCATCCCAAAGGACATTTACAAAGTAAATCAAAAGAAGGTTGTAAACTAAAATGAAGATTGCTTGGTACATTTGAAACCAATGTGAAAGATGTGTGTGTGTGTGTGTGTGTGTGTGTGTGTGTGTGTGTGTGTGTGTGTGTGTTATTTTGAGCACAGTATGATGAAACATACTGTAATCCCAGCACTCAGAAGGTAGGGCACTAAGCAGAAAGTCTGGGCACTTGTAAGTTTAAGGCCAATCTGGGCTGTGTCTAAAGAAAGGGAAAGGGGAAGGCCCCTTGGTGCTGCAGACCTATTAATTCCAGCACTCTGAAGTGGAAGAAGGAGGCTTAGGAGTCATCCTTAGCTCCTTAGCTCTGTAGTGGATCTGAGGCCTGCCTGGAATGTTTACTATTCTGTGTAGGTGTTCAGCAGTAGGAAGAAAAAGGGATGAAGTGTATGGTGTTCGTTGATCCTAGGTCACTCAGTTTTTGTTCTCAGATCTAATCCCTTATTTCTCCTATTTTCAGATACTCTCTTGACTTACTGGAATAAAGTGTCTCCCCAGGAGCTCATAAACATTCTCGTACTTCTAGAGTAAGTTGCAGTGTTTTCCTAAATGTTCCACTTACATGGAAAAACTTAGTTGAAGGACTTTAGATGTTACAGTTTTTCTGGTTTCAGCCGCCCATTGGCTAATGTGATAGAAAATGTTAAATTTTCTTAATAATCTAGAGTCTGGTATTCTTCACCCAGTGATAAAAGGAAAGCAAGGAAGTGAAATACTTAAGAGGCCATACAAAACTCCTATCCAGTAATCTTACAGATGTGCGGGTGTCTTAGTATGCCCTAAAGCTAGGAAATTAGAGTGCTAGTAGTTGGCCTGTATTGTTCAACTGAAACAGATCCTGAATTAATGAGCAGCTCAAATTTAAAGTTTGAACTCTTAAGTAGAGCTGAATAATTCTAAATACTACCCAATTTAGGAACAGAGAGATGTAGTTTAACGGATATGTATAGAAATATACATCTACAAGTATTTTAAAATTCTTGGGGAAACCAACCATAGTGATTGAAAGGAGTTATATATGTTATCATTATCAAAAGCTCAAAGGAAAATTATGCACAGAAGGAAATGTAAGAATTTTTACATAAATAGTACATATGTATTATATATGATTTATATGTATATATAAAATACTGAGAGGTTAATTATTATCTACACAATTGATTCAAATTTTTCAAAAAAAATACCAAAAAAAATCTGCTGACTAGTAGTTAAGATTTCAGGTGGATTCTCCTATATATGAATTTATTAGTTTGTTTTAAATTAGTATACAAAAGAATGAGATTTCCGTAATGGCATTTTCATCCAAATTGTTTCTGTTGCTCTCTCTTGGCTCATCCTCTAACTGCCTCCCACTCTGACTGGCCCCCTTCTTCCCTCTGTTAGCCCCATTTCTGCTTTTACGTAACGTGGCTTCATTTTTTTCCTTTTTTTGTTCCTTTTGCTAACCCTCCCTGAAGACCTCTTTCTCCTTTTCATGGTCCCCTTTCTAATTTCCTGACCTATCCCCCCAGCTGTAGTAAGCACTGTAAATATGCTGGGACATATTTCCCATTGAAGACAACCGATGGTGAGGATTTGTTTGAAAAGAGATAGTAGGAAGGGGAGGGTGGAGGAAGATTAGCCTGCTTTTCATGGGACTTAAACAAGACTGTTCATCACAACTATTGAAGCTGTGAGCACATAAGGATTTAAATGTTATTTTTCCTAACTTCATATGTTTGTGGTTATTGATAATAGAGAGTATTTTAATACCATTGTGCAAAAATATAGCATTTGTCCACATTTCTGTAATTAAGAAGGATGTTTTGTCTTAACGAGTGCTAGAGACCTTGGCTATGGCATGGTATAGCACACAAAGGATGTTTGACACAGGCAAGTTTTATTTATTGTTTTTGATCTCTCATTACAGTCATTTTTATTGACATGGGACTTTTAATGATGGTATAACTATAGCAGATACATATGGAAAGATAGGATATAGCCAGCCTTTAAGTAGTTATCTGGGCCTTTATTTTTTGTGGAAATGTATGTTCTTGTAAATTGATCTCCGGAACATATGACGTCTACTCAATAGTTATTAAGTTGTACCAGGTAGCAGTATATTACTAACACGTTGTCATTTTCCTTTCCAGAGTATGTTTGTTCCACTTCCGCTATATGGGGAGAAGAAACATAGCAAGGTAATGCTTGCAGCACTACAACTTGCCATTTCCCCCTTTCTTTCCAACAGAGAGCAGTCCCACCCATGGCATATAAAATCTAAGATACTGATGTTATGTTAACAGGAAGGCGGCCGTGATTCATTCAACGGATCCCAATTCAAGGTTAAAAGTAATATGAACCAATACTACATTTTCAAAAGGACAATGACTAGAATAATATAGAAGGTCTCTTCCTCTGAGATCCCCCTAAACTTCGAGCAGATTCTTGTATTTCCTGGATGACTTATGTAACAGCTGAATAGAAGGGTAGGCATCAAATCAAAAAGTCAGGATAGCCAACTACTAAGGGAAATAGAAACATTCAACAGTAATTAGGACATACATTATATATTATCTGTTTGTTTTTTGGCCTCTTAAATCTTTATGAAGAAATATATGAGGAGCTCAGGGGCATAGCTCAGTGATAGAGCATTTGTTTAGCATGCACAATGCCCTGGATTCAATTCTTGATAAACACCAATAAGAAGAAGAAGAAACAAAAAAAGAAGAAGAAGAAAAGGAAAATAAATTTGTGCTTAGAATATAGCTTAGCAGCGGAGTGCTTTCTTAGCTTGTGAAGCCCTGGGTTCAATTCCCAACACTGGAAAAAAATCAGGGATGATTGAAGGGCCCTAAGGAAAAGAAAGGTCTTGCTTATTTCAGCTATGAATGTGTGTGTATATTAAGTAGAACTACTCATTAAAGGAATCACACATAGTCTTTTAGAAATGCATTTATTGTGTGTCATGCTTGGACAGCTGCCTACCATGGCAAATGTATGAAAGTCAGAGGACAATTTGTGGGAGTGAGTTCTCTCCTTCGACCATGTGGGTCCCAGGGATCCGACTCAGGTTGTTAGGTTTGGTGGCGAGCACCTTTCACCACCGAGCCATGTTCTCCAAATAGTGTAGTTTCAAAGTTAAAATCCAGAGCAGTTTCTTTTTTGCTTTTGATTTTGGTGACAGAATCTCACGGAGCCCAAGTTTGCTTTGACCTTGCAATATCTCAATGAAGGCCTCTGATCCTCTTGCCTCAACTTCTCAAGGGCTGGGATTATAAAATGTGTGACCACACCTGGCTTAGTTCCACAAATTGAAGCCTTTGGATGGGGTTTATTGCTGTCCTCTTGAGTGATAAGAGTTCCAGCCACCTTCCTTTTCCTGTGACTGTGACCATAGACTTTAGTATCTCGGCTTCTGTTGCTCCGACCTCATGCTTATAAGAGAACAAACTTTTTCATCCTCATTTTACATATGACCCAGTTGTAAGCAGTCCAGGAGACTGGATTGATACTCATTCTAGACTATCTGATGTCAGCCCCTTCCCATTTTCAGTGTCTGGCTTCTCTCTTCTTCTTCCTCATTTCCTGCCCAAAGCTTCGCTATTATTGGAGTGTTGTCTACTTAACCCCAATGGTTTTGAGTAGTATAGAAGTGGGAAGCTTTTTCTAGATGCACAAGTTCTATTATGATAGCATAAGCTCTATTTAAAATCCCACTAAGACTTTGTACAATTTAGGGGATGGAGAGATGGCTCACAGTTTCCTATAGGCCTCATTTAATGCAAGTAATAGTTGATAGAATCTTGAGTAGCGTATTAAATTTATCTGGAATAAAATATATTTATAAAATTATAATTTTATCTAAAATTATGTAAGTTATATTTATCTAGAATAACACATCAACTAAAACCACACTTTAGCTAAAAATATGCAAACAATGAAATATTTTATTGCAGCACTTCAGATTTTTGTTTCTTTGTTTGTTGCTATTGTTGTCTGTTTGTTTTTTCAGACAAGGTTTCTCTGTGTGTAACTGGCTGTCTTAGAACTTGCTTTGTAGAACAGGCTGGCCTTGCTCATAGGGATCCATACGCCTCTACTTCCCGAGTGCCAGGACTAAAGATATATACCACCACCACCTGGCTTTATTTCAGTTCTTGATTTAAAATTTTATTTTAGGGTGCATGATGCCTGGCTATCAAAGCACTTTGGAATAGACCGAAAATCTCAAACTATGCCAGCTCTTCGAAACAGGTCAGGAGTGATGCAGGCTCGGCTGCAGCATCTTAGTAGCTTAGAAAGCTCATTCACACTTAATCACAGTAAGTAAACATGGGAGAGGGGACCCATATGAAATAGCCTGGTAATGCTGTGTAATCTTTTTAAAAAAAATAATTCATGTGTTTGTGTGTGAGATATGTACACATGTATGTTAATGTGTGTGTGGCGGCCTAGAGTTGATAGCAGGGATCTTTCTTAATTATATGCCTACCTTAGTCTTTGAGGCAGGATCTCTCAGTCAGTCCCAGGTATGAGTAGTCTTAGTTGCCAGTTTACACCAGGGATTCCCCTCTCTGCCTTCTTACAGGCAATACTCCGAACCCACCCAGCATTTAGTTGGCTTCTGGGGATTAAATTCTGGTCTTCATGCTGATATGGCAATATCAGCTTGTTCCACTGAGTCCTCACCAAAGCCCATTTTCAATCCTAAATCCTGGCTTAAATCACAATTTCTTTTGCATAGAGAAATTCTCTGCATAGCTCTGCTATGTGTTCATTTATATACTATAATTTCATCATGCATGACTATTTAATAGCATGCATGATGTTTTTTCAACAACTATGATTTAAATCTTTTTCTTAGTATTAAGGATTTTTTCCTATGAAATTGCTGTTAATATATTTTTATTTTGATATCCTTTATCACAACTGTCAAATTTTATTTTTCAATAACTTTAGATTTATTTATTTTATATTATGTTTATCAGTATTTTGACTGAATGTATATATTGCACTGTATGTGTTCCTGGTGCCCTAAAGGCCGGAAGAGGGCTTTTAATCCTCTGAAACTGGAATTATAAGTGAGTGTGAGTCACCATGCGGGTGCTGGGAATTGAACCCAGGTCCTCTGGAAGAACAATCAGTGCTCCAAACTACTGAGCCATCTCTTTAGCTCCATTAAATTTTAATAGAAAGTACTAATATCCTAATAAGGTAGCATATATAATATTCATTTAGAGTTGCTATTTTTTATTTAATGACTAATGACATAGATGTCCCATCCTGACTGTAGAAGTGAATCAAGTCTAGCTGGGCTTGCTAATACAGGCCTGTAACCCCAGCTACCAAGGAGGTGAGGCAGGAAGTTCACAAGTTCAAGGTCTACCTGAGCAAATTTGATCTCGTCTCTTATAATGAAAAGGAAAAAAGAAGAAGAAGAACCCCCAGGAACCTCGCTCAGTGCTAGGGTGCTTGCCTAGCATGCATGAGACCTGATGTTCTATCCCCAGTAGCACCAAATAATAGCAAACACTAGATACTATTGGCTGAAGGTATATTTAAAAAGAGTAAAGCATTGAGAAGGAATGGAGGACAGGGAGAGAAATCTTGCCTAACTGTCAGAGGACTAGATGAGAAAGTGCCCTCTCAAAAGCAAAAATTAATTAAAACTCTGAGAACACTTTTGTTTTCATATGGTCTTCCAGAGGCCACAGAAAAAAGAAGCCGGGAAAATTGGCTTTGTGAAGCCCAATGATAGTAAACGAGGTCTTGTGCAGGTAGACCCTGAGCTAGAAGACTGAGGAGTTTTTACACGTTGTCATTGCAAATGTTAAAGGTTCCTGCTTCTTGTACAATTATGATGAGCCCGCTTCTGTCGGTCCATAAAGAGTCTGGGCTTTAGGAACAAGTCTCATGTCACTGGCAGAACTGAAGACCTCTGGCCAGAGGACACTGGCTTTGTGTGGCTTTCTCGTTTTTCCATCCATGTTGGCAGAATGGCCTAAGATGATTTCCTAGTTACATCACCGTAGCTCATACCTGAGACCACATCACCAAACAAACTGACCCCTCAGTCCATGCCGCAGAGCCGCTGACGGGGTGCTGATCCTGAAGATCACTTGGCACTGATAACGTGAATGGAAATTAGGCGGCAGGGATTAGACCAGACTCGGGCTCAGTAAGGAATAGCTGCAGCGAAGCTCATTAGGTCTGTTGATGCTGTGGGCTCCTTCTAGGAAGGCAAGACTCTCTCTGTGAGGCTTCTGGAGGAGCTCATTCAGTGCCCTTGTGGGAGTCTGCATTGGGCGTGGCTTAATTCGCTTCTCTTCCCCTAGGTTCTGCCACAACAGAAGCAGACATTTTCCACCAGGCACTTCTGGAAGGCAATACGGCTACTGAGGTTTCCCTGACAGTACTAGACACCATATCGTTTTTCACCCAGTGCTTCAAGGTAAAGATGAGTTTGAGTTCAGCTGGTGGTGGTAAGAGGAAAACATTTTACAATGCCTGCTTGCCAAAGGCAGGACAGTTTGGTTTGCAATAACCTGGTAGGAGCAATGAGGAAACTCTGGTGGCAAGCCAAGTTTGACTGTGTTCTTGTAAAACCTTGGGAAATGACTGGAACTCAGTCATCCATAGAGTAAAGTGTTCAGACTAAAATGGCCTTAATTCTCCTCTGCCTCTCAGATTCTATTGTTTTATATTTGTCTTTAGAATCCTTTTTCAGTCGGGCTTGGTGACACATGCCCATAATGTTAGGACTTGGGCAACACAGGCGGGATGGTAGTCACAAATCTGAGGGTAGCCTGATCTATATAACAAGTTCCAGATCAGCCAAGGCTGTGTAGACAAAGAAAGGATATAGGGGGCGGGGAGGGAAGAAGTGGGAGAAAGAAGGAAGGGCGGGAGGGTTTTCTTTTATGTTTTTGTTAAAATAACTAGTAATCTTTACTGGAAATCATGAGAGAATCAGCCAGCCAAAATACCCATTGTCACAAGATAGCTTATAAGGATAATGTCCAGACAAATTGACTGGCTGCTCAGGATTTTCTCACATGTTTTCTCTCATCCCAAATTTATAAAATAAAGGCAAGTTCACTTGCAGGCTCCTTGGAAGGTAAACTAAGATAATAGATGAAAGTAAAAACTACATGAGCACCATGTAAGCAGCATTGATGAGAACCCAAACAGCAGAAATCACACTTGCTCTCTCGTCACAGATTATTTTGGGCTGTTTGGTTGGGTTGTTTGTTTTTGCTCTCCTCCCCTTTCGTTTGTTAAATGTACTTTATTTATTCTACATCCCAACCAAATTTTCCCTTCCCTCCTCTCCTTGCATTCCCCCACCCCACCCCCATCTCCCCTCTGCCACCCCAATCCACCCCTCCCCTGTTTCTGTTCAGAAAGGGCCAGGCCTCCCATGGGTATCTACAAAGCATGGCATATCAAGTTGCGGTAGGACTAAGCACCGCCCCTTGTATTAAGGCTGGGCAAGGCAATCCAGTATGTTTGCTCCCCTTCCTTACATAATATAGTTAATTGCTTTAGGCTTCCCGAAATAGTATGAAAACTTGCCCCGTGCTTCTCAAAGACATTATAAGGAAGAATCAAATAACATACTACTAAGGAGGTGTAAACTGGACAGTGGTGACACATGCCTTTAATCCTAGCACTTAGGAGGCAGAGGCAGGCAGATCTCTGTGAGTTGGAGAACAGCCTGATCCACAGAGTGAGTTCCAGGACAGCCAGAGCTACACAGAGAACCCTGTCTCAAAAAAATAAAAAAAGCAAGAGCAAAAAAAGAAGGTGTAGGAGGCGACCTTGCAAAAAACTTAGGTTTGTTTTGATTAAAATAACACACACATCTATTTTTCATCATGTCAGTAGATCGGACATCGCGTCTCATGACTAGGCTTTTATTCCTCACTGCCTTTTTGATATGTTTTGATTTATTTAATAGATATTTATCTATTTCTTGAAAAAAGTCAATCTCTCTCTCAAGCACTTTACAAACATTAACTTACTGTTTTGCATACAAAGCTCATACCATGTTGCTGAGTACCTTACTCTTTATTTTGAAGGCTAGGGTAGTAATAGCGCTGATGACATAGGAGAATGTGTGATCTTTACGAAGTTACTGGGATTCCAGATGCTTGTGTCCGATTTTATGTGGATTCTGAGAATCTGACCTAAGTTCCTCATGCTTTCATGCCAAGCACTTTTACCTACAGAGCCATCATTCCAGCCCCAATGTTTTCATTTTAATTTTTTTCTTTTTCTTTCTTTCTTTTTTTTTTTCAGTGTTGGGGATTGAACCCCAGACGTTCACATAGCAGACAGACACTTTACCTCTGAACTATATGTTGGAGCCCCTTGATGATTTTTTTAAAGCAAAGTTCATAAACTAACTGATAGCTCTGTACAACTGTACTATTATTTTAGGCCCATTTATAAGAGGTATTTAATAGCCAGTTGTCATATCTGTTTTCTGAATTCATGGAAGGTTCAGTTTGTTAATAGTGCATAAATATATCTATTATAAAATGCACTTCCAAAGGTAAATTAAATAGCAGACTTTTTTAAAAGAATTGTTACTGGTTTTTAAGTGTCTAAAATGATGTGGGAGTGTTCTCCTGTATTTTGTATTACTCTTATTGGTTGAATAAAGAGCTGCCTGGCTTATAGACAGGTCAGCCCTTAGGTGGGCAGAGTAGACAGAACGGAAGTTCTGGGAGGAGAAGAAAGGAAGTGAGCCAGACG
>JAQHUG010000329.1:361881-383349 GCA_028555095.1 Dicrostonyx torquatus | reverse complement strand
TCCTTTCTTCCTTCCTTCCTTCCTTCCTTCCTTCCTTCCTTTCCTTCCTGTCCGTCCATCAGTCTGTCTGTCTTTTTTGTTTTTTTCAAGACAGGATTCAGCCCTGGCTGTCCTGGAACTCACTCTGTAGACCAGGCTAGCCTCAAACTCAGAGATCTGCCTGCCTCTGTCTTCCAAGTGCTGGGGTTAAAGGTGTGTGCCAACTCTCCCATCTTAAGAGTTTTAATATTCTAGATGTAGGTTATATGGTGTTTCAAGATTTCCAATTTAAGTTGAAGATCCCATGAATATTCTTAACTAAGATACTCAAAATAGTCTAAATACTTCCAAAGGTCGAACAGCATATTTATAAGCAGATATTGGTCATGCAGTAAAATTAGTTCTCTTGTATGTGGGCAAGAGGGATAAACTAAATGCTTCTATAAACTGGTGTTTTGTTTTTCATGTTTTGTAGAGCCAACTTTTAAATAATGATGGCCACAATCCATTAATGAAAAAAGTATTTGATATTCATCTTGCTTTTCTTAAAAATGGACAATCTGAAGTATCACTCAAGCATGTCTTTGCCTCACTGAGATCTTTCATCAGTAAGGTAAGAACAACTTGAACCTGCTAGGAGCTCACGGAAAGATAGAGGAATGGAAATCACTGTGATGACATACACAGACAGCCATGAAGTACCACTGCCTTTGAACATACAGGCACCACATAGCAAAATCTATATTGAGGACCTGGCAAAGAATCCTCTAAAATCAGAACCCGCTTTTGCTTTTACCATTATCCCGTTACATTTTCAGTAGGCCGTTTTCAAGAGTCTCCATCTCCCTCTGCATCTTCTTTTCTCTCTCAAGATTCAACCTGGGGCACTACATTCCCAGCCCCAATGTCATTTTTAAATCACCAGCTTTGCCAATTTTTCTTTGTCTTGTTTATTGTATGATAAGGCTAACACCATCTACTGCACCAGTCTTGTTTATTGTTTTTAAAAATGTGCATAAGCACTTTGATAATCGAAATTAACTTTTAGAACTCTGGGATCTTGCATAATAACTTGCCAATGAACAAGTCCTACCTTTCATTGTATATAAAATAAGAAATTAGGTAAATTTTTCCAGTTTTTAATATGCTTTAAGAGTAAAGGAAGCTATGGAAAAGTGAGTTTTCTGCAAGCATGAAAGGATAAATGAGTGGAAATACATTTAACAGCTACTAGTTAGGTAATTATTGCTTATAACCCTGAGGGCTTACTGTACAATAGATAAAAATATACACATAAAGATATGTACATGCACACACATATGCACATCAACAAATGTCATCATGATATGAAGTTTGTACAGAGAATCCCGAGGGCTTACTGTGTAATATATATAAAAACATACATAAAAGATACATATGTGCACACATACAAGTATATCAGCAAATGCTATCATGGTATGAAATTTGTACCGAGAACTGGGTGTGCCCGGGAGAAGATAAAAATGCTGTAGCTTAGCAAAAGTTTCTCTTCAGCAGTAGTGCTGTGGAGGGTTTAGTGTGGATTCAGGAGATAAAACTGAAAGTAAAAATGGCAAGTAGGAAAATGTGTAGTCAGTAACCGTAAGAGCTAGACGTCATCTTTTAAGAATCAGATAGGCACAGAAAGGTTTTAAGCAGGGAACTAGCATGATTAGCTATGTATTAAGAGAGCATCAGTGTGGCCAGGGAAGAGTAAACCTCTTGAAAAAAGTATAGGAAATGTATCGGCTAGGAGGCAAAGGCAGGCAGATCTCTTTAAATTCAAGGGTAGCCTGGTTTACGGGGCAAGTTCCAGGCTAGCCAGAGCTGCATAGTGAAACATGGATGAATGGACTAAAGAAGGAAGGGAGGAACAGAAGAACAGAGATTGGTGATAGTACCTGGGCAAACTCACAGGTGCATGGATATGGTGGTAGGATATATAGTAAAGAGAATTATTGGACTTGATCAGCAGTTCACCAATAAAATGGTGGGGCAAACTATAAGATTAAAAAATAGTGAACACTGTTTTGTATTGAATTTAAGTTGCCTCTGTAACGTTGAAACACATGGATTTAGACAGAGCTCTGGGTTGGAGAGCTAGCCCTGGAGTCATCTCGGTTCATCTGTATTTACTGAGCACAGTCTCAAGTGCTGTACTAGCTGCTGGAGATATGATTGTGGAGATACAAAACAAGAATACTCGCCAACCTAAGGCTTTTCAGTCTTAGGGGTAGGGTAGAGACCGAAAATGAACAACAGAACAATTTGTAATTATGTTCAGTTCCAGGGTAGAAACAAGCAAAATGCCTTAGCATTTTGTATTAGCATTAGTGCAAATGCTCCTTAACTTATGATGGAGCAACAATCCAATTAACCCCTTTTAAGTGGAAAATAGTTTAAGTGAGTTCAAATGGCCTTCAACAGAATTAATTGAACATCATGCTTCAGCAGCGTAGCCCACTGAAGGCATTTACCGTTTTCCCTCATGAGCTCATGTCTGTATGGGGGCTGGGGCTGCGGCTTGCTGCCACCACCCAGGAATATAAGTTTCATTCTTCATGTTGCACCCAGGAAGAGAACAGAGCTCAGAATTTGACATTAAAATTTCTACCTTTCACCCCACTGTAATTTTTTAAATTCTTCATTTGACCATCATAATTTAGGGACTGCCTCCAGATATACCTTATCTAGTAAGAAGTGAGGTGTGTAAAAGGCCCAGCCACACAAACGGTTCAAGGAAGAACATCCTAGGGAGAAGTACATGTGTTTGCCAAAGTCTTGCGTCAGAATATAAAGGACTAGTATAACTGGAGCATGGTCGGGGGAACATCAGCATATAAGGGAACACTCCAGAATGGCTGAATTTCCCCCTTGAAGAATATAGACGAAAAGCCAATATCAGATGAGAAGAAACTACCACAGAAAGGGTTGAAAGAGAACTCTGTAAACGAGGAAGAGGAAACAGTGGCAGAGGTAGCAAAGGCAAGAATGGAAGATGTCATGGAAGCCAAAGGGGAAAAGAGCATCGGCAAACTCACGAGGGAGAGTGGTCAAGTGAGATGAAGGGGGCGCATTAGAGCTAGTGTGGAGGAAGTTATTCATAATTTGGGCCATTGCTCATGTCTCAAGTGCTGTGGGCAGATTTACTGTAGGAATTAACTGCACATAGCTATGCCCACTCTTAAATCTTTTTATACCAGGGAATCTTGTCTAGTAAGAGTTGATCTAATCCTGTGAAATTTTATGTGATTTTCCAATTTTCCCATCAGAAAGCATTTATTAAACATCCATAGCCTGCCTAACACTGCACTTGCTACAAAGGCTTAAAAAAACCCGCAGATAAATTCCTGAAGTATGGATTAAAATTCAAAGTTTCCAAGACAGCATTTTGAGTGGGTGACGCTGAAACCATAGAATCCCTATGAAAATGGTCATGATGCATTCTGAAGCAGCTTGCTCGCCTCAACTTGCAAGCATAGGGAATTCTCATAAGCCCACCTTAGCTGTACAGTTTATCTTCCACAAAGCAGCAGGCTGAAAACTTTCTCAAACAGCAGGCCTCTTGGGAGTTTCGAGAAGTTGGTGACCACTTGGGCACTCTTTCTATGACAAAATGTGTCTTAATTGGCACTACTCATGGAGGAGAAAATGGACAGGCGTAGATGAACACTTAACCTATCTCTATTTTGTTAAAAATAAAAAGATCAGTTCACTCCTAATGGCTTTCAGTTCTAATTTTTCTCAGCACATGGAACATTAGAACACAGTGTTTAGATATAAAACAAACACTACGTAATGCAGACTGGTCTTCTCATTCTAAGACTCCATTTTAGAGCCACCATTCATCATTCATTTATTCAGTATGTCATTGAAACTCTGTCCCTCATATGTTTTGGGCTATCTTGGGCTCTTCTCAGATTGACAACATTTATGACAAATATCTTTACGTTTTTGGAGTTAACTACAATACTGACTTGACTTGTCCCGTCATTGCCATATGCTTATCTGTATGGTATCTAGTTCAGACTATCCTGAGACCAGAGCTCTGAGTCATATTAATTTGTTATCCTCTAAAGCACCCAGCATAGTTTTAGGTGAGGCACAGTTGACACTTGATTACTGATGGACTTTAATAGATTTTCAGATACTCATTTCTGTTTCCCTTGTCTAGTTTCCGTCAGCCTTTTTCAAAGGGAGAGTAAACATGTGTGCTGCATTTTGCTATGAGGTTTTAAAGTGCTGTACTTCAAAGATTAGCTCAACCAGGAATGAGGCATCTGCGCTTTTGTATCTTTTGATGAGAAACAACTTTGAGTATACCAAAAGGAAGACGTTCCTGAGGACACACTTGCAGGTGAGTAGCAATCCAAGCTCCTCTTTATGGTTTCCTCTTCAGTTCCTGGCCCCTATGAAAATCAACATCTGTAGCTAGAAAGGTAGCTCACTTGGTAAAGTATATGTCCTGCAAGCAGGAGTACCTGAGTTTGAGCCCCAGGGTCCACAGAAAAAAAGCTGGCCAGGTACTGGATTGATGGCCCAGTGGTGAAGGGCACTGGCTGTTCATTAAAAGGATCTAGGTTTGGTTTCCAGCACCTACATGGTGGCTCACAACCATCTGTCACTCCAGCCCAGGGGATTTGTTGTCCTCTTCTGCCCTCCTTGGGTACCAGGCATGTAAGTGGTGGTATACACAGGGACACAGACATATATGCAGGCAAAGCACCTGTATCACTCATACATTTTTTTTAAGCCAGGCATGTGGTATGCACTTGTAATCCCAGCACTGAGGAAGCAGGGACAGTCAAATCTCTGGGGCTCACTGAGCAACCAGGCTAACCTTACTTGGCAAATTCTAAGCAATGTTGCCCCCCTCAAATTAAAATAGACAGCTTCTGAAGAATGGTACCCAACGTTGACCTCTGATCTCCATACACAGACACAGATATGCACCTACAAACTTGTGCCCCCCATTCCCCACAAAGATCAACATCTACAGGTACTTTGGAGGCTAAGGCAGGAAGCTATTAACTTCAACTCCTACCTTGGCTGTAGAGTGAGGACAGTGACAGCCTGGGTAACATGAGCGACACTATCTCAAGACAAATGGTTAGCACCGGGCTGAGGCCATAGCTCAGTGGTAGAGTGCTTGCCTAGCATGCACAAGGTTCTGGGTTCCAGTCTCAGCACTGCAAAAGAAATCAATATCTGACTTTCCCTTCCTGTGCTGTAGTTCTCAGACCATGTGATCGTTTTGAAATGTGACTGGTCCAGACTGATATGTGTTGGAAGTTCAGAGAATAAGTGCATAAAAAAAAATAGAGCATCTAAGTTGTCTTACATTGTTTATATACTAAAATGATTTGTTGACTTGGGGAGGTTATTAAAATACATCAAAATAAATTTGTCGAATTTGGGGGGGTAATTAAAATACATCAAAGTAAATTTCAGATCAGCAAGATGGCTCACTGCATAAAAGTGTCTGCTGCCAGGCCTGATGACCTGAGTTTGATCACCAAAACACACATGGTGAAATGAGGAAAAAAAGCCAAATCAGTTCTCTGAACTTCACACACACACACACACACACACACACACACACACACACACACACACACACACACACACAAAGTTTGATCATCAAAACACACAAAGTGAATATGAGAAAAAAAAGAAAGTTTCACTTCCACCTCTCTTTCTTTGTAGCTACATAGATATGAGACTCACATCCTCTTTCTCGTGGACAAGGCTACTCTAAAGTATAAGTTTGGAGTGCCTGCTGCAGTTCAGATTCCATGGCAGTCTGCCCTGCAGGCTGCTTCCTCGGCCTCGCTGGTGCTTCAGATTCATCAAATATAAATTAAGATGACTAAGTAAGACTGTTAGATAACTCACAGCAGGTGATACAGGTTGCTTTGCATGCATCAGCAGAACCTTATTTAACAATGACAAGAGTGCCAAGCATGATGGCACACGCCTAAAATCCAAACAGACGTAAGACTAAGGTAGGAGGATTGTACGTTTGAGCCAGCCTGGGCTACAGGACAAGACCATGTCTCAAAAAGCAAAAATTACAAAAAAAATTGACCTGGGGGTGCTAGCATGCACCTGTATAGTCCCATTTACTTGAAAGGCCAAGGCAAGAGGATCACTTGAGCCCACAAGTTCAGGATCAATCTGGATAACATGGCAAGACTCTATCTCAACAAATAATGGATGAGTCTCAAGATTTTGTGGCAATTATAGAACTTATGGAGATAAAACTATCTGATTAACACATAAGTAGCTCAACTACTGATGTGCTGTGTGACCCTACGCAAGCTTCTTAATCTGACTGAACCAGTTTGCTCATCTGTAAAATGAGGCCAAGTATCCACCACCTTACATGGTTAGTATGAGGGTGACAAATGAAACACACAGAGCAGCTGGCACCGTGCACAGCACAGAGAATACACTGTGTGGTAATTATTATTCCACATCTCCATAGCTTTGTGATTATTTGCTGAAACAACTCAGAATCTAAGCCCAGCTGGGACTTCTTGGCTCAGTAGGCTACTGATAAAATAGACAGTCTCTAGTTACAGATCTTCCTTGGTGTCCCATTAGAGCAATTTACTAGAGAAAAGGTTATTTATAGGGAAACAGCCATTGGCTGCTTTTTTGAAAATGCCCATCAATAAAGTACAATTCTAATAGAAAATAATACTCCATTAAAAATCTGCTATAAAGGAGCTAGAGAGATGGCTCAGTGGTTAAGAAGATTGGCTGCTTTTCCAAAGGACCCAGGTTCAATTCCCAGCACCTGCATGGCAGCTCATAATGGTGTATAACTCCAGTTCCCAGGTTCTGATGCCCACATACAGACATACATGTAGGCAAAATACCAATGCAAATTAAATATTTAAAAATATTTTTTTTTGTTTTTGTTTTTTGAGAAAGGGTTTCTCTGTGGCTTTGGAGCCTGTCCTGGAACTAGCTCTTGTAGACCAGGTTGTTCTCGAACACACAGAGATCCGACTGCCTCTGCCTCCCGAGTGCTGAGATTAAAGGCGTGTGCCACCACCGCCCAGCTTTAAAAATATTTTTTTTTAAAAAAACAACACGTGTAAAGACCCCAACTTAAGAGTCCCGTCTGCCTTGTAGGACATCCTCCAAGAAAACAAGTCTCTAATTTTAGAGAGGTATGGTTGCAAACTAGAACCAGCCAGCACTAGCTGTCAGCTGTCAGCTCTTTACTGTTTGCTTCTGTGTGAAGTCAGTTGAATACCCACCACCCCTAAAATATGGCTTTGATTAATTTACCAGGATGCCTGAAATTTTCTATTAGAATCCATTCTCTGGCCCTACTATCAGCTCTGTCAGTGCTTCATTTAATATAATATTTTAATATGAAGACTTAGGTCAACATCTAGAATACAGAAAGTGCTCAGTGAAGAGTTAACTACAGGCTAGAAAAATGGCCCAGTGCCTAAAAGTGTTTGCTATCAAGCCTGATAGCCAGAATTTGATACTTGGGCCCTTCCTGGTAGAAGGCGAAAAATAAATCCCACAAGTTGTCTTCTGATCCATGCATGCATGCTGTGGCATCGCACACCCCCACATGCAAGGAAGTAAATAAAATAAAATAAGCAAATGTAAGAAAAATGTAAAGCCTTAACTAGCCACTAAAGTTAGAATCTGGATGTCAAGAACTTTGACTCTAGAGCCTGCGCTCATAGTCACTACTGTATCTTGTCTTCTTGGTTCAAGAGGAAGACATTGAGCCGTTAACGTCTGGGCATGACTTATTTTGACATTCGCACAAGGTTGTAGGCTAGCGCATTATATAAACTAGACAAGTAATACAGAGTGAGAAACTGTCAAAGAGAAAGGTCGGCCATGCCCAAACTCATCCTAACCACCAGCATGCAAGCACATTCAGAGGGAGGACCTGATTGCCACCATTGTATCAGATGTGCGGTGGAGAATCTCCATTTCTTTGTCTTTTTCGTCACTCTTTTGTTAAAGACAGGGTTTCACCGTATAATCCTGGCGCCCTGAAACTCACAGTGATCCTGTTGTTGCATTTGCCTCTCCACCTCTCTGCCTCTGCCTCCTGAGTACAGGGATTACAAGCAAACACCACAACCCATGACTTTGCAGAATCTTTCAAAGGAGCATTTGAAAGCTGGGCATGGCAGCAAAAGTCTGCAGTCCTAACTACAGAGGCAGGAAGACAAAGAAGTTAGATGCTAGCCTGGACACAGTGTAATGATTCCCCTCGCCACTTCCCAAAGCAGATTTTTTTTTTTAAAAAAAACCATTTGAAAAAAATAACCTTTATTTCTTCCCACAGATAATAATTGCTGTAAGTCAGCTGATAGCTGATGTTGCGCTAAGTGGAGGATCAAGATTTCAGGAGTCTTTATTCATTATCAATAATTTTGCAAACAGCGACAGACCTATGAAGGTATGGGTAGAGTGTATGCTTACCTTGTACAGTGAATGCCCTGGGTTTGATCCCCAACACCAAAATAATGAATAAGAACCCCCTTTAACTAACAAAGGGAGTTTATAGCATGGGACTGTCATGGAATTCACAGTTATTGTTGGTGTGGAATGTATAGGATGTGAGCTTTGTGAGCTGCTGGCTTTTACATGCCACCGGCTCTCTAGCAGTTATATTTGGCATTAACTGAACAGATTAAACAAATGAGCATCTGGTAGTAATCGAATCTGTGTCATTTCCTCTGCTCGACTTCTAAACTTACTCAGAAGATACAAGTATTTTTCTTTCTTAACGGTTGTTACCATTTGTAATGCTGGCTAATTAAATCCCGTGTTTGAAATGTAAGAAAAATCTCACTTAGAATGGCTAGCAGATCCACTGGCAGTGGAGGAGAAATGGCACGAAAGGGTTTCCTTGTTTGTCAGTTTTGTGACTTTCGAGAGTTATGGTGATTGACTGTGTGGCTTGCTGGAACAATCAAAAGCCGTCACTCTTCAGCACCAGTTCGTCAGACTCAGACCTAAGATTCTGACCACCGTGGCTCTTTCACACGTGCCTAAAACTAGAGCAGTGTAAAAATGCATCTCTTGTAGGGTTGCCTGCAGGACAGGTCCTGATATGCTCCCAGGGAGATAAATTGTCCTCATTCTTGGGAAAGGTCCTATTCTAGTATATTTGACAATACTGTATGAAATCTGAAAAAAAAAAAATGAAAGCGCTCAGTCACAACATACTTGATGCTTGGGACGTGTAGAATCTGTGTACCAGAAACCCATTCCCATAGGAATGCTGCTTACAGGGAGGAAAACACGGAGTAGTGCCAGCTGCTCACAGGCTGGGAAAGTTTGCTTTTCAAGTGGCGATGCTGGTTTCCCAGGGGATCAGTATACAGTCCAACTAATCCCATGAGAACAGAAGCAATGTATACTATTTCAGCTATTTTACTCACGCTCCAATAATTCATGTCCCTCCCAGTTGTTACCATGCTCAATGCCATATTATACAGGTAGCTAGTGACGTTTCCCAAGTGAATAGGGCTGATGTTGGTTCTCCTTGAGAAATACTATCTCCTTTGCTTTCCTTTGATTCATTTGTGAATGACTTAGTTGCATCTGCTAAGGCCACCATTACCAACAAACCCTGGTAAATTAAGGTAAGTCTTTCCTTCAGGAAGTAGAGTTTCTGTTAATAAGCAGAAAGGGCTAAGATGCATGTGTATTAATTATTGCACTAATTATCTTTAAAGCAGACAAAAAGGCAGAACCGTATATTATATTCATATTAAGTCCCATCACCACGTACTTGCCCCATCCCCATCTTGAGGTCGGAAACACTTTCAGAGTTTAGTCTCTCTGGAGTGTGATGTAAGTCACAACCTCTCATTTGTGGAAATGGAAAATTGACAGCAGGGTTTTCACTGAGCTGTGCATTACAGTCAGTGGGCAACATGGGTACACTTAGCAGTACAGAAGATTATCGGTCAAGCACTAGTTCTGGAGCCAGATCACCTGGATAGAGGCCCTGTCTCCATGTCTTACCAACCGGGACACATTGGCTGAGCCTCTCAACTGCTCTGGGCCACAGTTTTCCCATTGGTAGAAATGCATGGAAAGATTACTTAATACTTAATATATAGGATTCTTGTAGAAATTAAAACATATAATGTATCTGTCTTAGTACCTGGTACCGATGTGCTGTCAATAACTGTCAGTTACTGTTATAAGTAAGCCATAAACATCCAACATATAGACTGGAGGAGCCAGCATCTAATGCCAGATACCGTGGCTCCAAAGGTCATGTTTTTTGTGTGCTTTAAGTATATTGTCTTCAAGTTCAAAAGCCTTTTAAGCCTAGCTAGTTACATATTTTTTAAAATAATTAATTAAAGCCCCTTTAGACCTGCCATATTCAATGCAGTACCATGAACAGTTAACAAGGAATAGAAACCGTATGTTCCCCAGGATTGGATGATCATGCTTAGACCCTTATTGATAAGGCTGCTAAATATATGGGTTTTGTTTTGTTTTGTTTTGAAATTAGGCAACTGCTTTTCCCACAGAAGTCAAAGATTTGACCAAGAGGATCCGAACTGTTCTTATGGCCACTGCCCAAATGAAGGAGCATGAGAAAGACCCAGAAATGCTGATTGACCTCCAGTATAGCTTAGCTAAATCTTATGCCAGCACACCAGAGCTGAGAAAAACCTGGCTCGACAGCATGGCCAAAATTCATATAAAAAATGGAGATTTTTCTGAGGTGACTACTTAAAATCATGTTCCCCTGGACTCCTCAAACTCCTTTGAACGCGCTCTGACACTTCTTCTTTGTCTGTTTCCAGGCGGCAATGTGCTATGTCCATGTCGCGGCTCTCGTTGCAGAATTTCTTCACCGAAAGAGTAAGACCTTCCTGTTTTGAGATGGGAGGACTCTCAGCTGGCAAAATAATTTTTATCTTTGCAGCTTACAATTGTGAATGGACTAGAATGGGGCTTTATAAAATATGTTTACCTTCAGCCTCATTCAGTGCTGAACAGACGTTATAAAAGAAAGCTGGATTGCTCAGTGTTGGCTTCGGTTTCTGTAGGACGTTACAAGAATAAGTTAAATAGTACATGGCTGGGCCTGCTGCCCAGTGTTTATTTCCCAAGACTATCTCCCTGGATGACAGCCACAAATTAAATTCTTCTTAGGGCTCATGAGAAGCTCTGCATAATACAGGCAGATCACTTCGTTCCCCCTCCTCATCTTTTCACCAACAGCTGTCTCTGACAGAGCCATTTTTATGCAGTGACACCTAATGGGCGTCAGGCCCTCGAAGGACATCAATGGCTCTGCATTCCTCATTCAAGATTTCCAATTCAGGGATCAGCCTCCGTGCTTCTCGGTCCCGAATAATATTGCTGCGTGTTATAACTACTCGGATAGCAAAACAATTGAGTAAGGTTTAAAAGTTAACTTGCGGTGGCAATTGCAATCAAGACATCTGCTATGCATCACAATGCTCAAGCTGCTGCTTCCTTCAAGCCGGTCAACCAAAGAACATGAGGGCAAAACGAAAGCAGCTTAAGGGAGTCCTGTTACTCAGGCTTTGACTATGAGGACACCACCTTGTTTTTTAACTCTGGAATTTCTGGTTTTCATTTCACATCTAAGGTTCAGTGTCCCATTGCCTCCTGTAAAATAATGGCCATTGTGGAGATTCTTTCCCAAACATGACGATAAAGATTAAATTATACATTCCTTTTATTTATATTTGGGGGCTGGGGTAGGAGCACATGTAGCCCAAGCAGGCCTCAAACTTGCCATATAGCCAAGGATGACCTTGGACTTCTCCTTCTCTTGCCTCTTGCTGCAGAGAGCTGTTATTACAGGCAGGCACCACCATACCCACCCCATTCACGCAGCATTGGATATCAAATCCAGAGTTGTGTGAATGTTGAGAAAGCAAGCATACTGGCGTCTGAGCAATATCTCCAGCATTTTACTTGTATTTTAAATTAATATTTTGATACTTCAATGGTTCTGAACAATCTAGGTTTTCAAATTGGTATACTCAGCTAGGGATTATGGGCTTTATGATCCCAACACTCTGGGACTAAGGCAAGAAGACTGCCCAAACCCCAAGGTAGCCTGAACTACATGGTGAGTTCCAGATCAGGATGGATTACAGAGTATGGACCTGTTGTATATAGGCGGAGAGAGGGTGTGTGTTCCCCAGCACCCAGCTCCCAAGCCCCCAGCCACTGGCCCGCTCAGCTACTGGTGGCTGCCTGCACCCGAAATAACCACATGACAAACTGGATTCATTTAAACTCTGCCTGGCTTATTATCACTAGCCTTTTCTTGGCTAGCTCTCATAATTAAACTAACCCATTATAAAAGTTTGTAAGTCACCACGTGGTGACGTACTGGAAAGGTCTCTAACCTGCACCCATCTCCGGCGGCGGCTCGTGGCTTCTGTCCTCACTTCCTTCTTCTCCTCCCAGAACTTCCGTTCTGTCTACTCCGCCCACCTAAGGGTTGGCCTAACTATAAGCCAGGCAGGTCTTTTTATTTAGCCAATCAAGGCACAGAAATACAGGTGGACCCTCCCACAATGGACCTGAAATAGAATTCCAGGCTCATTAAGAATTATTAAGAATCAACTGTATAGATTTTGAAAATAGGTAATTATATTAGAAATTCTTCCTGAGAATCTTGTTTTACTCACAAGTACAAAGACTTTAAACAAAAATTAAGAATGATTTACTTAAAAAAACAAAAAAATGTGTATTCCAATTTTCTCCTTTTAGTGCATATATTGCTTTCATTTTCTTCTTTTTTTTTCTGGTCTAGGGATTGGTCAGATGCTGACAAGCATGGTTAGCATGTGCTCTGGCACCAAGCTGTACACCCAGTCTCTACGAGTAGTTCTAAAATGGAGAAAGGATTTATGAAAATAAGACATATTTCATCTTTTTAAAATTATAGCACTGATGTGTTTGTCAAGTTACCCTAAAAACAAAACTTGAAGTTGTACACCCACAGTTCCCAATCCATTGACACGAAGACCTTAAACACAGTACTGTGGCTTTAAATGCTTTCTAGAGAAACTGGCTTCTTGTTTGCTTTCTAATTAGCACTGAAGTGAGGGGTCCAGGCCCATCAGGAGCAAAGCCTTCAGATTTTGAAAATAGGTAACTATATTAGAAATTCTTGGAGCTGGGCTGTGGTGGCGCACACCTTTAATCCCAGCACTTGGGAGGCAGAGGCAGGCAGATCTCTGTGAGTTCGAGGTCAGCCTGGTCTATAAGAGCTAGTTCCAGGACAGGCACCAAAGCTACAGAGAAACCCTGTCTTGAAAAACCAAAAACCAAAAAAAAAAAAGAAGAAAGAAAGAAAGAAAAGAAAGAATGAAATTATTCCCAAGAACCTTGTTTTGTTCACAGGTACAAAGACCTTCAGTCTAAGTTAAACCAAGAATGACTTATTTCCATTAGCCCATCCTTATCTTTAGAAAGACCTTTTTTTTTGCTCTAGTTGTTTAAACATTAAGCAGCTACCTTCATCACCAATCTGACCTGTCTTAACAAGTGGATGTGGCCCAAACTTGTCACTGAAGTATTTCATAATACCCTTAAGGTGCTTACTAATCCTTCACTAAAATCAAAGAGCTAAGGAGGAAAAATGATGTTTTTCAGTTTAAACAAAGAGATGTTAAATTTGAATGCTGTTTATATACTTATTTATGGGTGCTGTCTATTTTTGAGCCTGGAAAATTTTACTTCCTTAAACTAGAAAACCTTATTCTGAACGAGTAGCAGTAGTAGAAACTCCTCAGGGTTTTTTTCCACCTCAGCTTCAGTGATTCAAAAAAATCTCCAAAACAGCTCCTTTCTTCAATTAGCTGCTCAAACTATGAGAGTGATATCAAGATAGATGGCTAATCTAAATCAGTTAAGTGCACTATAAAAATATTCTTAATCAAGAAGGACTAAAATGCTGCCTAGCTGACACATTGGAAGCATGTAGACTTTTTTTAAAAAAAAAATAATTAAGTTTGTTCACTCTGGCAGTTTTCTGGCCCCAAGGGATTGTGAGAACTCTGCAACCCAGCACTATTAGAAAAGTCTAGAAAAGACCCCAATATTTAAGCAAAATATGCTTTAAATATCATTCAGTGGTGACCATGAAGATACTCTAGAGGTCTTTATTTTCAATTAATTGTCCATTGATATGGAAGATAAAAGGCGTGTTTACATTGTAAATCCCTGACAGGTGTCTAGCACAAATTTGTAAACACTATACTTGCAGCTCATTTCTCCTCCCCCCTTCTCTCCCTCCCTCTGGGTTGGAACTCAGGGTGGTGTACATAGGACACAAGCCCTCCACTGTTGAGTTATGCCCTCGGCTGGCCCTTAAGCCATTTCTCTTGAAGTGAGCTACAAAAAAATATTCCTAATCACAATGGAATAGAACACCAGTTAGCTGATACATTGGAAGCAAATATTGTATTATTTAGACTTTTTTTAAAAATAAAAACAAAGTTTGTTCTATCCAGTCATTTCCTGGCCCCCAGGGATATCTGCAGAAGTGCAAGACTACTTCTGGAACCTTCCATCCCTTGTTTCAGACACTGAAGTGCCAGGAAAGGGGGGAGAAGGAAGCCAGGAATGGTGGCTCATGCCTGTAATTGCAGCATCCAGGAGTGGGAAGGTTAGAAGTTTGAGGCCAGCCTGGGCCACATAGGGAGTCCTGGCTACAGTGGGAGACCTTGTCTCATTCTTGCCCCTCCCTATGAGAAAAAAGAACAAAAGAAAAGAAAATGAAAGTGGAAAGAGGATACAGTTGACCCTGACCCCACCCCACCCTCAAACAGCCAGCCTTCCACTAGTTCTTTGTACCAGAGGCACCTTACAGACAGATTCTCATGCCCTTCCCTTTAGCCAAGTCAAGTGGAAACAGTAACAATGGGGGCTTTGTTGTTACTCTTTCTTGTCCCCAAATATAACCTTCAAGATAAGTCAGACTGTCTTTCATTTTGTCTGAGAACCTCAGCATTTCTGGATCTCCCTCTCTAAGAGACTTTGGCATTCTTCGTTCTTTTCCTGAGAGAGGGCACAACTCTTTCCCCCAGGGAAGACAAAAGTCAAGTTTTCTGCATTCTTGAACCACCACATAGCATCCTCATTAAGCAAAGCTTCAGGCCTTTGGATTCCCTCAGAAGCCCATAAGATGTAATGTCCTTCCCTATAGCATCTCTTCTCATTCCTTATAGGGTAATGTGCTTCCATTCTCAAGTCTTTGCTCTCAGTGTCATATAGCTAAAATGCCACAAAGCACTTCATTTCCTTGTTTGTCCCTAGTCATCCCCCTTTATGCTCTCACCTCAAGATCTTACCACTTACTCTTCCAGCTGGCACTCATATTTTTTTAAGAATTAGCACTACTATCCCCTTCTCCAAAATCCTTCCCACTCTTTTCGTGGGATCACTTGGACTCCAGCTGGTTGTACCTACCTGGACTTGTTCCATCTTTAGAATGGCATGTGGGCATATGAAAGCAGTAGCTATGAAGTGTTAAGATCAAGAATCCAAGGCAAAGCGAGGTGGTGTGTACCTCACCCATAATCTCAGCACTTGGGAGGCAGAGACAGGAGGACGGATGTAAGTCTGATGCCAGGCGCATCTAAAGTGTGCCTTGTTTGTTCTCCTCCAAATCACAAGGTCCTAGAAAACCCAGGCTCTAGGAAGACCATGTAGCTCTCTCCTATATTCTCACTCCACAACAACAATTGGGGCCATAGTTGTAAAAAGTTGTTTTCAGGTGCAGTTTACTCCCCCCTTCCCAGGGCTCCAGCTGACAACACTTGTTTAATTCTATCTTGAGAAATCAGCTTTAAGACATTGATGGCTTATTTAGCGATAATAATTCATTCAGTCCTTTTTATGTGCTAGCCTCTATTCCAAACATCTGTTCATGTAATTCTCACAAACTAACCTTTATTATTATTCTTGAGATAGTAGTGGCAGTAGTGATGATGATGAAGAAACCTTATAAATACTAGGGAAACGAACATCCAAATTCCCACAGTGAAGCAGTGGTAGTGTCAGGTCTGTCTAACTTTCCAATCTATGGGTTTTTTTCATGTTCCAGTTTCCCCAAGGATTTTTTCTCTCTGCCATGTGTTTCACTTCCTGCCTGTTATGTAAATCCTAGGATAGTCCCTTCCAATAACTGACTGACTTCCCTTTCCAACTCTCAGTGAAATTTAAACACTAGAGATGATTACTAAAGGTCATTCAGTTGATACCCCCAAAGTGTTTGCCTTCTTGTCTAGATGATAGACAAAATGTATATTATTTTTTATACTAGGAAATCATCTACACTAGCTATTGAAGATGGTGTACTAAAAACACAGCTTACAATGAATTAGGGCTCTTTTGGGGCAGGGAGAAGAGTGATAGTATTTCTGAGTAATACGTGAAATTATTTTTATGGCTGAAATTTGTTCTTATGACTTTGACCCAAAGTCATTTGTGTTATAAAAATAGTGTATCCTTTTAAGGGTGTCTGTCATTTACCAAACATTTTTTTTGTAATAAATATGCTCCCTTTCTGATTTTCCACACAGAATTATTCCCTAGTGGCTGTTCAGCCTTCAAGAAAATTACTCCCAATATAGATGAAGAAGGAGCCATGAAAGAAGACGCTGGAATGATGGATGTTCATTACAGTGAAGTAAGATCCCAGGCCTGCATTGTTTGTCATTTATAGAAATTTCCCATTTCAGGATTGATTTCTATTAAAAGATACTAGATCTGACTTAACTTCAAAAGTGACTAAGGATTGGTGAGCTTTAAGTCATAAAACTCCCTAAGCACAGGAATTCCTTTTGACAGGGTAGAATCTTATCTCTGCAACTCTCCCCATTATCTTGTTTTAAAAAGCAACATTTAGAGGACTGGAAAGATGACTTAGCAGTCATTTGTTGATCTTACTGAGAATTGAGGTTTGATTCCCAGCACTCACATGGTGGTTCATAACCACCTGTAATTCCAGTTTCAGAGGATCTGACACCCTTTTCTGGCCTTCTTGGACACCAGGCACTCATATAGTATACATAAAGAATGCAGCAAAACACCCAGAGGATAAAATAGATAGAAGTAATTTTTAAAATGCAGTATCTGTGACCAGATCCCATCCAGCATATGAAAAGGGACTCCACAGACCTAGAGTTAATAACACTGTCTTCTACTTCAAATAGGCAAAACATATGTAACAAAGTAGTACAAATGGAAATATCCAGCTCCCTGCTTCAGATGAATAGAAACAGCTTCAGTTGTCCATCAGTGAAGATCTTTTAAGCAGTAACATAGGAGCAAGTCTATAGACTTGCTAATAGAAGGGCTATAAAATGATGAAATATGATCTCCAAGTTCTACTCTGGAGATTGTCATTGAAATAATAAAAGTATGTGACTTGCGGAGTCAGAGGTGTAAAGCAAGGACAGTAAGGGAAGAAGAAAAAATGCTGCTTAGGAAAGGTTTGAGAATTGTGGGAAAATGGTGGCTGCTTTTTGCAGGAAACGTGATGAGTACTTATTTTTTTAACTGTAAAAAAGCTTTAATTTTATATTTGCAGGGAAAATACAGGCAGACAATAATTAAATAATACAATGAGTAAATAGTATTGTACTTATACACCAACAAGTCTCTTTAAAAGCGGTGTATAATTGAACTATCCAAAATTTGTGTTTGCATGCTAGAGGATAAGGGAAGAGGGAGTGGCTATCATTATCATGATAGGTACACACGACAATGTTGCAAAGAAACTGTCTTCCATGAAGAAATAAAAATATTTTAAAATGAAAGGTATTGCTTATAAAATGAAATTCCAAATGCCAAGTTTTTGTTTGTTTGTTTGTTTGTTTGTTTTGTTTTGTTCTGTTTCAAGACAGGATTTTCCTGTGTAGCTTTGGACCCTGTCCTGGAATTCACTCTGTAGATCAGGCTGGCCTTAAACTCACAGAGATCCACCTGTTTCTGCCTTGTGAGTGCTGGGATTAAAGGCGTGTGCCACCACCATCTGGCTATTTATGTATATATTTTAAGGAGCTTCTACTCTATTAGATTTCAATATACAACCCTCAAATGGCCCTTAGTTTTAGCTGTCCCTCCCCATACCCCTCCATTAGCCCCCTTCCTTCCCCTCCTTCTTGATCCTCCTATTTCAGTAACCCCCATCCATCCATAAATCCATAACTATTCTATTTCCCCTTCCTAAGGTGATCCAATACTACCCCTAGTCTCTTACTCTATACCTAACCTCTGTGGTTATATGGATTGTAGCCTGATTATCACACTTAACAGCTAATACAACAAGCAAACAGATGCCATATTTGTCTTTTGGGGTTTGGGTTACTGATGAGTGCTATTTTAGAAAAAAGTAGAACTTGAAGTGAAAGGTTATCAAAATGGAAATAATCAGACTTCTTGAAATGCAGAATTCTGTGTAAAGGGACATTGGGTTGGAAATAAACATCTGGAAGATATAACAGCAAGTGAAGACCAGAGCAACACAGATAGAAAGTGGGCAGCAACTCACAAAGGCTGGAAACATGAGCAAAGCAAAGAAACACACAGAAGCAGAGACTGAAGTAGTGTCACATTCCATAAAAATCTATTTTTATAGCAGTCGCGATGAGCGTGGCATGACAGCAAATGCTTTAATCCCAATTATTAGAGGCAGAGGGAGAAAAGCTCTCAAGTTCTAGGCGACCCTGAGCAGCAGAAAGAGATTCTGCCTCCAAAGGTAAATTGTAGGAAGTATGCCAGACACTGTGGCTCAAACCTGTGATCCAAGTA
The DNA here is from genome assembly GCA_028555095.1 of Dicrostonyx torquatus. Classification (NCBI taxonomy): domain Eukaryota; kingdom Metazoa; phylum Chordata; class Mammalia; order Rodentia; family Cricetidae; genus Dicrostonyx; species Dicrostonyx torquatus. The sequence goes on along the minus strand of JAQHUG010000329.1, from coordinate 364,518 downwards.
CTCGGAGGACTTAGGCAGGAATATAGCCCTGAGAACCGCCTAGGGTACTTAGTTCTTGAATAGCCTGACTACAGAACATGACTCTGCCTCAAGGTCTCAAGGGAGAAAGGGGGAAAGAGAAGAGAGGAAACAATTTCCCCTTTCTCTATCTGAGACTTCGATGTGCCTTAGAATTTTGTGTTTTTTTTTATTATGTGGTAACAGAGTCAAACATTTCACAAGATATATATATATATATATTCTCTTCAGCTTAGCAGCTTAGCCTTTTCTTCCAAATGGCAGCTTCATGTTACTCTAAGAGATGGCCTTATAAACATATTTCTTGAAATTTTTTGCAATAATCTATATATACTTTTATTTGATTATAAGTTATAGTTTGTCTGGGCTCATGTAGTAGGGCTTCCTCCTTACACTTTCACCTTTGGAAAAGGTGACATTGATTTAGAAGTCACATTAAAACGAGCCATATTTGGCAGTACACATCTGTTATCCCAGCAGTCTGCAGGGAGAGGAAAAAGATGGTTGTGGGTTCCAGGTCAGCCTAGGCTATAAAGCAAGACCTTCTCTTACAAAAACACAACTAAGTTCTGGGGCTGGAGAGATCATTCAATGGGTGTTTGCTACACAGACAGGGTGTTTGCGACACGGACATAAGTTAGCTCAGAGCCCTAGCACCAAGAGGAAAAGTGGGTGCATCTCCTTGTAGCTGTAGCCCCTGGCACTGGCTGAGAGAGACAGAAAGATTCCCAGAGTTTGATGGCCTGACAGTCTAGCCAAAAGCTGTTAGCTCCATGGTCCATAAGAGACCTCATATCAACGTCTTATGGTTGAGAGTGATACAACATGACATTGTGTATGCCCCTCTGATCTCTGAATTCACATATGCACATGCAAACACACACACACACACACACACAGAGAGAGAGAGAGAGAGAGAGAGAGAGAGAGAGAATTACACTGAAGTGAAAACCAAAGTAGTTCTCCATTTAGTACTTATATTTAAGTGTGTGAGTTAAATTACTAATATGAATCTCACTTTTCTAAATGTATTTCTGTATTGATTTTTAACAGCTTAATATACATATATCACATGTTAAGGGAATGGTTTGATGAATTTTGACAATTATATACACCAATGTAATCTACGACCAGGAATAAGAAATAGAACACATACTTTCCTGCAGATAAAGTTCTCTTGTGCCACTTTAAAAGCACTCTCTGGTCTGGTGGGATAGCTCATGCCTGTAATCACAGCCAGCACTCAGGGTCTGAAGCAGGGGAATTGATTTAAGTTCGAGGCTGCTTTGGGCTATAAAGTAAGTTCCAGTCCTGTCTGGACTGTAGTATAAAACTCCAAAAGAGCTTCTCTTTGCCACTGACATCTGGTTTCCATCATCATAGATTAGCTTTCATGTCATTAAAGTGAAATTATTGGGCTGGAGAGATAGCTCAGTGGTTAAGAGCCCTGGTTGGTCTTCCAGAGGACACAGGTTTAATTTGTTCCCAGCACCAACATGGTGGCTCACAACCTTCTGTAACTCCAATCCTACAAGATATAAAGTCCTCTTCTGACCTCAGCAGGCATCGGGCACCCATGTGGTGCACAGACTTAGATGTAAGCAAAATACTCATTACATAAAATATAAATAAACAAAACCCTGTTAAAAATAATAAAGACAGAAAAATGTAACTATTCAGTGTCTGTCCTTGTGTGTGTATGTGTGTGTTCCTTTCCTCGGTTTCATGTTGAGATTCCTCCATAATGTAGACTATATTGAAAGTTTGTTTTAATTACTGAGTAACATTCTACCATAATGATAATTTTTGATCCATTTTCCAGTTGATAAACATTGAGTTGTTTTCAGTTTAGAGATGATCTTCTTTTGTTGACACATGTCCTCATTACTCTTCAGTGATACTCGAAAGTGAAGCAGAATATCCAGATCTGATGGGGAAAGGTTTTAGCCAATCAGGCTAATAGCCACGCCCCGCCATTAGCCATTAGATAATTATTTGGGTGGATCCTTACGTCCCCCTTATGTATAAAAGACACAGCCACGTGTGAGGGCTCTCTCTGGCTCTCGTCTTCTTGCCTGGCTCTCTCTCTTGGAAAGCATGGGATCCTGGGACTGTGAGTCTGCTTATATTTCATCTATTAATATATATATTAATATATATCTATATATTCTAAAATAGCTGGCTTGGGTGATTACATCTATAATTACGGCATCACAGATCAAATTTACTTGGCTTTTAAAGGGATTCCAATGTGTTTCTCAAAGTAGTTAAAACATTTTAGGTGAATGACTTGTTCCATATCTTTAATAACATCTGATGTTCCTAGTCTTTTTAAACCATTATATTAGGCATGAATTAGTATCTGTCACATCGTGACTTTTTATTATACATCACTAAATGCACTTTTTCATGTTTCCCTTGGCCTCTTGTATATCTTCACTGTGGACATGTCTTCTAGCCATTAAAAGTGGCACTCTCTATTCTTATGACTGATTTGTGAGAATCCTTTTTATATCCTGACTGTTGTAATTAGGGGAGAGGTGTGCGGGTTGCATGTTCCCAGCACCCAGGCCCCAGCTGCTGGCCCGCTCAGCCACTGGTTGCCTGCACCCGAAAGAA
>JAQHUG010000329.1:345517-361798 GCA_028555095.1 Dicrostonyx torquatus | reverse complement strand
TGGCTCACTTCCTTTCTTCTCCTCCCAGAACTTCCGTTCTGTCTACTCAGCCCACCTAAGGGCTGACCTATCTTTAAGCCAGGCAGCTCTTTATTCAACCAATAAGAGTAATACAAAATACAGGAGAACACTCCCACATCATCCTGACTGTTAACTCTTTATAGCATATGCATGTGTATGGGTGTTTATTTACCAGTCTTGGCTTGTCTATTTCATTTTCTTAATTTAATCCAGTTAAACAGAAAGGTCTTTTTTTTCTTTTTGGAGGCATGATCTCATTCCAAGATGACCTTGAACTGGTGGTCTTCCTGCCTCAACCTTTCAATTGCTAGGACTGCAGGTGCATACCACCATGTGTGCCAGGAAATGTGTGTGTGAGTGTGTGTGTGTGTGTGTATAAGTCTAACTTTAAATTTTAATGATTTTTCTTTTTATCTATAGTTTAAAAATGTCTTTACCTCAAGATTATGATAGCATTAACCCTGTTTTCTTCTAGAAACTTTGTGTCTGAGTTTTATTTTGATCTATAATCTATCTAAGCCATGTTTTGAGCTTAGAATAAGATAGCAGTCAAAGTTGAAGGGAGGGGTTCATTTTTTTCAGTGCTGGAATTTGAACTCATGACCTTGCCTATGCTAGGATGGCGCCCACCCAGGCCTACAGTTCACTTTTTATAGACATATGCTTAAGCAGTCCATGTTTTTTAGAGAAAAACAGAAGCTTCCTTTATTGTCCTTGCATTTACTTTGGCACATTAGTCAAAACCTCACCTCTTTCCATATATGGTCTATTTCTAGTCCCTGTCTCTACCACTCAGCTAGTTGTACAAGTCAATGTCAATATCATACTTTTTTCTTTCAGCTAGTTGTACAAGTCAATGTCAATATCATACTTTTTTCTTTTATTTTTAATTAATATAGCAATCATTCCCCTTTTCTCTTTCCTCCCTCTATAGAACCTCTTCCATATCTCTTCTGCTCCCTGTACTCCCTCTCAACTTCATAGCCTCTTTTTATTTTACTATTATTGTTGTATACATATAGGCACAAGAATACATTAATGTAACCCTGCTGACTCTGTTCAGTGTTGTGTGTACGTCTGTGTGCTTATTTATGACCATTTAGGACTGGGTAACCAATTACGGAGCTCATCCCTGGAGAATACTGGTTCTCCCTTTCAGTGGGCATTAATTAATTAGTCATAAGTAAGGATGGAGCCCTATGAGATTTCCTCCATCCATAGATGGATTTCTGTTTGTCCAGTTCTTCTTTAGGCAGCCAGGTTGCTGAGCTTTCATGGGTGCAGCTTCACTGCCGTAGCTGGAAGGCACAATGTCACAGTAGACGTCCTCTGGCTCTTACAGTCTTTCTGCCCCCTTTTCTTTGATGTTTCCGGAGCCTTAGGTATAGTTGTATCACTAGGGGCTCAATACCCCACCATCACTCGTTCTCGGTCAATTGTGGCTTTCTGGAATAGTGTCATCTATTACAAAAATAAGCTTCTTTGATGAGGGATGGTAGCTGCACCCCTCAGTTTGAGCTGGAGTACAGGGCCCATACTTCTTTATTACCATGACTTTATGAGACGTTGTAAGCTCACTCAGGGAGTGTTAGCTCTCTAACTTTATTCTTTCTCCGTGTTTTTTTTTTTTAACAGTGCTGTAGAATTTGAATTGCTGAATAAAATGTATAGGCATGTTTTCTCAAAAATGACCTTTTGGAAATTGAAGGTATAGTTGGAATTTTGTTAAATTTATGTCACTATATAGAGAACAGAGCAGGTAACAACACTATGACACCCAATCCGTAAACATTTAGGCTATTTTTAATTTATATCAGCAATATTTTGCAGTTTTCATGGTAAATTTTTATTCTTAGATTTATTATCAGATATTATAACGATATATCACGTGCTTTAATGCTGTCATAAATACTACTGCTTGCTGTTTATGCTTTTGCTTTTTTTGAGGGGTTAGGAAGGTTTGAACCCAGGACCTCACATATACTAGGCAAGTGTTCAGCTATATCCCCAACCCCTTTTCACTTTTTAAGATAGGATCCCACTTATATAAACTTCACTTGAACTCACTCTGGAGTTCAGACAGACCTTAAACTTGTAAGCCTTGTTTCTTATTCTTCTGAGGAGCTGGAATTATAGGCCTTCACTTACTAGACATTGCTCTATTTTATTCTATTTTCTAAATGACAAAATTTGCTTGTCAGCTTTGGTATAATCATCTGTGTATTCTCTATGATTAAGGGCATATGCAGTCATGCCATCTACACAGAAACCCATTTTACTTTTGTCAGTCTGTATGCCTTTTTCCTTTTGATTGCCATATTTCACTAGCTCAGACCTCTAGGGTCGTGCTGAGCAGAAATGGTGAGAGTATACATCTTTGCATTGTTCCCAGGTTTAGAATGACAGTGTTTGGCCTTAAGTATGTAGTGGATGTTCTTTGAGATCAAGGAACATCCCTTCTATTCATTTTCATCCAGAGTTCTTTTTTACTATCATGAACAGATGCTGATTCTTTTTTGAAAAAAAGATATACAATAATTTTAAAGATTTATTTTTAATATTTTTGAGATTATAATATATTTATGTTGTAAAATGGGGGGCTGCTGTGTCCCGCCACCAAGAAGTGGGGCCGTTTTTCTGGCTCCCGGCTCCCAGCCCCCAGCCACCGGCCTGCTCAGCTGCTGGTTGCTTGTACCCAAAATAACCATATGAGAACTGTATTCATTTAAATTTTGCCTGGCCCATTATCATTAGCCTTTTCTTGGCTAGCTTTCGTATCATAAAACTAACCCATTCCTAATAATCTGTGTGTCACCACGAGGTGGTGACTTACCAGAAAAGTCTAACCTGCATCCATCTCCGGCATGGGCGTCATGGCCTCTGGCACACTTCCATTCTTCCCCGAACTCTGTTTTGTCTACTCCTCCCACCTAAAGGCTGTGTCCTCTCCTATAGGCCAGGCAGTCCTTTATTCAACCAATGAGAGTAACCCAAATACAGAACCCTCCTACACCATATTTACATCACTTCCCCCTTTTCTTTTCTCCCTTCAAACCTTCCCATGTACCCCCATTCTTTTTCAAATTCATGACCTCATTTCCTTTCATTGTTGTTATGTATGTATATTTCTAAAAGTGTATTTCAAGTTGTATAATGTTACTTGTATGTATCAGATTAAATACCTTTTTCTGCACTTGTTATTCTATTAGGCTTATGTAGTGGTCTATCCTTGATCTTTTTAAAATCATTATTAGACAACTATCACTTTCTGAAACAAACATTAGTTTGTAACTGAGTTTTTGGTATTTTGAGACAGGATCTCGCTATGTAGCTCTGGCTGGCCTGAAACTTGCCATGTAGACCAGGTTGGCTTTGAACTTACAGAGACTGAGCTGCCTTTGCCTCCTGAGCTCTAAGATTAGAGGTATGTGCCACCATGCCCCGCCTGCTGAAATTCTCAATATAGCCATTGAATGTTACTATGCTAACCATAGTAACATACTTATCCAAGTAGTCACATTGATAATGAGTTACAAAAGAAGGCAGTCAATGAAATAAGGTTGTTCCCACCCTTAAAGAATCACAGCTCATTTGGAATGTCAGCTACCTAGACAGGGTGCAAATATTGTAGAACTATAAATATTTACACCACTGATTGGTAGAGTGGGAAAAAAAGTATTTGTAGCTAGCCTTCCTTATCTGGACCAGGAAAAACATCTAGAAGGACAGTACCTAAGCTATTCTAAAGAGGGGCTTGAAGGGTAGAGGGTTTTTCAGGGGAATTACTAGTAAGCCTTCTTGTTATTGGAGCACTTGGCTTGTTGAATAAAGAACGCATAGAAGCACTAACCATATCATTGCAAGCCATGTGTGCCACATGAAGAAGCTTGCCCCTTGTTCTGTGAGTGGTGGCATGTTTTTAGATTCTCAATGACATGATCAGAACCTTGTGATCTATCTATAGAGCATGTATTGGGAAGTACCAAGACTAGAGTCAGAAAGGTCAGTTAGGGAAAAAATGAGTGAAGTATTGAGCCTTAGCAATAAATGCAGAAATGGAGGGAAAGGGTTGTATTTGAGAAATCCTGGGAAAGTAAAAGTGGCAGGGCTTGGTGATAAACTTGGAGGATGAGTGAAGGAAGAGAGTGGATTTAGTTTCCTAGACGGCTAAAATGGTTCAAAATTGATTTGTCTAAAAGCTATTCTAACACCCAATTGCTATAACATAACACCAGAGACTGGATAGATGATTAATAGCAGAAATGAATTTCTCAGATGTTGTATTAGGTGGGAGCAGCGGGCTGTGTCCCGCCTGGCTCCCGGCCACACGTCTGCATGGCTATACCTGGAATATACAAATTACACACAAACTGGATTCATTTAAATACTGCCTGGTCCATTATCTCTAACCTTTGCTTGGCTAGCTCTTGCATCTTATTTCAGCCCATTCTTAAATAGTCTGTAAGTCACCATGAGGTAGTGGGCTTACCGGGAAGACACAGCATGTCTGACCCTGGTGGCTTTGTGGCGGGCTCTCTCCATGACCCAGTCTTCTTCCCAGCATACTGTTCTCTTTTCCCCACCTATCTAAGTCTTGCCCTATCAAAAGGCCCAGGCAAGCTTTCTTTATTAACCAATGAAAGTAACACAAATACAGAAGACCCCTCCTACTCCACTCAGAGTTCTAAAGAATGGAAGTCCAAAATCAAAGCACCATCAGGTAATGTATTCAGGGAGGGCAAATTTCCCAGTTCGTAGGTGACCCCTGCTTGCTCTGCCCTTATATGGTAAAAGGTATTTTCCCATGGTATTTTCCCTGCAGTGTCTTGTAAGGATGCCAGCCATATCAGCTTGAGGACTCACTTTGTATCAGTATATTCATCTTAATCAATTGTATCGATAATAACCTTTTCCCAAATCAGGTCACTTTCTGAGGCAGCTTAACTTTTAGGGGAATGCAGTCCAACACATAAGAGGATAAAGTCAAAACTGCACCTAATTTTCCAGCTAAGAATTTATAGATTATTGCCACCTGTTATAAGAATAAGAGCTAGACAATGAGTTTGGTTGTCTAAGAGACAAAAAGACCATTTTGTCAATCAGTTCCCTAGATCTGATGGAAAACACATTCCTAAAGCTTGCGAAGTTGTCACATTCTATATAGACTAATGTTCTATGCAAATATAGTTTCAATATGAAAGAAAAGTAATGGACATGTGCAAGCTTAGTGAAATTTACCTTGATAGGCATTTATACATTCTCTGCTTAGTTACATATTTTTACTAAAACATAATACATATAAGTGATTCATTATGATACTTCAATGTATGCATAAAGTAATCATTGATGATATCCAACTGCCCTTTTTCTACCTTTACCACCCACTCTCTTCTACCTTGGCATGCTTTCCATCCCCAGTAAATCACTCTTCGACTTTCAGGCCAACTTAGTCCATAATTTGGAACAACCAAAAGATTCAATTCAACATGCTGTTATCGGCAAGTAAAGTCTCTATTTTCACTTAAACAAAACATTTAAAAATATATAATTTACTGTTGCCATTGATTTCATATTTTAGAAATTGTTCTGCTTTTCCAGCACTTGTAGCATTTGATTCAGAAAATCCTGCCTATAATCCCAGCATTCAGTGAGGCTGAAGTAGAAAGCTCACCAGTTGGAGGACAGACAGCCTGGGCTTCATAGCTAGGTCCTGTTTCCAAAGATAGAGGTGGAATGGGGAAAGATGTGGTCTTACAAAAATACTTCTATGCGTTTGCTTGAACTTAGCCCGTTATGTTTGTTCTTTAGTAAGTTAAAATAATTTGAAGTTGATTCGTTTGACGCTATGTTAATACCCAGCTGAATGTTTCTCTGAATGCAGGAGGTTTTGCTGGAGCTGCTAGAACAGTGTGTGGACGGCTTGTGGAAGGCAGAACGTTATGAAGTAATTTCTGAAATTTCCAAGTTGATTATTCCCATTTATGAGAAACGCCGTGAGTTTGAGGTAGGCCATGGGCGCGTTAGCATCATTACCCAATATACATATTTTTAGTCTTGACAAAACGCTAATATAACATCGTTCCTATCTTTTACTCTGATGTCTTCTGAAGAAAATAGGTGATCCATTATATTATGGCATTGGAATTTATCACAGAATAAATATCCTTTTAGCTTGTGGTGCCGGGGATGGACCCCAGGATCTTGGGCATGCTAGGCACATGCCCTATTGCCAAGATATCACCCAGGTCTAGATGTGAAGTTTCCCCTTGGATGTAAAAACTATCAAGCCTCCGTATTGCCCAAGAAAGCCTGGAAACATGATTGTATTCTTTGAACTTGAGTGCAGTGACTAAAATTGATGGCTGACCATGATGATGAAACATAGCGTGATACCAGGAAAAGCTTTGTTTATCCATTTGGCCTGCTGGGAAGACTGTTGGTAAATCCTGCAGGAGAATAGTGAACAGCTGCTGCCATGTGCATGTGACAGAGGGTTTTTTTTTTGATTCAAGTCTTTGAGTCCATATCATAATCTCTACTGCAACTGTACAAAAAGGAAAAGAGGATGGCTTGGAATTCATATTTTGAGAGTTGGAGTAAGATGTGCGGAGTGTGCTGACGTACAGCTATAATCCCGCCACTTTATGGAGCTGGGACAGGATAACAGCCTCAAGTTTGGGGTCAGCCTAGACAGCATGGCAAGGCCCTGTGTCAAAAAAAAAAAAAAAAAAACTATTTGAAACTCAAAGGTGTCAGGAAGTCCCTGGAGCTAACCAGAGGTGCTAAGCTCCTCTTTCTCCAATGTAAATGACCAGGCCATCTGAGCTGCCTAGAAGAGTCTCAGATGAACTGAGCTGCCTGAAACAGATGCTCTTCAACACATTGAGCCGCCTGCAAATTGTGCGGGATGCTCCAGCGTTTAAGTAGCCATGCTGGGGTGGGCTTTGGTAACGCAGGTGTCTTTGAGTTATTTTTGCTACTGTAAGGGGTTATCTCACCCATACTCTTATCAACAAACCCCATAAAGCTCATTGGTTCACCAGAAAATAAGTTTGAGAGAATTTAAAAATCAGTCCAGAGAAATAGCTCAGCACTTAAGAGCACTTGTTGCTCTTGCGAATGACCTGGGTTCAGTTTCCAGCACCTATACGGCATCTCACAAGCAACTATAAAGCTAGTTCTAGGGGATCTGATGCCCTTTTCCGACCTCTGTGATGTACAGGCATACATGCAGGCAAAACACTCACACATAAATATTAAATAAAAAAATAATATCATAATCTTTAGATAAATAGGTAAAACTCACATATTCACCTAATGTTAAATGTTTTGCACTTTTGGGATTGAACCCAGGCCATCACAACTTTTGAGATGAGGTCTTGCTAATAGCCCAGGATGGTCTGGTAGTAAAGTGCATACATAGTGAGTACCAGGCCATCCTGGCCTATATAGCAAGACCCTGTCTCAAAACTAAAATAAAATAAACAAGCAAAAACAATACATATTTAAAAAACCTAAACATTGGTGGTTTTTTACTCTGCATGTTGGTCGTGATACAGTGACTGACAAAGCCACAAATGTATATTCTCATTTTTTTCAGAAACTGACTCAAATCTATAGGACTCTTCATGGCGCTTACACAAAAATTTTGGAGGTTATGCACACCAAAAAACGACTTTTAGGTACTTTCTTCAGAGTTGCCTTTTATGGCCAGGTAAGTGTGCGTTAGTAAAGTTCGTTCATCAAGCTGTTTGGCTTTTTAAATGTTCTTCTTTGACTTATTAGATGGCCTTTGTATAGTTGTTGCTTCTGGAATTCTGTCTTGCTTTTCGCACAGTGGAAAGTCCCTTTGGTAATGTTCTCGTTCACTTTGGTTCTCCTGTCTAATTTGGTTGGGGATGCCAAGTGTGGATTCCTCCCTCAGTTTGATTCTCTGTTAAGCTTCTGAAGTATACATTAAGTATCTAGTAGTTAAAGCTTTGTAATATGAAACAGATTAAGCACACATGGAAGGGGACTGGAGAGATGACTCGGTGGTTAAGAGCTCTGGCTGCTCTTCTAGGAGATCTGGGTTCATTTCTTAGCACCCACATGGCAGCTCACCACTGTCTGTAATTGCAACTCCAGTTCTGACAACCTTCACACAGACACACGTGCTGGAAAAAAAACAAATGCACATAAAATAAAATAATTAAAAAATTTTAAAAACAAAATCTGTTAAAATATACAAGACATTATATATGGGAACCACTCTTAATAAAATCCACGAAAATTAAAAAAATCCTTCTTAGTTTCTTCCTTCCACCAGTAATATGTTCATATATTTGTGAATTTGAGTACACACAGAAGAAAAAAAATATAACATGTGAATACTTAATAAAAATAAGAAATATTTCCGAATTACACTTTCCTCTTCCAGACAATATGTTTGTATACTTGTACATTTGACAATTCTCACTTATTCAAAGTTAGAAGGTTGAATATGTGCTTGTCTTTAATGTTATTATATTATTGGTAATATAAATTTTATAATATAATGTAAATATACTATAAATATTAATAATATTTAACATACTAAAATTAAAACATTAATATTGTCTTAGAGTTTCCATTGCTATAATGGGACACCATGACAAAAGACAACTTGTGGAAGAAAGGGTTGATTTCAGCTTACAGCTCTTTAAGCATGCTCCATTACCGAGGGAAGTCAGAGCAGGAGCTCAAGGCAGGAACCTGGAGGCAGGAGCTGATACAGAGGCCATAGAGGAATGTTACTCCCCATGGCTTGCTCAGCCTGCTTTCTTATAGACCCTAGCCCCACCTGTCCAGGATTGGTACCATTTCTCAGTGAGTTGGGCCCTCACACATCAATCATTACTTAAGAAAATGCCCCACAGGCCTATCTGATAAGGCATTTTCTCTATTGAGGTTACAACTTCCCAAATTATTCTAGCTATGTCAAGGTGATGTAAAACTAGCCATCATAAATATGTTAAAAGTAATATTAATAAGGTTAAGTATATTCAAATATATTGTCACTAGCTGTGCAGATTTTCATTGAGTGCTTTTTACATATACTATTTGTAAACTATTATTTGTTTACCTTTCTAATAGTCTTTTTTTGAAGAAGAAGATGGAAAAGAATACATCTATAAAGAACCCAAGCTCACAGGTCTTTCAGAGATTTCCTTGAGACTTGTGAAACTTTATGGTGAAAAATTTGGTACTGAAAATGTCAAAATAATTCAAGATTCAGACAAGGTAAGGTTTGTGCCATGCATTTGGAAATCATTGTTCATTTATTTCAGACCCAGTATGTTGCTCCTGATATATGGGATAGACTCATGGCAGTAGAATCTATCAGATAATGACAGAAAGAATGGAGGCTTTGAAATCAGGGAGGCCAGGGCTCAAATCTCCTTTCTCTGCTAACGGTGTGACGATAGGAAAGTCACTTAACCCCTCTGTGTTTGATTTTTGTCAATAGTACCATCCTCATGAGATTTTTATACACATTAAATGAGTTACTATGTAGAAAGTGACTATACAGTTACATTAAAGCATTCATTAATACTAATAGAAGAGATGGGTTTTAATACAGTTCAGCTGCTGAACATTCAGCTCTACAGCATGGTGCTTTTTTTCTTCTCTCATACATTACATCCCAAAGGCAGTTTCTCTTCCCTCCACCCTTCTCAGTTCTCCCCTCCACCTCCCATCTCCCCGAGATCCACTTCTCCCGTTTCCCTTAAAAAAAAAAAGAGCAGGCCTCCCAGAGATATCAGATGAACACAGCATAATAAGCTACAATGAGACTAGGCAGAAACCCTCATATTAAGTACAGCATGATTCTTAGTTGGCTACTGTATGGCTAAAATCATCCGGAGACATAGAGGGCTGTTATATTGTGCTAAAATAGGCCTAATTCAATGAGAGTGACCATACTTACATTTTATTGTTGTTGTTCTTATTTGGCTTGTGTGCATATATGTTTATATGCACATGTGAGCACATTGCACGTGAAAGGTAGAAGTCACTGTTGAATGTCTTCTTCAGCCACTCTCCACCTGAACTTGGAACTCTCTAAATTAGCTCTCTGGCTGGCCAGCAAACCCAGGGATCCTGTTGTCTCTGTCTCCCTGGGACTAGGATTACAGGTGTGCAGTGCCTCACCCAGCTTTTTTATATGGTTCTGGTGCTCAAATGCAGGTCCTCATGCCTGGACTGTCAAGGGTTTTACTGCAGCTCCCAACCCCCAATGTTTTGCTTTGATTTTTAGCTGATCTCATACTCAACAACTCTTCTCCCCCTTTAACTTCCTTATTGCTGGGATTACAAGCATGGGCTGTGGCTGCATTTCCAGTGAAATCAATTTCCAGAGAGATATTTTTGGTCTTGCCCCAAATAGGCCCTACCATAACGAGGTGTGAAAAATTCTAGCAGGAGAGGCTATTTTATAGGGACTATATCGCTGCTTCTAGACAGCCTGTGGGAATTCAGTCAGAATGCCTGCGACCTAACAGTTGCCAGGATGAGAGTTCATTGCTGAGGTGGAAGAGAACGGGCTTCCACTGTATAGAGTTTGTGGCCACATTTACTCAGCAACTTCCAACAAAGCACCTGAAATCAAGTAGACAGCATTGAAGGAGAGGCAAACCTTCACCTTTTCACTTCCTAGACATGCCTGTAACCCTTGGGAATGGTGTGATCTTGAATGCAGGCTTAAGACCTTTCAAAGTAGATGTGATGAAAGGGTCCAAATGAATATTTGGCAATGCTCTCTACTTTTCCATAAGTTTCCCTAGCTTTGTGGTATTTTCATTGAACGGACAACAGGAAATTCCCTGTCTTTACAATCACAGCGCATGCCCATGGTGATGGTGACGACTGTAGAAGTGATGGGTGAGCCAGACTCTGGCCCCCAGGCGTCTTTCTCTTTTATTCTGCCTCTGGAAACCTAGTCCAATCGTGCTGCTGCTGAAGCACTGTCAGGACTCCTGACATCACGCTGCACTCACACAGGTGGAACACTAGAGGCCAATCTGGTGTTAAAAAAAGCTACAGTCATCCCTTCATAGCTAGAGCTTCTACAGCCACAGAACCAACCAACCCCGGGTCTGAAATGTTCAGAAAATACTGCATCTGTACTGCACACGTGCAGACCTTTGGATTTTGTTGTCTCGTTTTACTTTGTTGTGAGACAAGTCCTTACTTTGGGGCTCAGGCTGGTCTGGAATCCCCTAAGAAGCCCAGTATTGTATGTCACTATTCCCAGGGAGACATGAACAAACATCTACTCATCCCAGATAGAAAACCAAACTAAGGATATGCCACCAGAGTTCAATTTGTTGAACCAGTGAGTTTGAGCAGAGTGATTTGTAGGACTATAGGTAAGAGGTTAGTTGCTAGACTAGACGTGACTCCAAGACAGCTATATCACCCAAAGGCCACCCTAGCATAAATGACTACTCCCAAAAGGAGGCAGCTCCATGGATTCGAAAGTGTCCCTTTCAGGCAGCTACTTGTCTGTGAATGTCTCTTGCGGTCCTTATGTATGCTTGGCAAAGGACAGACCTAGTGAATATGGTCAGTTTCAGAGACCCTACAAGGCTATTGAGTTCCTTATTTCCTCAAGGAAGCTTTCCTGTAAGATGGAGTATTTTCTGTCCTAGAATATGGTGTCTCTTGATGAGCCACCTTGAAGAATGAACTGTTTCACCTCCCTTTAGAATAGCCTGTATCTTCAGGACCAAGATGGAGGGCTTTTCCCTGTAGGAAATGGTCACACAACACTCATGCTGGCCAAGCATTTTTTAAACAGGATCTGACATAGGTAGGCCTAAAATGCGGGATCTGCCTCTACCTCCTGAGTGCTCAAACTCTAAGTCTGCACTACCAAACCCAAAAGACATTTTCCTTCTAACTGTTCCCTAACTAATATGGCGTAACAAGCAATTGCCTAGCATTTACATTGTATTTTCTGTCGCAAGTCATCTGGCGATGGTTTAAAAGCTGCAGAAGGGTAATTCATAGGTTCTGTGCAACTATTTTGCCACTTTCTATAAGGAATTTGATTTTTAATGTTGAAAACTAAAATTGAAAGCATTGTTTTGCATGTGTGGCTTTTGTTGGGAGGACGGGGAAGCAGATTATGAGCCTGAGCTACCATGCCAAGCAAAACAAAACCCAAAACAAACCATTCTTTTGTGCTTGCCAAAGAACAAAATCTGCTTGAAGGCACAGTCAACTTGAATGAAGTTTAGCAATGTCTTCCACTATCTTAAATGTGTGTGTCCTTTGGGCCAAAAATATCATGTTTAAAGTTTATTATATTTATATTTATTTTAAAAGTTTACTTGTTTAAAGAAGTTTAGCCTGGAAAGAGCCTGATACTCATAATGCTACCTGCGTGGGAGGAATAAAGTGTAATCGTAATGTTTTTTTTCAAAACAGGGTTTCTGTGTAACTTTGGAGCCTGTCCCGGAACTAGCTCTTATAGACTAGGCTGGTCTCAAACTCACAGGGATCTGCTTGCCTCTGCCTCCCAAGTGCTGGGATTAAAGGCGTGCGCCACCAGTGCCTGGCTAATAATTTCTAATGTATAGTCTCCTAGGAATGAAAAGATGGATGTATTTTTATTGTTGCTTTTTTGGTGGGGGAGGGTGTTGAGACAGTCTCACTTTCTAGCTCAGGCAGGCTAGAAACTCCTTGTGTGGTCCAGGTTGGTTTCCAACTCTTTGCACTTCACCGTGCTAGGAGTATAGGTGTTGTTAGCCACCATGTCTGGCAGCATGAAGAGTTTATCATATCAGTATGACAATATCAAAATATGTCAGGAAAGAATAGAAAGCAAGATGCAGGACATTAATAAGTACATTTGTATCAAAACTGGAAATCCACATAAACTTATCTCTACATGCTTAGGAAATATATAGAGTCAAAGATAGAAAAAAAGTGTTGCTTATGATTATTCCTTAGAAATGGACCTAGAGACTCTGCTAGGAAGGATTTTTTTTTGACTATTCATATATACCCCATGTACTACTTGACCTTTTATTTCCTATTTATGTTTCTTCTTAGCTAAATAATTACTTTGAGGTTTTTCTAGAATATTCCAGCTTTTAAATGTAAGAGAATTATTTCTGAGCCTTTTGGCTAAGATAAGTGTAACAGGAAAGAAAGGTTAATGTTTCCAGAGCGAGCCAAGTAAATAGAAGGGGTTTAAAGAGGTTACCCTGTGTTAAGACATTACTGCCCCACTGCAAATATGGAGAGGAAAAGATACAGAGACTGTGTGCAGGGAGAATTGTGTTGATTTTATTTGTTTCTTTTTTCTTTCACTAAACACAGACAGGCGTGACTGATAAATGACAAAGATAGTAAGGAAGTCACAAGCACACAAGGCTGATTTCATTGCGAAACACTGAAAGCAGATTCCAAGTTTTATCTCGACTTAAGGAGAAAGGGTAGAATTTGTGAATCCGCAGGGGAACCTTTAGCAAGGACAGCAGCAGCACTGCTTGGCATGGAACTGAGCTGCCTCACGGAATGACCAGCAGCTATGCTCGACTTCTGTGTTTGGTGGTGGTGGTGATGGTTGTTACTGGCAACTGAGCCAAGTACCTTGTACATGCTAGGCAAGCATTCTACCAGTTGAATATATCCCAAATCCTACAACTAAACTCCTATGCCTTCCACATAAAATCACGGTATTTCCTTGTGTTCTGTTCCTCTGCTGGCTAGGATTAAACTGATGTAAGAGTAGTAAGAATACTACTCTTGGAGGCTGAAGAGATGTCTCAGTGGTTGCGTGCACTTGCTGCTCTTGCAAAGAACCCAGGCTCTCAGTTCTCGGCACCTGCATAATGACTCAAGACCATGTTTAACTCCAGTTCCAGTGATTTTGATGTTCACTCTGACCATGGCGAACATTGCATGCACATGGTGCACATACATACATGTAGGCAAGCTCTCATACACATAAAATAAAGATAAAATCTTTTAAAAAATATCTACTCATGATATCAAACACTGCTTGTGGACATCCAAATTGATAGGCTACTCTGTGGCATAAATTTTGTTAAAATCCTTAAAGCTATATAAATCTTTGAACTAAACAATATTTTTCTACAAAATGTGTATCCGAAGGCAAACAATCAGAAAAAAAGAACACTTATCAATTCGAGGATGTTCACCAAAGTATGACTTGCAATAGCAAAATGTTAGAAATTACCAATGTGTCTGTTAGTAAGGGAATGAACCAGTAACTTGTGTGTATTCATTCAGCCATTAAAACTCCTATCAAGCCACACGTGAATTCACACCCGTAATTCTCCCACTGAAGAAGCTGAAGTAGGAGAACAACTGGAAAGTCAAAGCTGCTGTGGGTTTCTACTGAATTCCAGGCCAGCCTGAAATACAATGTGAAACCCCGTCTCAAATAATAGAAATAAATTGTGTTAATGCTCCAGTGTAAACTATAATAGTTATAATATCTTCTTATTGAAGTAGATTTATATATTTAATAAATATTTAAGGAATCGGGTTATAAAACTGTTCATTGTGATCTCAGTTTTCAGAATATATATGCCTAGGAACAAATGGAGTCAGGTGGTGGCGCATGCCTTAAATCCCAGCACTCAGGAGGCAGAGGCAGGCGAATCTCTGTGAGTTCGAGGCCAGCCTGGTCTACAAGAGCTAGTTCCAGTGCAGGCTCCAAAGCTACAGAGAAACCCTGTCTCGAAAGAAAAAAAAAGGAAGGGAAAGAGATATGTAAAATATGGATGTGGATCATGCTAATTGCTGAGGGCTAAGATGTGTTTTCCGTTCTTCCTATATTTCCATACTCTCTCTAGGTTTTCTCTACCTTCCTTATAGTCATAAATAAGCTATCTGTAAAACACAGCCACAATCTCCCCCAGGTAGTTTTCCAGTCAATCAGGAGCACAATCGCAATGCCAGTGTTTCTCGTGTGGTCTCAAAAGCAGTAAGGTATACTTCCATTTTCTTTCCATTGATTTCGGTTTAAAAAACGACAGACAACTTTCTTTATAGGTAAATGCCAAGGAACTTGATCCAAAATTTGCTCATATACAAGTCACCTATGTGAAGCCCTATTTTGATGACAAAGAACTCACAGAAAGGAAGACAGAGTTTGAAAGAAATCATAATATCAACAGATTTGTTTTTGAGGCCCCTTATACCTTATCGGGCAAAAAGCAAGGCTGCATAGAAGAGCAGTGTAAACGCCGGAGCATCTTGACCAGTGAGTGGGAGTCTTTATGTTGCTTTTGTGTCTGCCTTGGTACTTTCTCATACACACAGCTACCAGTTGGCCAGCAGGAACACGTAACTGAAATTTTAATCATTGTTATTTTATAAGTTTATACAATCGTGTCCTTGTAATAAACCATCGTTTCCCCATATGTCACTCCTAATTGCTTAGAGGTGTCCCATAAAGATAATTTATCTTTGCAACCCGAAGCAGAAGGAACTATTTGGCACCCTAAGGAATTTTTCTAGAAAAACCAGGAGGTGTAAACAAGGTGGTTGTGTTGTTTTTCCTTGGAGTCCACCAATTAAATGATTTTCTAAAATTGGTCCTTGCCTTTTCATAGCTTCAAACTCATTTCCATATGTGAAAAAGAGGATTCCTATCAGCTGTGAGCAGCAGGTGAATCTAAAACCAATTGATGTTGCTACTGATGAAATAAAAGATAGAACTGCAGAGCTGCATAAGCTTTGCTCCTCGGCTGATGTGGACATGATTCAGCTTCAGCTGAAGCTGCAGGGCTGCGTCTCTGTGCAGGTAATGTTGCTTGCCCAATAAGGGTGCAGAGCAAGCGATGACTACAGTTGTGTGATATGTTCTTATATTGGCTGTGAAAAAAATTCTGTGTTCTTCTTTCATGTAAGAAATAAGCCGCCTTCAATTTATATGAATGGTGTATTATGTCAGAGGACTTTAACATAAACCTCTAAGACCAGCCAAGCCCTGTATTCATACATCAGAAATCATTAACTAATTTATTGGTGTATCATTTTATCAGACTAATCCCTTTAGTTAATGATTTTTCACACAAACGTCCCAGAAACATGCTAAGGACGTGAGGTCTGGGTTTCTTCTGTGTCTCATTGTGTATCTGCTCTCTCCTCAGTCCTTGGATGTAACATGAGGGTCCTGCTTGTTGGGGTTTCTGTCCCGCCCAGTACCCCACAGCCGGCAAGCCCCAAAGAAAATCACACAGAGAGTCTACATTA
>JAQHUG010000329.1:311553-338106 GCA_028555095.1 Dicrostonyx torquatus | reverse complement strand
TCTGATATCATACTTGGCTATATTTTTACATAGGCACTATTTATAAAGTAAGACGAGCAGAGAAGGCAGGAAGTACTTGACGTTTGTATGCCATATCTTGCTCTCTGCTTCCTGTCGGTTAAACCACGAAGAGAGGAACAGAGACACAGATGTACAATTGCTGCTTTAATTTCCCATCAGGGAGCCCAGTTAAGCATAAAGTTTGTTTCATTGAACTTTTGTACTTGTTGATTACAGGGGTATGGTAGGCTTCTTTGTGTTACATAGATTCTATGGATATGTGGTGGCAATTGGACATTAGATACAGAACTTGATAAGAAAGTACAATTTTACATATTTAAAAGATGTTTCCTGGCCCGGCAGTGGTGGCGCATGCCTTTAATCCCAGCACTCGGGAGGCAGAGGCAGGTGGATCTCTGTGAGTTCGAGACCAGCCTGGTCTACAAGAGCTAGTTCTAGCGCAGGCTCCAAAACCACAGAGAAACCCTGTCTCGAAAAACCAAAAAAAAAAAAAAAAAGAGGAGTGCTCTTAACCACTCAACATCTTTCCAGTCTCGAAAACCCAGTACTAAAAGAAACCAACAAAAACTTAAGACCTGAGTTAGGACTCAAAGAGAGGCAATGTAATATGTGTTCTATTCCTTTCCTCTAACTCATTTAAGCATAAAACCTTTGTTGCCTTGGCTTTAAATCACATTAACAGACTAACTTTTAAAGTATGTAGCCAACATGGTTGTATAGCTTTATATACATGGAAAATATAACATTTGTATTTTATATTAAGTTCGTTTTTATATCAGTTGGCTCATGTCATCGTAATTCTCTCAGATAGGTACTTTGATTTTTTATGTTGATTCAGTATTATCTCATGTCTGCAGGAAGGACTATTTGAAAAGTCCCTGGGTGATTCGGAAAATGGCTGTTAGAAAGTAGATAGGTGATCCATAAACCCTTACCCAAGGGGAATCCATGCTTGAAGCTTTTGTGATGACATATTAAAATAGAATTCAAAGGTCGAACCCTGTCTAGTTTAATTGAATTTTGCATTTCCTGACCTTTTGTTTTTCCTAATGAGTAACCAGATCTTTTCTGCTTTTTTGATACGCTGCCTTTGTAACTCAGCTGTGAAGACTGAAGCTGGTAATGTTATTCTTTGCTCTTTCTGCTTCCCGTCATTTTAAATAGCCCACTGTCAGTGATAAATTAAAACATGCCTGTAATTTCATACACACAGGCTTTTTTTTAGGCAGTAGCCGTTTCAGTTGATGATAATCGTGTGATTTTCTTGGTTTGTTTTTCCTTCAGATATTACAAGAAGACACAATGCATTCTCCCTGGATGAACAACACATTGCATGTATTTTGTGCAATTAGTGGTACATCGAGTGACAGAGGTTATGGTTCCCCAAGATATGCTGAAGTATGAAGAGATTTGCCGAGAAATGACAAGGAGACTGACTTTTCTCAGGAATATTCGGAGCTGTGCAAATGTTAAAATTTAGACATTTCATATGTATGGAGTGTTTCCTCCTGACACCAAAATCGTCATGCTTTCTTTCATACAGGGTGCTTACGTATTTGTAAATATTTAAGCAACTTGGAAGTGCCTGGAAAATTGCACCACTGTGCTTGGTTTGTACTTTTTTAGGTAAACTCTATATGCCGAAAAGTAGAGCTCAAAACCATTCATTCAGTTTGCTTAATTACTGCTTCATAACCATGAGACTATGTACAATTGTATAATGGAACCCAATAAAAGGTAGAACTTATTTGTAACTTGAAGTGAAGGAAATAATGCTTGGAAATTAGCATTGTTCTTGATAAGAACTTGAAGTCATTATCATATAAATCCATGCGGAAGAAAACATTTTTAAAAACCCACAGGACATGGATAATTGGGGAGAGAATTTGAATCACTGCCTGCTAGTAGGTAAGGCCAGGGTGAAAAAAGAACCAAAACCATACTTTAAAAGGAAAAGTTGGGAAAGGATGCCCTGGAAACACCGGGCTTCCTGCTTGCCATTTGGTCTGAGGGAGTTCTACAACTAGCTCTCTCTAGCTCAGACAGCGAGCGGGAGGGATTTCTGGGGATGTCCACGAAGCTAAATAAAACATCCTTGGGAATCTGTAGTCTTTAGATCCTATGGGGCTTCAAAGCTGTTGAGGGTTCCCTGGGGGTGGCTTTAGTGGTGACTATTTTCTCCAGTTGCAAGATTAGGAGAGAACTTGGTGGTTGCGTGAGCATGGCTTGGGTTGGCGTAGAAACACAGATTTAACAATCGCAAGTTTGGAACTACATTTCCGTCTACAAAGGACTCTCAGATCCCTTCAGTAATTCGGGATAAGCGGGAGTATAAAGACCTTTTTTAGCTGAGGAAAAGGCATAGATAAAGTAGCCCATTTCATGCAAGATTTCGTAGTAGCACATCTCAAATGGCATCATGCCCATATATGGAATTGTTATTGTTACGTTATTTATATGCTTTGGCTCCCTCTACAAGTAGCATAAACATCTATTTTTTTTTTTTTTTAAAAAGAGAGAGATAGAAAGCAGTGTTAGCAACAGCCTTTGAACCATGACCAACATATCATAGAACTCAAGATGAGTCACTAGTTGATAAACTACACAAGTCATCATAATAAGACCTCGGGCTTTGTTTGTATAAATACTGATTTACCTGAGATGAATGACCAGAGTGATCGATTTAATATCTCTCACTCCCTTCCCCTCCCCATCTCTCTCCTTCCCTGTGTGTCTGTGTCTGCGTGTGTATCTGTGTGTGCCCTGAACCTTGAGCTTTGGACCCAGACCATCTTGGTCTAACAGCATAGTACTTCAGCTATGGACAGACAAAGGAAGGGAACTGACCAGAACAACAGATGGGGAGTAAGTCCGTGCACAGGCTACACTCCTGCCCTGGGAGCTGGCCAGTGAGAGTCCACTTTGTTTATCTAGTGGGTTTTTTGAATCCCTAAACACGAAAAGGTCACTCTAAAGGAAGAGGTATGTCTGTTTATCCAAATCCTAATGGAAATTGAGGCTAAATTCTTCAAAGACTTTGCCTCTGTGTGTGTCATTTGAAAACTTCTCCAGCATGCCCTGCTCCCCCGCCCCCCGCCGACTGAGTTTTCCTCTCTATTAAGATACAATTCACATGCCATATACATTCATTTGTTTGAAGTGCACAGTTCAGTTGATGTCTGAGCACATTCACAGGGTTGTACAAGCATCATCTCATGGGACGTTCTCTCACGCACAAGAGACCCACATGCATTAGCAATCACTCCCCCGTCCCCACCATTCAGCCCTCGGCACCAAGCAACCATTAATCTCTCCTCCTCCGCACATCTGCCTCTTGTAAACCTGTGTCTTTTTGTACCTGGCTTATTTCACATAGCACGATATGTCCACAGCTTATCCATATAGCATATTATCAGTCATTAATCCATTCTCTTCCCTGTCTCAATAATATTCTTTCATAGACATACACTGTCTTTTAGCCATCTTTGGACATATGGACGCTGTTAATATGAACTTGAGTTGATATGTGCTTGAATAGACATATTTTCAGTCCTCCTGGGCATAGATATGGAATGACCATGACTGGATCACATAGTAACTCTAACCTTTGAAAGGGTGTCCAAACTTTCCCACAGAGGCAGCCACAGCACTTTGCATTCCCATTGGCAGTATGCGAGTTCCAAGTTCTCCGAACTTCCCCAGCACTAGTGTCTGTCGCTTTGACTATTGTCATCCCCGTAGGAGTGGAGTATCTAATTGTGGCTTGTATTTGAATTTCCCTGGTGGATGACAAAGTTGAGGATTCTCGCCTGTGCATATTGACCATTTTTCCATTCTCTCTGGAAAGATGCCGATTTACCTCATTATTCGGGTAAAATTAGGTTCTTTGTCTTTTCATTGTTGTGTTGCAAAGCTGTTTGGATTTTTTTGAAATATGTGTTCTGGTAGGACATTCCATCTCACATATACTATTTGAATGTGTATCTCCTGTTGCTAGTCCACTTGGGCTGGCCCTAAATGCTTGTGTTGAAGCAATCTTCCTGTCTCAGCCTGTCAGAGGCAGTTGGAGAGACAGCTGAATACTGACAGCTATAGAATGCTCCACTCAGGTGTGGCCCGTATCTTGATTTACACTGCAAGACAGAATTTCAGGATGAGTCAGTATGAAACAAGATTGGTGTTTATTTTTTTAAAGATAGTCTCTCTCTCTCTCTCTCTCTCTCTCTCTCTCTCTCTCTCTCAGTGTGTGTGTGTGTGTGTGTGTGTGTGTGTGTGTGTGTATCTTAATTCCTTTCTCTTTGTTGCAAGTTTTGAAAATGGGAAATATGAGCTCTCCACATTTGTTCATGTTCAAGATTTCAAAGGCTATTAGTTCTGGTCCTGCTGTATGAATGTTAGGATAAGATTATTGATTTCTGTAGAAAGAAAAAAGGCAGCTGGAATTTGTGTAGCAATTGCTGTGAATTTTATGTTAATATTGCAGTCTTAAAATATTAAGGGTACATGAACACTGAATATTTAAGATGTTTTCCATGTATTTATCTTCTTTTTAATGTCTTTCAACAATGTTATATCATTTTTAAGTTTAGATGTATTTATTTTATATGTAAGAGTGTTTTGCCCACATGTATGTCTATGTACCATGTGCCTCCTGGTGCCCTGAAGGTTTAGAAGGTAGCATTAGATCTCCAGGATCTGAAGTTACAGATGGTTGTGCCACCTTGTCAGCGATGAGAATCAAACTCAGGTCCTCTGAAAGAGCCGTTAATGTCCTCTTAATTCTTATGTAGTTTTGAAGTCAAAGTCTTGAATTTATGTTTTTATTTTATTTCATTCCTTAATTGTTTTTAATTTTTGATGCTGTTGAAAAGGAAATTATTTTCTTAATTTCACTTTTAGATTGTTCATTGCAAGTTTATAGAAACAATTCTTTTGTATGTGTGGTATATGCGTGAAGGCCAGAGGTCAATGTTGGCCTCAATTGCTTATCCTCCCTATTTTTTATTATACATATATATACATATATAGATATAGATATAGATATAGATAGTGCTCTGTCTGCACATATACCTGCAGGCCAGAAGAGGGCATCAGACCACATTATAGATGGTTGTGAGTCACCAGGTGGTTGCTGGAATTGAACCCAGGACCTCTCTGCAAGAGCAGCCAGTGCTCTTAACTATTGAGTCATCTCTCCAGTCCCCTCCAGCGACAAGGTCTCATCAAACCTAGAGCTGGTTAATTCTGCTAGACTGGCTTGGGCTGACCAGCAAGTTCCAAGGGATTCTGCTATCTCTGCCTCCCCAGTGCTGGAATTATAGGCGTGTTCTACCATGCCTGAGTTTTTAAAATATTGGCACTGGATATCCAAGGCAAGTCCTCGTGCATTCACAATGAGCACTTTACCAATTGAGCTATCTCCTCAGGCTTGATGTTTGTGCATCGAGCTTATATCTTACTGAGTTATGTGCTATATTCAGCTGAAACTTTGGTGGGTTTTTTTTTTAATGACCTTTAATAGGATTCTATGGATACTTTTGGATTTTCTCCAGGTAATATCCTATCATTTTCCTTCCTACTTTCTCTTCCTGATGCCTTCTGTTTTATATTCTTATCCAGCACCTTTGCTAGAACTTACTGTATAATTTAAATGACGAGAGTGAGAGCAGACATTTTATGCCTCATCTTTTGGAGCAGGGTGTGAATCGTTTACTTTCTAGTATGGTGTTAGTTGTGGGGGTTTAGTAGGTCTCCTTAAATGCAGTTTAGGAAGTTTCCTCCCAAATGATTTGCTTCTGTTTCCTAATCTGATTTAATTATTCATAGGATCCCTGTAAGTCACATAGAAATTTACACAGAAATGATCAGGAAATGGAATCCAGTTATATGTAATCAAATATGACACCAGGGTATCTGCTTCCATGTTTTCAACTATTCTATACTTCTTCCTGTGATGTCCTGCTTCAACACTCTGTAACCTTCCGGGAAAACCCAGAACAAGCCCATCTTCTACTTTTTCACCAGCATGAAATTTGTGCCTGAAATTTTCATCTGTTTCCCCAACACCTGGCACAGAAGAGACACTTGAGTAGTCTCAAGGGAAGAAGGCTAATTTATAGAAACTGGTCTCTCTGGAGGCGTTTGCAATGAGCAAAATTATGTGGACAGACAACCTAGCCCTCAGAGAGGTTGTAGTTCAAGGAGAGAGGAAATATTTGCATACAACAGATAATGTATTGCAGGCTGATGAAATCGTAAATCAGTGGCACGGTAAGAAGTTGACAAGGCAGAGCCAATCTAGATCAAAAGCAAAGACTTCACGGCAGACAGGGGACAGAGCTCTCAGCACTGGGAAAGAACTAGATTGTATGAGCTGAACAAACCTTAGGCAGAACTTTAGATGGGAAATGGAAATTTTTTAGCTTCATTTTAATTGCTATGTGAGGTCTTGCTACTAAATTAAATCACCACTACACAGGATATGCTGTGTGTGTGTGTGTGTGTGTGTGTGTGTGTGTGTGTGTGTGAGAGAGAGAGAGAGAGAGAGAGAGAGAGAGAGAGAGAGAGAGATTCTCTATGGAGTTTTAGCTCTGGAAACAGTATTTGGGAGGGAAAAAAATCCACCTCTCCCAGTAGGTTGAACCATCTTGTGATCCTTCTCATTTCTAATTAGAACTGTCACCCACTACAGAAGCCTCTGGGTGGGTTTCCTTAAACCCTGTGATTCCAGATGACACAGTTTGGCTGGTGTGGAACACACTTATGGGTTCCCCGACTTCCCATCCCCACCACGGCCTCCACTAGGGGCTTTGGCTGGCCTGAGGGTTTTGACATTCTTCTGGGGATCATAGCTAGTATGTGCACTGATGGAAGCCAGGCTGTGTCAGAATTCCCAACTCTCCATTGAGCACATTCTCCGATCCTTTTATGCCCACATTTCCTCACCTGTAAAATGGAGATATTCATTTTACCTAGACCCCCAAAAGCTTAATAAGTTAAGATGTATAATCCATAGAAAATAGTGTCTAAATTAGGCACTAGGGCAATGGCTCAGTCACTAAAGCCCTTGCCTTGCAAGCACAACAACCTGAGTGTGGAACCCCAGGACCCACGTAAAAAGCCAGGCATGGTGGTGTGTGCTTGTAATTCCAGGAATGCTGAGATAAAGTCGTAGAGCCAGATCCCTAGAGCTCACTGGTTACCCTGAACACCCTTCCTGGAAATGTTCAAAGCCAACAAGAGACCCCCATCTCAAAAGGTGGAAGGTATCCAAGGAACTGAGACCTACATATTCTGGTTATATTCTGACCTTCACAGAACTTATGTAGTAGGTATACCCACCCACATAGGAACATTGCATGGACACACAGAGGCATGATGCTTGCTACATCTACATAATCATTACATTATATGTTAGCTGTAACTCTAATCTTGTCCCCAAAGCTTAAGAAAAAATTGCCATTCATCACACCCTCTCTGTCTGGTTCTAACCACTGCATTCTAGGTGGAATGGTCCATGACGAGGTCAAGGTAAGGCTGTTCTGACTTTTAATATTCCATAGGTCCCCTGTGGCTTCCCTCACTCTCACCAGATGAGGGAAAGTGTTTTGCCACCATTTCAGGCACGTAATTTCGCGTGTGTATGGGCACCGGCTGCTACCAAGCAGCACAGCCACACTGCACATCCTAGCTGACTAGCAGTCTTGGGCCTCTCGCTGTCTTTGGAACAGTAGCCAGGTGTCTCTCATTTGCTCACACACGCTTCTACCTGCCTCACTGCTTCCTGGAACCTATGCTGGCTTCCTTCCACTGGGGGAAAGATACAGCAGCTGTTTGGGATAGAAAACTCTCACGAGTTGAATGTTATGCCTCTCATTTAGATTTCAGTGCCAAGACCCACAAAGTTAACTGGTCTGTGGCTCCCTTGGATTGAATCAGGGAAGGGTTTTCAGACTTCCCCTTTCCCCTGACCTACCCATTCCTCTTTGTGCTTGTTTCGTTTTGTTGTTTTGTTTTGTTTGGGGGGTTTGGAATCTTTTTTGTCTTGTTTTTTGTTTGTTTGTTTGTTTGCTTGTTTCGAGAAAGGGTCTCATTGTGTAACAAATGCTGGCCTCAAAGTCACAGCAATCCTCCTGCCTCAGGCATGAGCAACCACACCCAGTTCATTTCTCTGTATAACAGGCACTTTGGAAGCAACTCAGCCTAAACAACTTAGCTTGCAGATGTGTAGTACCAAGCTTAGGTAGTGTGCACAGGGTTGGGGTATACCTTCCCCTTCCCTTTCTGGTAAAGGGCTAACTCCTTGTCTCCCCGGAACATTGCTGAGCCACATTTTCCACATCACTCCCATTCTTCTCCCCAGGTCCACTCCCACATTCCCATGCTGTGTGTGTTCGTGTGTTCTTCTCAACCTCCACTGTCCAGCTGAACCCAGTCCCACAACGATATTCCATTACTCCAAGCCAATTATATCTAATGGCATTTGAGCAAGTCCCCAAAGCTGCTGGAACTGGGACCACCTAACAGGATTGGGGTAGAGGTCTTGAGGTGGTTCTGTCTATAATGTCCCCCTTCAGAAAAGATTTAGTTTCTCTAAATGCAATACCTCTAATCTGCCCCATGCTTGGCAGGAAGCATTTCTTTCACATGGCTTTGAGCAAATTAGGCCCCTGATCTATTTCTTTCCCCTCCTGTTGTGATCTTGACACATCCCTAGGACACCAGTTATGTCACCACCCACTGGGCTACCAGGATGTGGCTGAGTAGGGGGTGGGGTACCTTGTACTTCCTCTTTCCAGGAAGCCATCTGACTGTAAATTGCTCCATCCTTCCCACCAACGTCCTGCTAGTTGGTCTGGAGTGCTCACTTTCATGGGTTTTCCTCAGTAGTGATTGTTACCTTAGATCAGTGGTTCTCAACTTGTGGATTGAGACCCCTTGCGGGGGTCAAATGACCCTTTCACCAGGATCACCTAAGTCCATCGAAAAACACAGATATTTACATTGCGATTTGTAACAGTAGCAAAATTAAAGTTATGAAGTAGCAATGAAAATAATTTTGTGGCTGGGGGGGGGTCACCACAGCAGGAGGAACTAACTGGATTAGAGGGTCATAGCGTTATAAAGGTTGAGAACCACTGCTTTAGATCTTGGAACAGTGGTTCTTAACTACCAATCACTAGACATTTGGCAATACCCAGAGACACTTCGTTGCCTTAACTCAGCAGAGGAGTGGCTACCAACATCTAGCAGGCAATGACTGGGTATACTATTAAACATCCTACTATATTTAACAGGAAGTCCCCCTCAACAACAACAAAAACACTGACTTGGGCCTGGAGAGATGGCACAGTGTTTTAAAGCGCTGGCTGCTCTCCCAGGGGATACAAGTTAAGTTCTCAGCATCCCCAACAGGTGGCTCACAATGGTCTAACTCCAATTCTAAAGGATCGGAGACCTCTGGCTTCTCTAGGCATCTTCACTCATCGTGAACATACCACACACACACACACACACACACACACACACCTATACATAATTTAAAATAATTGATGGTATAAACAGCACAGAAGATGAGAAATACTGTCTAGGAAGGACTGCCAGCTTCACTGGACTTTTGCATGCCTGGATTTTCTTTAAAGACCCTTTTGTTGGTCATTCACCAGTAAATCAATGCAAGGCCCCACTTGCCCATTAATTGCTGTTCCTGCCTTTAGTTCCAGCTATCCATCCCATCACATGCTTGCATCTCACAAGCAGTAATGCCTGAACTTTCTTCTTAACTCAGTACTTCACTTTCAAGTCAGTCAAACTAGGGGACCAGAGGCTGCTGAAGAGTTGCTTCGTAGTCTCTATGGCTGCCCCTTTCCACTCTCCGGGAAAGTGAAGTCTTTCTCACTACTAGTCATCATCATTGCAATAACTCGGTCAACCAACTCCGATTCCTTGTTGCCACCTGAGAGGCAGTTCTTTAATAAAAATAACAAAACCACAAAACTGGGTCTCTAAGATTATTCATCGTAAACCAGGCATGGTGATGTATGTCTTTAATCCCAGTACTCAGGAGGTAGATGCAGGAGGATCTCTGTGAGTTCCAGACCAGCCTGGTCTACGGAGTGAGTTCCAAGACAGTCAGGGCTACACAGAGAAATCCTGTCCCCAAAAAGGAAAAAGAAAACCAAGATTATTAATACTGAACAAAAAACAGTAGGTAGGGGTAGGGTAAAGAGCTATGTACTGAAAGCTAAGAAAACATAAAGTCTAACGGCAGTGGTGGCACATGCCTGAAGTCCCAGCACTCGGGAAACAGAAGAAGCAGATTACTGAGTTCGAGGTCAGCCTGGTCTACAGAGTGAGACAGCCAAGGCTACACAGACAAACCCTGTCTTGAAAAAACAACTAAAAAGAAAAGAAAGAAAGAATGAAAGAAAAAGAAAGGAAGAAATAAAAAGCATAGAGTCTGGAATCAAGAGATATGTAAACCCTTTGTTTCTCAGTCATAGGGTGAAATTGCTGTCCCAAATGTCTATGATTTCAAGATCATCCCAATAAAAGTTCCAGAATAAAAATTTGAACTTGACAAAGTGATTTAAAGTTTAATACACACACACGCACACACACACACACAATGGTAGGTATGGTGGTGCATAACTTTATTCTACTCAAAAGGCGGAGGCAAGAGGAAGCCAAATTCTGGGCCAGCCTGTGCTTTAGAACAAGACCCTGTTTTAATAAGTTATTAGAAATACTGAGTAACAAACATTGGAACAACTGATTATGCATTTGCACAAAATCTGAGGATTTAATTAATCACAGACTTAAAAAAACCTAGATGAACTATAAATACAAGAGTCCTTACAAATCAATCAGATGACATTTCTCAATAAGAAAACAGGTGACATGTAGCTGGATATACAGTTCAGGGATACAGTGCTTGCGTAGCATATGTGAGACCCCAGCTTCCAACCACAATAAAGAAAATAAGTGGGGTCTGGAGTTGTGACTCAGTTGATAGGGTGCTTAAGCCCCGAGTTTTATCCTCAGTACCACATAAAGCCAGTTATCGCGGTACACACCTGTAATCTCAGCACTTGGCAATTGGAGGCAGTAGGATTCAAAGTGCAAAGTCATCCCGAGCTACAGTGTGAGTTTGCAGACACATAAGTCACCGTCTCAATAAAGGAAAAGATGAATAGGCAGTTTGCAGGAGGACAGTACACATGGCCACTGAACTGATGAACAGATGTTTAACTTTATTATTAAAGAAATACAGGGCTGGAGAGAGCTCAGCCATTAAAGGCTAAGCCTCATAAGCAAACTACAAGAAATGAAGGAATGTAATTAAAACATTAGTGTTGAGAGGCTGAGGCATCTTTATTACACTCTAAGAAAAACCAAAATGGGAATAAACATTGAGCCGCCTAATATTTTAAAAGATGGGTACAACCTGCTTCACTTCCCTTGTTTTCTTCCTCTTAGACTTCTTGCCATCTTGATAAAGATGAAGTAGGGCAGAGTCTCACTAGACATGCCAAGAAAGGTTCTCGCTCCCATTACAAATCTGTTCAAATGTTGTTGTTGTTTCGTAGGTTGTTTTTTGTTGGCTTGGTTTTGACTGGTCGATTAGTCGATTGCTTTCCTGTTCTGATTTGAGAGACAGCCCTTTTACCAAGATGACTAATGCCAAGATTGAACTTGTCCAGGTGAGGACTCGCCCCTGAGTCACAAAGATTCCACATTTCTATTGGCCCCCAACAGATTAATATCTAAGGAAAACACAAGCAGAGCACTCGGAAGGGAGGACTCAGGCTGAGGCAGCAGTACACATGGGAGTGCTGCAAATGGGTAAGGAAGGAGGGAAGAAGAAAAGGGCGTGGAAAGAAATGATGTCACCAGAAATACACATAGTACCTGACCCTATCTTAAGTTCGAGTGAAGAATCTGATTCGGTGTTCAATATCACGTTGTAAGGTAACTTATTAATCATCCCTTTGTTATTAATGGAGAACCTAAGAGGCCGTGAAACTTGCTAACTTGTTTGAGATTAATTACTAAGTAGCAGAGCTGGGGCCTGAGTCTAGGCAAGCTGGAGAGACAGTTTCACTCAGGTTCCTTCTGAGGCGAATCAAAGAGAAGAGAGAGCTATGAGAGACCAAGCAGAAGAAAGGTGGAAGAAAGGCTCAAGTTCTCAATCACTGGAAAGCCTTTGGCAGAGGGTGCCTCTTCTCCTTGGCAGTACTAAGCCAAGCCCTTGCAATGTTCCAGCTTGGTCTCTGTAACCAAAGCTTCCTGAAACGATCTGGTCAGAGGGCTTCAATCTAGGGAAATAGATGTTACATACAGAAATAAACCCTGTTTCCACACCAGGAAAAACTGTTGTTTTCAGAAGGCATTCCATTGAGTTTAGTAACACGAAAGTGCTGGCTTTGGGTCCTTTTTCCTCCTGTTTGCCTAAGCAGAACCTAGAAAACGACCATTGAAAAGATCCCCTATGCCCTACTCTCCAGCATTTAACTGACATTTAACAGGGAAGTATAAGATTGCCAGCTTTGTCATTTGGTTGGCTCTTTGAGACAGAATCCTTCTTTGTAGTCCAGGATGGCCTAGAACTCTCTGTGTAATCGAGACTAGTCTATACCTCCTGAGTGCTGGGATTACACATGGCAACACCATGGCTAAACTGCAGATTTTGAGCTGTAAGAAACCATTACATCTTAGTAAACTAAAGATGTGTTCAGTTTCTTCAATCCATTCTGTTTGTTTATCCCCATGGTGCTGACAAGGGAACCCAGGCCTATACATGCTAGGTAAGTGCTCTACCCCTGAAGCTACACTCCCAGAACCTTACACAAAAATTTTCAACACTGTTATTACCTATAATGCCTATCCTATTCTTCTTTCTCTTGCTGTGACAAAACACTCAGCAGAAACAATTTAGGAGAGGCAAGAGGTTATTTGACTACACTTACAGATCACAGTCCATCACTGAGACAAGTCAGAGCAGAACCTTGAGGCCGAAACCATGGAAAAATGATGCTTGCTGGGTCACACACAAACTAAAGATTAGCTAGGTTTTTATACAGGCCCAGGACCACCTGCCCAGGGAAGGTGTGGCCCACAATGGTCTGAGCTTTTTATATCAATTAACAATCAAGTAAATCCCCCACAGACACGCTCACAGGTCAATCTTATTTATACAGTTTGCTTTGCTTTATGTTTTTGTTTTATTTTTGTTGATTTTTTTAAGACAGGGTCTCCCTGTGTGGCCCTGGCTATCCTGGAATTCCTTTGTAGGCCAAACTGACCTTGAACTCACAGAGATCTGCCTGCCTCTGCCTCCCTAGTTCTGGGATTAAATCATGTGCCACCACTGCCCAGTTTATACAATTTTCCCTTTGAGATTTTTTTCTCTTTAAATGATTCTGTGATGTGTCCACTGATATTTAAAGCTAATTAGGACATTGGCTAATTTAATTCTTCTGAACATAAATGTATTTTTTTAATTTTCAATTAACAAAAGTTACACATGCTTTGTGGTACAGTGTGATGCTTTGGTATATATGTGTGTGTGTGTGTGTGTTATTGTAGCTGAATAAAAAATTAGCTTACCTATCATTCCACATACTCATCATTTCATTGTGATAAGATTGTCTAATAGTTACTCTTTCAGTAATTTTGAAATATTAATGCATTAATTTATGATCACTGGGGCTGGAGAGATGGCTCAGTGGTTAAGAGCACTGGCTGCTCTTCCAGAGGTCCTGAGTTCAATTCCCAGCAACCACATGGAGGCTCACAACCATCTGTAATGAGATCTGGCGCCCTCCTCTGGTGTGCAGGCATACATGGAGGCAGAATGTTGTATACACAATAAATAAATCTTTAAAAAAATCTATGATCACTTCTTTCTGCATCTGAGGATACAATGTGAATTGGTAGGCTCCATTCTTTCCATCTAGCTACAACTTTGTTCCACTAACACTTCCTCTCCCCCAACAGAATTTACATATTTAATACAAACCAATTTAGATTTATTCCAGAGCCTACTAAACCTCTCCTTTCATTTTTTCCAGCCCCTTAAATAAATCCTTAAGAGTCCTCTAGTCTTCACTCACTTTGTATCTCAAATTTAGGATTTATATTAGTTCTTTTACTCGTTGCTAGGACCAAATACCCGCGAAGAAGCAAGTTAAGAGAACACGGGTTTATTTTTGCCCAACAGTTGGAGACCACAACTCTCTGCTATGGCAACAGGAGGGTGAGGCAGCTGGTCACATTGTATCCTCAGATGCAGAAAGAAGCAAACGCCAGTGATCAACTCACTTTTTCCTTTTTCCCTTTTAATTCTGTCTAAGACTGCAGCCAATGTAAAGGTGCCACCCCCATTTAGGGTGAATATCCCATCCTCAGTTAAACTTCTCTGGAAACTCCCACAGAGACACTCCCAGAGCTGCCTCCTAGGTGACTCCAAATCCAGTTAAGTTGACCACCAAGATTAATCATCATGGAATTCTGTAGACATCAAACCTTTATTTCTAAACCAAGCATCAAAACTTAGGATGTAAGTGGACCCTTCATACAGTTAGTGGGAAGATACTTGGGATGTTTATATTCTTATTTCTGGAGAAGAAGGAGGGTGTCAATGTCCACTATCTCCGTCTCCAGCTAGGTCTAATCTCATGAGCCCCAACTGTTTTCTGAGTTGCTCTCCTCAGGTGGCCCAGGGACACTTACCAATGACATGTCCTCACAAACTTCCTCCTCTTCCCTCTTTAAAATGATATTTTTATTTATTCTTTGAAATGTTCATGTAGATTGTGTTTTGATTGTATACATCATTACCTCCCTCCAGCCCTCCTTAATGGCTCCCTTCCCATCTTCTACCCAACTTCACTTGGTTGTTGTTATTATTTATTCCCAAGTCAAATTAGCACTGTCCATATGTGTGTGGATGAAGAGCTATCCATTGCAGTGTCAACAACTTACTAGCAGACAAGTCCCCAAAGGAGAGTGACTCAACAGCATCTCTGCCACGGGTGAGACACTGTTCCCATGACTCCTGTTGGAATATCCACTGGCTTTCTACTATGCAGGTCACCATATTTGCTCTGAGTTAAGGTGTGCAACAGTAATGTCCAGTCCGGAAATCAGCATCTCACAGCTCTCCACTCATCTGCCAGTCTGTACATTCTTCCTGCCCACTCTTCCAAGATGTTCCCTGAGCCTTGGATTGGGGTAGGGTAACATAGATGATTAATCTACCAAAGTTCTTCCCACTTTGTGCTTTGACCAGTTATCAGGCTCTGCATTGTCACCCATTCCAAATAGAGGCTTCTCTCACCAAAACTAGGAGGAACATAAATCTATAGCTACAAACATAAATGTTTAGAAAGCAGTTTGACAGGATGACTATTTAATAAAACATCTGTTTTGTAATATTAGTTTAAGATGTGTTATATGTGTTTATACTGTGAAATATTTAACAATGCAAAGATGAGTTACATTCTTTTTTATTTTTGGTTTTTAGAGACAGGGATTCTCTGTAGCTTTTGGAGCCTGTCCTGAAACTAGCTCTTTTAGACCAGGCTGGCCTCGAACTCACAAAGATCCACCTGTCTCTGCCTCCTGAGTGCTGGAATTAAAGGCATGTGCCACCACCACCCGGCTGAGTTACATTCTTTTATGTTGCATTCGTTTAACTCTGTGAAGCTTTGTTATTTTGCCTACCTAAAACACCTGATTGGTCTAATAAAGAGCTGAATGGGCCAATAGCAGAACAAGAGAAAGGCTATGTGGGGCAGGCAGGCAGAGAGAATAAATAAGAGGCAAAATCTAGGCTAAAAAGAATGGGGGGGAAAGGAAGGGAGGAGAGAAAGATGCCAGGGGCCAGCCACCTAGCTGCACAACCAGCCTTAGAGTAAGAAGGAAGAAATATATATATTTCTTTAATATATATTAAAATAAGGTAAAAACTCCAAAGGCAAATTGTTGTTAAAGAGAAATAGAATAATTTAAGTTAGAAAAGTTGACTAGAAACAAGTCAAGCTTCCCATCACTTGGGAGGCAGAGGCAGGTGGAGTTCTGTGAGTTCAAGGCCAGCCTGGTCCACAAAGTGAGTTCCAGGAAGGTTAAGGCTACATAGAGAAACCCTATCTTGAAAAGGAAAGAAAGAAAGAAAGAAAGAAAGAAAGAAAGAAAGAAAGAAAGAAAGAAAGAAAGAAAGAAAGAGAAAGAGAGAGAGAGAGAGAAAGAAAGAGAGAGAGAAAGAGAGAGAGAAAGAAAGAAAGAAGCTAAGGGCTGAACATTCATAAGTAAGAATAAGCCTTTGTGCATTTGTGTAGTATTTATTTGGGAGCTGGGTGGTGGGCCTCCAAAGAGGAAAGAGAAAACCAACTACAAATAACAACAGTAGGTTCCTCCTAGAGGCAATGATCTTCCAAGTCATGAACTTTTGGCCAGGTTTAAAATGCCATGCACAAAATTCCCTCCTATGGAGCAGGTCTCGTAGTCAATCAGAAAACAATTGGTTCTCCCAATAAGTGTCATGCCAGTATTGCACGAGTGGGTACATCTTACCAGGCAGGGCATTCAGGACAGTAGCATTCAAAATACAGCGCTGATTAAGAACATTGCTATCTATTCTCCCCCAGCAACCTGAAGAACATCTTCCAGCACCATGTAAGCTAGCTAGTAAGGGATTTCCTAGTCGAATGAGGTTGATTTCTCTGTCCTGTATCCGAAATGACTGAAATAAAATGTTTATTCCAGAATAACTATTTGAGTAACATTAATAAATCATAATAATAGTAATGGCTTTCTTAGCACACTTAGTGATACTCTAATCTACTCTATCAAGATGGCAAGAAGTCTAGGAGGGGCCTTCTGTGGGAGAGAAGTAGTTACCTGTGGTAAGAAGCAAAGAGAAGAAAAACAGGAAACCAGGAGAAGGTGGGACAAGTTGTACCCATCTTTTATTAGACTAGGTGGCTCAGTGTTTATCTGCCTTTTGCAATAAAAACTATTGCTATTAAGTAATAGCAATAATAATAATTAATTGTTAAGAATAGTTATTTATAATTTATTCATTAGATATTGGGGGAGGGTACAACCAGGAACAATGGCAATACCTTTTATTGTTTTGGGTGACTCTGCAGCCTCCCTGATGAATAACTTGTAGGAATGCATCCCATGCCTGGCACTGAGTTTTTCATTTAATGACCAATGACTTCTGGGAGCCTTGTTGACTGCCAAATGCAGGTTGTTTTCATATACCATATATATATAGACATATATAGATATAGATATAGATAAAGTAAAGATATAGATAGAATATATAGATATATATTTTAACGTATAAGCTAGTGAGTTTCCATAAAGCTTCTTCACACTCCCTTAGTTTTGGTTCCCCCCCAACTGCTCTATCTAACTCCCTATCCCCATCCTCACTTATGCCTCAAATCTTCTTCATTTTCACATGCTCTTCCTCCTATGCTCTCCATCTCAGTGGACACAATGCTTCCCATGAAGCTCTGTAGGCCACAAATCAACAAGTGCTCTAGAATAGCAGTCCGTGTACTTTCTTCCTAAAGGGTCTGCTATGATTTGAACTTAGTTTGTGTTCCAGCATAAATTTATGTGTTGGGAACAAATTGATGGGGTTGGGATGCAGTGTGGGTCTTCAAGAGATAGAGTCCAGAGGGAGGTCATTAGGTCATTAGGTCATTGGGGAATGAAGTAGTTCTCTGGTGATCCGTTGGTGGTTTTCAGGAGAGGTACATTATAAAAGAAAAAGTCTAGCCCTCCTGTCTCCTTGACTTCCTGACTAAAGGGAAATCTGGCTCTTTCTCAAGTGGGCTCCTGCCATTGCTAGCTGTACCGTGAGGTAATCAGCCAAGGGTTAGCCCTACACTACAGAGCCTTCTGGGTACTGTTTAGACTTTGAACCTGAAGAATTGTGCACCAAGTAAACCTCTTCTTCACAAGTAGATCATGTCAGGGATTGCATTTAAAGTAACAAAAATCTAATACAAGGTCGAATATAGAAGTATAGTGATTCTCTCAGTATCCACACAAAATGGGTTCCAGAACTTCCTACAGATATCTGGGGAAGCTCAATGTCCTTATATAAAATTTTGTACTATTTGCATATAAACTACATATACCCTCATATATTTTCTTCAATCAATTATTTATTTATTTGTATCAGTGTTTTGTCTGCATATATGTCTGTGTACTATGTGCATGGCTGGTGTTCACAGACATTATAAGAGGGTGTCAGATCACCTAGAACTGGAGTTACATACAGTTGTTAGCTACCATGTGAGCACTAGAAACCAAACTCCAGGTCTTCTACAAGAATAAGTGCTCTTAACCACTGAGCAATGTCTTCATACCCCATATATATTTTAAATCACCTCTAAATTACCTATAATGAAAAGCTATATAAATGGTTGCTTTACTTAATTCTTAGGGAATAATGAGAAAAATCTATCACAAATATTCAGTTCTGCTATGGCAGGAGGAGAGTTGCCATCGACGATATCTAACAAATGGCTGGGTGATGGTGCTGAACACCTTTAATCCTCACACTTGGGAGGCAGAGGCAGGCGGATCTTTGTGAGTTCAAAGCCAGTCTGGTCTACAGAGTGAGTTCCAGGATAGTCAAGGCAATGTGAGGTGGGTGTCATAGTGTGCTCCTGTAATCCCAGTATTTGGGATACAGAAGCAAGATGATCAAGAGTTAAGGGTCATGCTTGGCTATGTATTGTATTTGAGGCCAGCCTGGGCTACATAAGGCTGTCTCTCAAATAAACAGAGATGGCCCAGATTTGGTACATGAACCACTGCCTTAGAATCCTCATTCACCTTTCTTCCTTAGATCTAGTCATGCAAACCCTTGTACACATTCCCTACGTAGTTGTTATAGGTGCCCCCCCTTTCCCCCCATTTATACCGTTTTAGTACACGTCTTTGTTCACTTTTCTTTCTGAAATGGACAAGCTAAGCAAAGATACAGACTGCAAGGAAAGATCCACACAGATCATGTCCTTCCCAGCTTTTTTTTTTGCTTCTGTTTTTTGGACGTGTGAGATTAAATCTAGCTATGTAGCCCCAGGCTGCAGTTTAGGGCAGTAAGCAGTAAACAGTGCTGTATCATCCTTGGTGACGTGACACAGTATTTCCCAAAAGCAATCAAAAGAAGGGAGAGTTTACATTGCTTTCCAGTGTGAAGGTGCTGAGGAAATACCAAAGGAGTTCCGTGACAACTTCGTGTCCATTGTCAGGAAGCAGTCTCTGAGCCACCTTCTTCTTCCTTTTCCTCCTTGTGTTTTATTTTTGAGACAAGGTTTTACTAAGTTTCCCACGGTGGCCTTAAAGCCACTCTCTAACCCATTGTAGCCTGCAAATTTTGATCCTCCTCTAGCTAGGATGTAGTCTTCCAAGAAGCTAGGATTACAGCTTGTGCAGCCAAGCCCAGCTCAAAATTCAGTTTCTGTCTCCCAGGCAGATTGTTTGCCAAGAGTTCCCAAGAGAAGTTAAGTGGCACCAACTCTCAAACATGTCTGTAGACCAGAAATGTAGATGTCTCATGTGTGACCTCCCGCTTTGTTTCGAACCTTCTGATCCTTTAGTAAACGTTTTGGTCTCCACCTTTAAATTCTCCACGCCTAACCTGCCCGTTTTCACGCTACTATCCTATCCTAACAGCTCTCATCCCATGCCTGTCAAACCACAATGGCCTTAAGCGTCCACCCTTTACCACCCTGAGTCAACTCGGCAGTTAAATAATCTGTTTTTCCTATTTTAAACCTTTGAACATGTGTATATACATGTGTATAAATTATTCCTATGGGAGAGTGTGTTTGTACATGCATGTGGAGGCTACAGGTAAGCCACAGATATTGTTCCCGGGAGCTGTCAACTGCATTTTTTTCACCTTATTTGATTTTAGATGTATAAGTGTTTTTCCTGCATGCCCAGGGAAACCAAAGAAGGTGTGGAGCCCCTGGTACTGATCCACTACACCATCCACCATCTCTTTTCTAGTCTCTCTCTCTCTCTCTCTCTCTCTCTCTCTCTCTCTCTCTCTCTCTCTCTCTCTCTCTCTGGTATTTCAAGACAGGATTTTCTTGTGTAGCCCTGGCTGTCCTG
Source organism: Dicrostonyx torquatus (assembly GCA_028555095.1). NCBI lineage: Eukaryota > Metazoa > Chordata > Mammalia > Rodentia > Cricetidae > Dicrostonyx > Dicrostonyx torquatus. The sequence goes on along the minus strand of JAQHUG010000329.1, from coordinate 317,934 downwards.
GAACTTTCTCTGTAAACCAGGCTGGCTTCAAACTCACAGCGATCCATCTGCCTCCCAAATGCTGGAATATGCCACCATCACCCAGCGGATTGAAATTTTTAAATTTAGTTTTGAGAGAAGATCTCATGTAACCCAGGCTGTAAGGCTGTTTTCAAACTTGTTAGATAACTGAGGAAGCTAGTCTTGAACTCCTTATCCTCCTGCCTCCACCTGCATGCTAGGATTATAGTAATGGACCTACCTAGCCAGCTCATATAGCATTTTGGCAAAGACTACTCATGTTTTTGGTGTCTGATCTGTCTCCCTCAAATAAATACAAAATATATGAGGGTAAGACCTTTATCTTATTAGCTGCTGGAGCTTCTCCTAAAGAAATTTCTAGCACATAGTAGATGTTCAATAAGTATTTGCAAAATAAATAGATGCATAAAAGGCACAGGTGAGACTACAGGAATTAAGGTCAGAAATAAAGAGGAAACTTTCCAAACCTTGGAGTAATAAGTAAGCGACTTGTGCTTCAGTGGTGGGAGATTCAAATTCAATGCAAAACTTGGTTATCTTTCAATGGCTATTCCCGTCTGCCAAAGTAATGGATTACCTCATTGTTGACTGGACACAAGACCACTCAGAATAACAACTACCATGGCTAATTTCTAACCAAAGGGCTATAAAAGCAAGTGCCATGTGAAAGCTACTTGGGAGCCTCCTTCCTTAAGAGCCAGCTGCCAGGCAGACATGGTTCATTCTTGCAATCTCAATATTCAGGAGTTCAAAGTGAGAGCATTACCATGAGTTGGAGACCAGATAGCTAGACCTTGAAGATAAAACCTAGAGCTACAGCAGCTGACTTAGATCATGAGGTTACCTGACAAATAGAAGGTACGAGCAATGGACTAATGAAATGGAAGAAGCATAGATGTCTGCGATCACTGGGAGCTCAAACACTTTATATCAGCCCCAGGCTGGTTGAGTCTGGTTATGGAAAGATGGGTTTTCTTCTTGTTGATTCCACTATTATTTTGGAACATTGTTGCTCTGGGATGAATCTAATACTAACCAATACAATACACATATGGAGAGAGGCGCTATGAGTTTGAAACCAAGAATACTATGCAATTGGCTGCACTTAAAAAAAAACATGCATGGGGGGGTAAAAAAACATGCATTTTATTATTTATTTATTTATTTGGTGTGTTGTGTGTGTGTTCCAATGTGTGTGCCTGCACTCAGGAGTGTGCACATATGGAGGTCAGAGGACAACTTGTAGGAGTCATTTTTTTTTTCCTTTCAACATGTGAATCCTAAGGACCAAACTAAGATCACCAAGCTTGGTAGCAAGCCCCTCTACCCACTGAGAAAAATGTCCCTGCTTCTTTCCTTCATATGTGAAGTGTGTATGTATGTATGTATTATATATATCCATGTATATATGCATATAAATATATATGTGGAAGTGGAATAATAAGCCCTTTATGTTGTACAATCAATTTTTAAAAGAAAATCCTATTTAGCCTGGCATGGTGATGCATCCCAGTAGCCCTAGCATTTTGGAGGTGGAGACATGGTTAGAAGTTTAAGATCATATTCCACTAGAATAGTGAGTATGATGTCAACCTGGGCTACATAAGACCCTGTCTCAAAAACTAAAGAAGAGGAGGAGGAGGGAAGAAGAAGGAAGAGGAACAGGAGAAAAGCAAAGAAAATGTACATATTTTTCTTTTTAACACAGGGTTTCTCTGTGTAGTCTTGGCTGTCCTATAACTCTATGTAAACCTCACAATCAGAGATCCTCCTATCTCTACCTCCCAAGTGCTATGATTAAAGGGGAGCATCACCATGCCAATCTAAAAAAATGTCATTATCAAAGGTTTAAAAAATATTCCATGAAGCAATAATACTGAGAAGTTTCTGAATGACACCCTAACATAGGTACTACAGTCAAAAGACTCATGCTGTTACCTTTAAAATGTATGTTTAAGGTTTTACAATGGACTAGAAATCAATATTTGACAAAGAGATTGCCAACCATTTTCTGCAAAGAACAGTAGCTAATGCTTTTATTGGTTGTTTGCTAGGTGCCAGGTCCTGTTCTGAAAACTTCCTATGTTTGAACACATTCGATCCAATAACATCTGAAGTAAGGGCCATACTCATCATAACCATTCCCTCCTCAGCCTCCTCCTCCTCCTCCTCCTCCTCCTCCTCCTCCTCCTCTTCCTCCTTCTTCCTCCTACTCCTTTTCCTCTTCCTCCTCCTCTTCCTCCTTCACCACCACTACCTCTTCTTCGTTTTCTTAAATTTTTTTTTGGTTTTTGAGACAGGGTTTCTCTGTGTAGCCCTGGCTGTCCAGGAACTCACTCTGTAGGCCAGACTGGCCTTGAACTCAGAGATCTGCTGACTCTGCTCCCCCGTACTGTGATTAAAGGCATGTGTACCACCGCTGGGCTCCCATCCCCATTTTCTGAAGGAGAAAGCAAAAGCACTGAGAATTCAAGGAACTTGAATGCAGCCAAACTAACAGCAAGTGTTGGAGCAAGGATTCCCAGCAGACATTCTGGCTACAGAGCCCTTGCTCTAACTATGGTGAAATCTTATTTCAGTATCAGTAATTTTACAGCATTGGTACCTTGAGTTGCTGCTGCACAATAAGTGGGATTGTTTGCATGAGTAAATAAATAGCCGAAAGCACATACACACTATTTTTAGTATGTCATTAATATAACGTTAGAGCTGTCTGCCATAGCTTTTCAGGACTATTAATCTCCCACACTGAGGCTTGAAAAGGTTACTTTCTGAGACAGGTGTAGGAGGGTTCTTCTGTATTTTGTGTGTTGCTTTCATTGGTTAATACAGAAACTGCCTTGGCCTTTTGATAGGGCAGGACTTAGATAGGCGGGGAAAAGAGAACAGAAGGCTGGGAAGAAAGGAAGTGTGGCAGACGCCATGATGCTTCTACCAGAGATGGATGCAGATTAGACTCATGTCGGTAAGGCATGACACGTGGTGATACACAGATTTCTAGATATGGGTTAAAGCAAGATGTGAGAGTTAGCCAAGAAAAGGCTAGAGATAATGGGCCAGGCAGTAATTTAATTAATATAATTTTCGTGTGGTTATTTCGAATGTAAGCTAGCCCAGTGGCTGGGAGCCGGATGCCTGGAAAATGGCCCTGCTCCTCAGCGGGGACACAGCCGCCCCTCTTACTACATGAGACCAATCAGGAAAGAGTCCTCAAGGGAGTCTTGTCTGCTGTTTTCATTTTCATTAATCTTTTTGTCATTAGCAACTTTGGTCAGAAGGATAGGGATAAAGGTTGAAGATGGATTTCATGTAGCCCAGACTGCAGAGACTAGCTTTGAACTCCTGCCCTGCCTGCCTTCATCTCCTGAGTTCTGGCATTATAGGCACTGTGCCATCATGCCAGTGATAGCAGATTTATTTTAGTATGATTTACTCATTCATAGTGAGTTCCAAGCTGGAGATAGAGCTTAGTGGTACAGCAATTGCTTAGCATGCCTGATGCACTGGATTCTAGCTTCAGAACCAGCCCTATGAAATTATGGTTATAGTAAATTCAAGGGGTTTCAGTATGCTCTTGTGCTCATGGGCAGTCACTTCCCACCATCCCCACTTAGCTTTAAGTCACTATTAAATTATTTTCTGTTTATTAGCTTTTCTAAATATCTCTGTAATGGAATAATATAGCATGCAGCCTTTTTCGAATACCTTCTTTTACTTAACATAATGATTTCATGGTAGGACAATAAAAACAAATGATTATTTAACCCTTTTATTATGGCACTGGAGGATGAAACCTGAGACCTTGGGCATGTTGGGTAAGTAACTGTTCAACTTGTAAGTTACAACAAAAATCATCATTAACATTTCTTTTTTTTCTTTCTTTTTTTTTCTTTTTTGGTTTTTTGAGTCAGGGTTTCTCTATAGCTTTGAAGCCTGTCCTGGAACTAGCTTTTGTAGAACAGGCTGCCCTCAAACTCACAGAGATCTACCTGCCTCTGCCTCCTGAGTGCTGGGATTAAAGGTGTGTGTCATTACACCTTGAATTCACAGAGATCTGTCTGCCTCTGCCTTCCAGGTGTTGGGATTAAAGGTGTGTGCCACCACCACCAGGCTCATCATTAATATTTTAATGCCACTGATTTACTGATGTATCATAAGAATTCAGACACACTGGGCTGTAAATATGGTTCAGCAGTTAAAAGCACTGGCTGTTGTTCCAGAGAACCCGGGTTCAGTTCCTAGCACCCACACAGCAACCATATAAAACTCTACTGTCAGGGAATCAGAAGCACTTTTCTTCCAAGCATGAGCATCAGACATATATGTAGGCAAACACCCATATACATAAAGCATTCTTAAAATTAATTCTAATGGCCGGGAAGTAGTGGCACACGCCTTTAATCCCAGCACTCGTGAAGCAGAGGCAGGCAGATCTCTGTGAGTTCGAGACCAGCCTGGTCTACAAGAGCTAGTTCCAGGACAGGCTCCAAAGCCACAGAGAAACCCTGTCTCGAAAAACAAACAAACAAAAATTCTAATGTATTTATCATATTTTCTTTTTTAAGTTTTTTTTTTAAATTTACTTCTTAGAGACAGAGTGTCACTAGGTAGCCCTGGCTAGCCTGGAACTCTCTAGGTAGACTAGGCTAGCCTCAAAACCACAGATTCCCCCGTCTCTGCCTCCTCCATAGTACCAGGATTGTAAACATGTGCCACTAAATCCAGGTTTTTTTTTTTTTCATGAATTAGGGACAGAACTCAAGCATTTTACTGACAGGACTATCACTCCAGTCCCTAAATATATTTTGTTGTACTTTTTCTTTGAGACAGGGTCTCATGTAGCCCAGGCTGGCCTCCAACTATGTACAGTTGAGGACCATGCTGAACCTATGCTCCTCCTGCCTCCATTTCCCAAGTGCTGAGATTAGAGTGTACCACGCCAGTTTATGCAGTGCTGAATAAATGTAGGGCCTTGTACATGCTAGGCAAGGCATAGCCTGAGCTCTTTCTACCAACTGAGCTACATCTCCAACTCCTGTATTTTATGGTAATAAAACCAAATAAGACAAAATTGACCAGTTTAACACATTTTATTGTACTGAGCAAATGTCCTACTATAAATCACAATGACTTCATAATCCCTCTGCTTTGTAGGTCAGGATGCTGTTCCACTATTTGTATAAGCCATGGTTTTTTTTTCTTTTCCTTAAATTTTATTGATTTTTATTTTTTAATTTTATTGAGCTCTACTGTTGTATGGAGCGCGGGAGTCCCTTTGTTCGGCAGCCCAGCAAGCTTACACCTGAAATAATCACACAGAAACTGTACTAATTAAAACACTGATTGGCCATTAGCTCTAGCCTCCTATTGGCTAACTCTCACATCTTGATTTAACCCATTTCTATTAATCTGTGTTCACCACGAGGTAGTGGCTTACCAGGAAAGATTTAACATGTCTGATTCTGGCAGCTCCATGGTGGTCCTCTCTCTGACTCTGCTTTCTTTTTCCCAGAATTCAGTTCTGTCTTCTCTGCCTACCTAAGTTCTTCCCCCTCAGGCCAAGAAGTTTCCTTATTGATTAACCAATGAAAGCAACACATAATCAAAAGGACCTCCTGCACCACTCTACATTTTTGTCTGCTCCCCTCCCTGCCTCTTCCCTCCCCTTCAACCCTCTCCCAAGTTCCGCATGCTCCCAATTTACTCAGGAAATCTTATCTTTTTCTACTTCCCATGTAGATTAGATCTATGTATCTCTCTCTTAGGGTCCTCATTGTTGTCTAAGTTCTCTAGGATTGTGATTTGTAAGTTGCTTTTCTTTGCTTTATGTCTAAAAGCCACTTATGAGTGAGTACATATGATATTTGTCTTTCTAGGTCTGGGTTGCCTCACTCAAAATGATGTTTTCTAGCTCTATCCATTTGCATGCAAAGTTCAAGATGTCATTTTTTTCTGCTGTATAGTACTCCATTGTGTAAATGTACCACATTTTCCTTATTCATTCTTCAGTTGAGGGACATTTAAAGGTTGTTTTCAGGTTCTGGCTATGACAAATAATGCTGATATGAACATAGTTGAGCACATAGTCCTTGTGTCACAATTGAGCATTCTTTGGATATATACCCAAAAGTGGTCTTACTGGGTCTGGAGAAAGGTTGTTTCCTAATTTTCTGAGAAATTACCACACTGATATGCAAAGGGGCTGTATAAGCTTGCACTCCCACCAGCAATGCAGGAGTGTTCCCTTTACCCCACATTCTCTCCAGCATAAGTTGTCATCAGTGCTTTTAATCATGGCCATTCTTACAGGTGTAAGATGAAATCTCAGAGTTGTTTGATTTGCATTTCTCTGATGACTAA
>JAQHUG010000329.1:256480-304353 GCA_028555095.1 Dicrostonyx torquatus | reverse complement strand
TGTTCTCTCTCTCTCTCTCTCTCTCTCTCTCTCTCTCTCTCTCTCTCTCTCTCTCTCTCCCTCTCTCTCTTTCCAAGACTGTTGTTTTTCAAGTGAAAAGTGAAGCCTCAATGCTATGTTTGCATAGGGTACCTATCCAAAAGGCAGATACGCAAAGTGGCCCATGGGGATACAGTTAAGGTGATATACAAGTCAGAGCCCTGTCTCTTGGGGAAGAGTTACTGGTATACAAAGAGCCTCCTACTCAGAGAACCTTTGTGGACTGAGGTCTGAAACTAGACTTAGATTTGGTTAAATGGAAACATTATTATCCTTCCCTTTCAAAGCAAACAATGACAGCTTTCAAGGTGCAGGGGCTGGACTCAAATGTGCAAATGGTATATTTGAATATTTAAACTCTGGACCCTGAGACTGGAATAATTAGGCAACGCTAGAGATCAATGAGGATACACCACCGCACTAACTTGGCTGTTAAAAGCTGCTCTTGAACTAGGTATGGTAGTTCAGGACTGACACTTCCACTGCTTGGAAAGCTGAGGAAGGAGGATTGCCTGGAGTTCAAGGCTAACCCCAGGCTCTAAATGAAAAAGGCTTCACTGATAAAAGAAAAAAAAAAGCTTTATATGACAGTAGTGAGATTGGGCCAGCCTTGAGGTAGGTTGATGCCCAATTTTCTGAGAAATCACCATACTGATTTCCAGAGTAGATGTACAGGTTTGCATTCCCATCAGCAATGGAGGAGTGTTCCCCTTACTCCATATCCTCTCCAGCATAAGCTATCATTGGTGTTTTTGATCTTAGCCATTCTGACTGGCGGAAGATGAAATCTCAGACTCCTTTTGATTTGCATTTCCTTGATGGCTAAGGATGTTTAACATTTTCTTAAGTATCTTTCAACCACTTGAAATTCTTCTGTTGAGAATTCTCTGTTTACATCTGTACCCCATTTTTAATTAGAATATTTGATATTTTGACGTCTAATTTCTTGAGTTCTTTATATATTTTGGAGATCAGTCTTCTGTCTGATGTGGGGGTTGGTGAAGATCCTTGGGACAGACTGTGGGGCCACTGGCAGTGAGACTAAGATTTATCCCTACTGCTTGTTCTGACTTTTTGGAACCCATTCTCTCTGGAAGGATACCTTGCTCAGCCTAGATATAGTGGGGAGAGCCTTGGTCCTGTGTCAAAGTAATGTGTTAGACTTTGTTGACTCCCATTGAAAGCCTTATCCTCTCTGAGGAGTGGATGGGGGGCAAGAAGGTGGAGGGAGTGGGAAATGGATTTGGCATGTAAAATGAGAAAATATATTTAAAAAAATAAAGTAAAATAAAAAGAAAAAAATTGGGCAGCCTTGCATGGGTCAGGGAAGGGGGTGGGGCCTGGAGAGGGGACACTGAGCAAAAGCAGAATTGGGCCAGCTGTAGGGTAGCAGTGTTCACAGCCTGGGAAATGGAGGCCAGGGAGCCCAGAATGTTTTATTTCCTTGTGGGGTGAGGGATTCCTGGCCCTGGGGCATACTCTTGTATAAAATAGCACTGTTTGCTTCCCTGGAGGTCACTGTGTTGACTTTGACATTAGTGCCTGGTGGCCAAGCCCTCAATTACCCTCAGATTTTCAGACCTCTAGATCTTAGTAACTCATCTTAAACAACTCTTTATTACATCACCACTTTGTTTGGAAAGCTTTGCTTATCTGATCCAGCCACCACCTCCTTTCCTCTCCTTCCTGCCCCTGTCTCTCCTCCGTTCTTGAAGTTCTAGTTCAGCTCTGAATGGAAAAAAAAAAGAATTATAAGAGGAAAGACTTGGGCAGTGGTGCATGCCTTTAATTCCAGCACTCGAGGGCAAAGGCAGGGAGATCTCTGTGAATTTGAGCCCAGCCTGGTCTACAGCATGAGTTCCAGAACAGTGGGATAGCTAGGGCTACATGAAAGAAACCATGTCTAGAAAAAACAAAAAAGAAAAAAAAATAAAAAACAAAACAGGAAGGACAGGACTTCTCCTAGGTATGGTGGAGGAGAAGGTTCATTGAGATGAAAGAGAGAACATAGCCAGAGGCAGGGACATCTGGGAGAGTCCAGAGTGGATATGACCAGACTGAGCCAGGTCACATGAGGAGAGGAGGGAGGAGAGAGGTGAGAGGAGCTGCTGACCAAGAGGGGAGGCCTGGGCCAAGAGATTGGCATAGCCAAAATAGCTGAGTTATATAGGGGCCAGAAGAGCTAGCAGCAGGAACGCACAGCTGAATAACTTGGCTGGAGAGTTCAGGATAGGGCAGGGGGTATTCCAGCCAAGAGGGCCCTGTGACAAGTAGAGACTGAGGGATGCTGGGAGAACCTGGCAACCAGTGTCTGCTTTGATATATTAATGTCACCTCAGCCATTTGTTCCAGGTTTGAGACCTAAAAACTCCTGTCTAATTTATAAGGTCTTCAGAAGCAAACCTAACTACATTTGTCTGCCCCAAATTTTTCTGAACTTGACCCACAGACAAAGACTTTTGTCGTTTGCTTATTGTTTATTATTATTATTATTAATTGTTTTTTAATAATATTTTATCTTTGTTTCATGTAATCTTCCAAAGCTTAGGCTAGGAGCACAGGAGCTGTTGCATTTCATTTGTTGGTTAGTATCCTTTACAGCACATAAAATGAGTGATTTATTAATAAATTAAAATCTGATCTCAGTTTGGAGGCTTAGGAGTCTCTGGGCTTCAGGACCTGGACCCAGCAGCACCTGCTGTGACATGCCTAGTATGCCTTAGGTTTCCCCAAATGGGTCCTGTCATGCCTCATTCGCAAACAGCAACTCCTTCGCCAAACCTGTAGAAGAAGAAAGAACACTTGCTAAGAAGCAAGCCATTTCGATCCAATTAAACATGAGCAATGAGGGCAGTGCATGTGCGACTAACCGCATTACAGTCATCTGTGTATTTTCTGTGGTGCCAGGGGATGCCTTCTGTAAGCCACCTCAGAGAAACCCAGAATCTAAGCAAGAACAGGCCGCTTGCTCTATTGGTATGGCTTAAGGACAAGCCCCCCTGATGAGTGTCTCTTCTCAGTCAACCTTCTCCTCCTAGCCTCTCTAGAGTCACTTGAATGGACTTGAATCTTGTGGCAGAAATAATCCTCCCCCTCCGCACCCCTCTATAACAATGATTGCAGAACTTACTGAATGCTATGAGGGGCAGAAAGGAATTTTGTTTTGGGGGAGCGAAGTAGTTACCAACAAATGTGACATCTGACAAAAGGAGAAAAGATTCTGAGCGAAGGGAAACCATTTGTGTGGAAACAACAAACAGGAGCCAGGCAAGTGGCAGGAGCTGGCCTGGCCAGGGGGCAATGGTGAGTGCACCGCTGTCGGCAGACTGGAGCAGGAGCGACACAAGGACACAAAGGCTGCTTGGTGGCCTGAGTCTTGCTACAATTGGCTGTAGGTCTAATAAAATGACAGTATTTTTTGGTTTCTTTAAAGAAGCTGTAGGAGGGAGCTACAATTCAGTCAAGCAGAGTGCTTGCCTAACTTAATGAAAGAAACCCTGGGTTCACTAAGCATGGTGGCTCATACCCTCTATCCCAGCACTCGGGAGGCAGAGGCAGGCAGACCTTTGGTAGTTCAAGGAAAGTCTGGTTTACAGAGTGAGTTCCAGGACAGCCAGGGCTATGCAGTGAGATGAAGAAGGCAGAAGATTCCCCACTCAGAACAAATGGCATATGATGACCCCCTATCCCAGCACTCGGGAAGTGGCAGCAGGAGGATTGGGAGTTCAAGGTCATTCTTGTCTCCGTAGCCCTTTTTTGGCTTGGGATTTTTGTTTTGTATTGTTTTTGGTTTTTCAAGATAGGGTTTCCCTGTGCAGTCTTCAATGCTGGGATTAAAGGTGTGTGCTGCCATGCCCAGCTTACATAGCTATTTGGAAGACAATCTGGGATACATGAACCAGTTTATTTTTTTAAAGGGGAGGTAGGGAGCTGTAGATCTGGAGGGGCATGTGTGTGCATATGGAGGCCAGTGGTCAACTTTGGGCATTGTGCCACCGAATGAGTTTTGTTCTCTCCCACTGTCCCTGCAAACCTGATTTTTGATTTTTGTTTTTGTTTGTTTTTTCTCTTTTATTTATATTAATGTTCTGTCTACATGTATATATGTGTGTCACATACATGTCTAGTGTCCCTGATGATCACAAGAGGAAAGTGAATCCCCTGGAACTGGAGCTACAAATAATTTTGAGCCATCATGTGGGTGCTGAGAACCAAAGCTAGGTAGGTCCTCTGCAAGAACAGCCAGTGCTCTTGATGACTAAGCCCTCTCTCTAGAACCCACTCCATTGGCTGAAATAAGATCTTTCACATGGCCTGGAACTCACTGATTGGGCTGGCTGGCCTGCCAATCCCAGAGATTACCTCTGAAGCCTCTCTGCTTTTAGAAGATGATTTTTGTTAAGCAGTGTTGGCTGGCTTGGTACTCATTATGTGCATACTCCTCCTTGCCAGGAGTGTTTTCTCCCCATCTACCTGACAGTCAAGACAGCCAGAAACATCTCCAGACACTGACCAATCTCTTGTGGGAACACTTTGGTGGCAGGAGTGAGACAATGAGTTCTATTCCCTGAACGGAAAAAAAAGGCCAATTTTCTTCAGGGGACATTCAGCCTAAAGGTAACCACCTTTTAGCTGATTGGCAGCGGCAGGGATCTAAAGTGCCCTGGAAGGAGCTGGGCTGCTGATGTAGCTGGATGGAAGTCTGGAGAATCAACCTGTCCTGATGAGGAAAACCTGTAGGCAAAAAATAAAATAAAATAAAATGGAGGCTCATGTGACACTTTGAAAAAGCGTGTCACTTAGGAAGGTTATGTGGATTTGAACACTGAGATGCTCTGTGTTGGTTTTCAAGGCCAGCTGATAAGGACAGGAAACAGGACCCTGCGTGTCTGGGCAGGATCAGATCTGAGAAATGCTTATCCTAATGTAGTAATTGACTACCTGGCTAGACAGTATGATGGAGGAGCTGGGTGTAACGTAAGGAAGGAGTCAGGCAATTTTAGCATTCATCTGATACAGGCAAGCACAGGACAATGGGTGAATGAAAACCAATTATAAAAGACAAGGAAGAGAACCCCTAGTCTGGGATTTATCAATTTTGGAGCAAATGTGTCATTCTGAATAGACTAAATCTCAGTGGTGGGCCTGTCCTCTCCATTGAAGGATGACCAGCAGCATCCCTGGATGCTCCATTGAAGGATGACCAGCAGCATCCCTATCAGTCAAGAATGTTCTCTCCCCAGCCATCTCTGACAGCCATGACAACCAGAAATGCCCTGAAAAATGTCACCTGAGAGGCCGAATGACCCTGATTAGAAGCCATCACTCTAGAGTCATTAGAGGGAAATTCCTTGTGACTTCCCCTCTTCCCTTGTATTTCATGCTGTATCTGTTTGGACCTTCCTTAATAAAAGGTCAAGGACGTGTTGTGGAATATTTTCCTAAGCAATGGGCACTTTTAGCCAAGCCCATGACATGCTCTGCTGTCCATGTCCTTTTCGAATATGTGAGGTTCTTCCTCACTGACTCCAGGGAGACCTGATTTAGGGAAAAGAGGGACATCATTCTTCCCTCTGAGGTGTCTTGTCTCTGCTCCTTTTCTGCTTCTGTAGGAGGAGTGCCTCCGTTGAGAAAGTGAAAATGAAAACAGCTAACTGAAGCTAGGCATAAAGGCTGTAACTGTCGTTCCAGAACCCCGGAGGCTCCAGCAGAAGAACGGCTGATGGTTTGAGACCAGTCTACAGAGTAGCTGGTGACTTCCAGAGCAGTCTGGAAGCCTGGGCTACAGTGCAAGACTCTGTCTAGAAAAACCATCCTCTCATTTACAGAAAATAAGATAAAATAAACTAACTGAACTGGAGGTGGGCCCCACTGCTAATCCCAGTATTCAGGAGGATGAGATGGGAAAGCAGCATTGTGGAGGCTAGTTTGGGCTCCACAGGAAGACCATGTCCAAAAGTAGGAGGGAGAGGAGGAAGAATAGAAAGAAACAAAAAACAGGCCTCATTCCTGCCCCATCCAGAGTGGATGAGGTTCATAGATCAGCTCAGAGCTCCAGATATCCCCAGGGTCAAAGTGCAAAAGATGTAGATAGTTGTCTCAGGCCCAAGTCACATGGGCTGGAAGGGTCACAACGAAACTCGGTGTTGCCTCATCATGACTTACTTGGACCATTCAAAGCCAAACTGAGAGTTTCTTTTTGACTGCAGTCCCTGGAAAGCTTTCCATTTGTCCTTATTCTTCTTGCACACCAGAGGAATGGCCTCATTCAATCTAATGTGCCCTTTGAATAAGAACACGCAGAATCTACGAAGAGTTGGATTTTGAAGAGGCAACATCCGTAGATCCTCTCTTGCTCCACCCCTCGGATTTAAAAAAAATGTTGATGGATGTTTAGAGTCAGAAAGAAAGGGCACTGGCTTCATAGATTCACTCATGGACAGTAAAGCAGGATCAGCTGGGTGAGAGGAAACCCATTCCCTCCCCTTGCCTATTCGACCCTTTGCCTTTTCTCTTGCAATGTTCAAACTCTCAAGGCCGTTTCAGGAGGTTAATGAAAAATAACTGCTTTAACTTTTTAGAATCATTTTTTTTTGCCATTGCTGTGCAAGTTTTAAAGCACTCATTCAACCTAGGCTAGGCAGTGCCCACGATGGCACACAGCCAGTCCCCAGGGACTCTCTTTCCAACTGGAGACTCCTTAAAAGGCCGGTGCCATAATCATTTTGGAAATAGTCTCATAAACTTATTGTATAATGTTTATAGAACATGTCAACAAGTGTGTATGTTTGAGGTGATGAGCAAAGGGGAGCCTTGGGCTAGAGAGTGCCAACCTACTTACAGAGAGATTTTAAAAGGGCAGAACCAGCTACCAGGTCCATGGGATTTGATGGTATTGTTTTCATAACCATTATTTTGTTTGATAATACATATATAGGTATGGCTTTATACTGAACCTTTGACAGTAAGAATCAGTGTCTCAAGATTCACTGCAAGCAATCCCCCCTCCCAGAAATCTTCCTTGCCCCTTCCCTATCATAAGACATGTTCCTTTGCATCATCCCATAATTCCACGTTCATGTTTCTGGTGATGAGCCCAGAAACTGTTGGCAGCGCTTTGTTGACAAGTTCTACCTTTTCTACTTTTTCAAAAAAATGCTGTTGCTTGGTGCTGAGGACAGAACTCAAGAGTGTTGTCCATGCTAAGCACACATTTAACCACAGAATCAGACACTTCCAGCGAAGGTCTGTCTTCAGTGATTCTTTTCCACAGTTCTTGGACTTCACAAATATTTACTGAACTTAAGAGCCTTCATTCCAGAGTGGAGCCTTTGTTTAGCTGGATCAAACATTCTGATGGCCTCTGGGTGAGGTTGAGACTAGATATAGTATAACTAGGTATAGGTTATTAATAAGATTTTTATAGGTACTTTCAGGTATCTATATTGACTTAATCTGATGAAAATACATCTCAATGGATCTCACCATCCACTCAGACATCTTTATCGGGAAAAGAGAGATTTTTTTCCAGCCATTCTCTAAAGCTTAATTAATACTTATATGTATATTGCATTACATAGTAAAAATTATTTTGACTTTGCAGAAGTTATTAAATCAAGACTTAAACAATAGATTGGGGTGTGTGTGTGTGTGTGTGTGTGTGTGTGTGTGTGTGTGTGTGTGTGTGTGTGTAAGGTAAGAGATCAATTACCATTGTTTTTCCTAATTGCTGTCCACTTTATTCTTTGGGACAGAATATATCACTGAACCTGGAGCTCACCAATTTAGCTATCCTGACAGATTAGTAAATCCAAAAATCCAAAGAATATTCCTGTCTCTGTTTCCCCAGGGCAGGGACTATAGGTTCACTCTTCTGTACCTGGCTTTTTATGTGGCTTCTGGGGATTTGAACTCAGGTCCTCATGCTTGTGTGAGAAGCACTTTACCAACTGAGCCATCCCCCTAATCCCCAAATCAAGCCCTCTGATATGTGGGGATTATTATTGTGGACTATCACTCTAATCACAAGGATCTTCATAAGAAGAACATGGAGAGAGGTTGGCCAGAGTAAGAGAAAGAGATGTATTTTGACCACAGAAACAGAGGGTTGTGTGTTATGGCAACAAAGCAAGCAACGTGGGCATGTCTCGCAGCTGGAAAGGCCAAGGAAATAGTTTGTGTTCTACAATCTCCAAGAGGAAAGTGGCTCCACCCCCACTTAGGTTCAGCGCAGTGTGACTTCTGATTTCCAGAAATGTACTAGAGCAAAACTTAAGTCACCAAATTCATGGTGATTCTCACAGCAGCGCTGCAAAACTTAAAAAGCTCCTTTCTCTCCTTTCCCAGCCTCAGGAACCCTCATTAGCACCCAGCATTGTGACTCCCACGTGGAGCCTTTTAACAACTCCAGATCTTCTCAATGCACATTATTTACATTTTCATTGCATGCATGCGTGTGTGCGTGTGTGTGTGTGTGTGTGTGTGTACGTACATGCCATGGTGCCTGTATGGAGGTCAGAGGTCAACTTGCAGGACTCAGTTTTCTTCTTTCTCCACGTGAGTTTTGGGTATTGAACTCAGGTTGTCAAACTTTGGAACAATCATCCTGTTATTCACTGAGTAACTATCTCTCTCTCCTCCTTTACTCCTTTCTCTCTCTCCTGCTCTGTTTCATGTTAATTGTGTCCATCTTTTGAGACATGGTCTTACACTGCCAGCAGGCTTGGTGTGGAATTGGTGACAGCACTTGTACTTCAGTCCCCAAATTGTTAATAACTTGTTCAGTCTAAGCCACTGTGAAACATCATACCTATCTACAATACGTAACTTGAAAACTGAATCTACAGTAGTTTATTGTGTGTTTAAACAAATATGGGTACATAGGATAGTGGCACTGTCCATAGTTTGGGGACTGCTACTCTACAAATCCCACTCAGTGTTATTACCAGCTTTCAAATATACCGTCGTTGCCCCCTTGCACAAAACAGAGTGCCACTAAAGTCCCCATTTGGACTACCAAGTCCACCTAGAAAAATAAATAAGGTATTACTAATCTAGGAGTCAGAGCTTAGGAAACAAGGGCTCAGAGACCTAAGGCTGGAAGCCAGGTTTCCAAGCTCCCAGGCCAAGGTTCTTTCCCTACATGACCCTGCCCTAGTGTCTAGTGTTGGCACCTGGGACAACCACGCATCCTCATGGAAGTGGGAGTGGGGAAAGACAGTGACTGGAGCCTTGCCACAAAGCTTCAGAGGAAGTGGCCTTGGGTCCTAAACAGGACGTTTCTGTAGCTGTGACAGGTGGTGGCGCGGAGGGAGGCCAGGTGTCACTCGGTGGGAGCCAGGGAGCCGCGTGCCCCGCCCCGTAGGCTGCCTGCGCCCTGGCGCCCCCGCGCGCTCGGGTTACCTGCGGCCCTGGGCGGGGCGGCCCTTCCCGTCTACGCCGACTTTGGCCTCCAGGGCGCCGCGGCCGGGAAGTGGGAGCGAGAAGCGAGGAGGCGGAGACTGCGGCGGCTCCAGCCTGGCCGCGCTCTGAGCCGAGGGGCTGCATGGCGCGGCCAGCGCGGCTGTGTGGGCTGTGGGTGCTGCTGCTGTGTGCCGCCATGAGCCCAGGAGCCGCGGCCACAGGTGAGTGTGGCCCCGGGTTGGTGACAGCCACTCGGGGGACGTGGCGGGCAAGGACGTGGACCGGTGGGCAGGGAGCCTGGGGCGGGGGGAGCTTGATAGTCGTGGCCTGGGTGCGCGCTGAAGTGGTTGTTGCTTGGACGCCCTGTACTGGCCGTCAGCCTTCTCCCCCAGTGCTGGGGCTCCCGGATTCTGCTGGATTTGGGGGACTCCGGTGCTGGGGATTTCCCAGACGAGGTGGTGGGGAAGCCGGACTGACTCTCACTTCCCTTGCGCACTAGGGAAGAGCCAAGGAGGCTGAAGTCTGAAGGAAGGGGACGAAAGGGATTCTAATTTTGCCAAAATGACCCCATACAAGTGGCTTTGCCCGTGAAGGGATGAGGGATTGGGGTGCCGAACAAGTCCTGGTGAGCTGGGAACTTCCCAGGGCTCCTTGCCCAGAGCCTCACAGATGCTCAGTTTGAAGTGTGGATTTGGCGGTGGAAGTTAAAAGGAGCCTCTGAAAATAGATCTTAGTCTTAGTAGTAAAAGGACACAAGGGTCAAGACCTCCTCTGGCGTTAAGAAATCCACTGAGAAGGCCTGACTGGCATCCGATGCCTCCCGTCTTTAATAAACCGTATATCATGAGGAAATTTATGAAAAAGTTGTACATTGTTTCGGAAGTTGTTCCATTGCCCTTGTGCTTGTGAGCAACTTTTAACTAATGAACTTGGCAGAGTTGTCGTGAAAATAGAAGGTGAATGATTTCCTCATGGACTGGGCCTGGCAAGCGTAGAGATCTGGGCCTTTTAGAATAGGTTTTATTATCACATACACGCACACACACACACACACACACACACACACACACACACACGAAAACCAATTTGCTTGGCGAATGTTTACTGAGTGTGTTGTGCTTTGAAAGGAAAGCTGAAATGGTAATTAGGAAACTCCCATGTGCGATCAACACAATATATGTTGTATCTATGAAGGACGGTATTTCTAGGGGCTGAGGATATCACAGTGAGCAAAACGGGTCAAGTCCCTGAGCTCTGAAGCTAGTTACACCATTGGCAGAGGGTGTGTGTTTCTGTGTATTAAGTAAAATATGGTATGTCAAATACCACTGAAATACTATGGAGAGAAACGAGACAGGGTAGAGGGTTAGCGTTGTAAATGGCACACAGCAGAAAGACTTTCCTGAAAAATTGGCATTTGAGTGAGACCTTAGGTGTGTCCGACAGTAATTGCCCTTTTTCCTGGGTTCCTGGAGAGGGTACATGTGGGCTCTGGGGCTGAGTCACACCTCTAGCCTTTGATAATTATTCGAGTGTTGGCCTTGTTTGCTTTACGCTGAGCCAGGCTCTGGAAGGTTGACTTAGGAGCTTAAAGTACACAGAATAATCTCTGTCTGTGAAACATCACTACTTCAGTTGAGGACACCAAGTCTCTATAGGTATATAGGAAAGCTGAAGACCACAGACTTACCTAAGATCACCTATCTCTCGAGTATCCTGATTTTCACAGTGTCACTCCAACACAACTCCTTCCTCCAGGTTTCTTCACACACACACACACACACACACACACACACACACACACACACACACACCTGAAACAACAGCTGGCCCTTTAGACAAGACTGTCAGCCCTCAACTTCTGGGCTTATTTTTGTCACTGTCGTTTGTTGGGGACTTAGACTGTAGAAGCTTCTCTCCCTTTTAGAAATGCCGAAAGAACTGCTTTTGTGGGATGGTGTAAAAAGCATTTGCTATCGCTAATTACTCAGAGGTTGAAGTTTGTATGACTCTGACATGGACTGACTGTGAGACTCAGGGTTTGTCATTATCCCCTCCCTGGGTGATGCCTTTCTCATGGGTGAAATGAAGAGATTGAGCTGTGTGTGTTTAAAAAAAAAAAAAAAAGCTGTTTTATTTGTAACGTCTGGATCTGGGTGTTGAGAACTCCATTCATCTTAAATGCTTCTTTCGTTTCGATCCTGCTGAATATTTAAAAACCGATTAGCTTACTAGTTGAGTTCAGTCTCTTTAGCACAGCAGCTAAGCTGTGGCATTGCTTAATAACAGCTAGCATTTCCCTGTCTACTGTCTGCCCAGCAGTTTCCTAAGTACTTTACTTCGTTTAGTTTAAAGTTGTATTTGACAAGTCTCTGTGCCATGAAGCTAGTTTATATTATTGGCAGAAGCTGTGTGTTTCTTTGTGTTGAGTAAAATATAGTATGTCCAATATTTCTAAAGTACTATGAAGAGAAACAAGGCAGGGTAGGGGGTTACAAGTTTTACTTACTAGTTTAGTTCAGTCTTGATAGCCCACTTTGTGGTATGGTGTAATAACAGCTAGTCTTGCACTCCTGGCATGCAGCAGAGCTAGGTAGGTACCTTTCAGGGTACCAGTATAAGACTAGTTGGGATCCATGAAAGTATATACAGACTAGTCAGTACAGCGAGAATAGTATATTGGAGACTGGCTTGTAGTTTGACACAGAATTGGAGTTTTGCTCTGTAGCCCAGGCTACCCTTGAATGAACTCCCTGAAATCCTCCTGTTTCAGCCTCCTCCTTGCTCAAACTATAGATGTGTGCCGCCTTCCCCAATTTTAAGTGTTTCGTTTCTATATAATTTAACCTTTACAAGCAGCCTAAACTTCAGGTGTTAATATTGGGTCCCTTTTGTATACAAGGAAGTTGAGGCACACTGAGGCTGAAATTCTTACCTAAATCAAGTCGAGGAGCTACGCTTTTAATCCTAGCAACTTGATTCCAGAGGCTATGTCCTTAACCACTATTACTGTTTTCAGTACCTCTTTCAAAAGAAGTAAGAGGGAGTCCTTGGCATGCAGAAGAGCTAGTTAGGTACCTCCCAGGGTACCAGTATAGGGACTAGTTGGTTTCCATGAAAGTAGAGGCAGACTACTTGTATATTGGAGACTGGCTTCATAATGGTTAGACCATGTAGTCCAAACTATAGGCATTCAGAAGAGAGGAAACTGAAGGCTGGCAGTTTCACAGAATAGGAAAAAAAACTTGAGCTAGACCTTCAGAAAAGGTGGGATTGGAGTGGAGAAAGTGTGTAGTGGAGATTAAGCAGGAGCAGCGATGAGGAAGTGGCCAGTCAAGAGCCTTGTGTGGTCAGAAGAAAGAGTGGCAAAAATCTGTGCAAAAAAAAAGCTTGATTTGCTCGTAAACATCCTGATCAGGGCACAGTCTGAAGAAAAGCAAGCAAAGGAGACTTGTCTGGGTAGAGGGAATCCTTGGTGGGTGAAGCTCGGTGGAATGGAAGGTGGCAGACACCAGTCTCTATTAGAAAGATGTGTGTATGCACGTCCTAATGAGGATCATGGCTTAGTGGTGTCTTTCCTCCTTGTTGGGTTTAGGAGAGCTGGGGATGATTATGAAAGATGTAGCAAAAGTGGGGGGGGGCAGGAGTTGATGACTGCATGTGAAGAAAAATGACAGATGACTCACGTATGACTCTTACGATTTCCTTCACTTTTCCCGAAATCTGCATGCCTCTGCCAACTCCTGAAATTGGAAAAGAGAAAGCAAAAGCAATCAGTCAAGTAAAGCACCTTACAGTAAACCGATTACTGGTGGTATTACCCCCTAATTCACACAGAATGGGAGCATAGATGATAGGCAGACACACTTAGGGTTTAGCTAAAAGAGCTTCTTCTTGGATCTTGTCCTCTTCTACACGCCCCGTCTAAAGGCAGTGTTCATCTCCCAGCAAATGGTTGGAAGTTGATGTTGAAGGCAGAAGAAGCATGTGTTACGCCTCGGGGTCCATTTTCACAGAAACCTAATGCAGCTGTTGATTTTCTTAACAGGTCTATAATACTTACTCTGTGCAGGAACTGCTGTAGCGCTTCACCTATTTTTTTGTTTTTTGTTTTTGTTTGTTTGTTGTTTTGAGACAAAGTCTTATTACATAGCCCCCAATTAGCCTGGTGTTTGTTACTTAGCCAAGCTTGACTCCAAACTCTTGGCAGCCCTCTTCTCTCAGCATCTTGAGTGCTGGGATTGCAGGTGTGTGAGACATTATCTATCTTAACTTGTTAATACTTATAGCCACCCTTTGCGCTAGGTTATGATTCTCATCCTTAACGTCATGGATGAGCAAGCTGAGGAGGAACAGGGAGGTTAGGTAGTTTCAGTGCTAGGATATGAGCTAGCGTCGGCAGCTGATGCTCTTAATCTCTCCATTGTGGTGAAATCAGTCACTCAGAGCCCTTAGAGAGTGTTCAAATATTGTCACCACTTATTTATGTATATGCCTTACAATGCGTACTACAAAATTCACATGTATTAATATGTGCGTACAATCTGGAGATTACATTTTATTTTTTAGAAAGCATATGCACTCTGCTATGTTTGGGGTTGAACCCAAGGCCTCTGGAACCCTAGAAATCCAGGAAACAAGCTTTGCATTAGATGTTGTGCTAATGTGGGATTTCTGAACCTGCTTCAGCCTTGGCGTTCAATGTTAAGGTCAGGAAATGCATTTTTCCCATTTATAAGAGTCATACTTTCTCAGCAATGTTTTCTTTCAAAACTAGGGATTGTACCTAGGCCCTCACAAATGTAAGACAAATTGTCTGTGACCGTGTTTGCAACCTATTTAATTTTTTTTTTAATTTTGAGACAGCATTTTGCTAAGTCACCCAGGCTAGCCTGAAATTTGCCCTGTAACCCAACCTGGCTCCTAACATCCACTCCCCATGCCTCCATCTCCTGAGTAGATAAGATTGTAGGCATGTGACACCATGCCCAAACTTGAATTTTTTTTTTTTTATGAAAAGGCATTTATTTGGGTGGCAACGCCTGCAGAACTTTGAACCCAGAGCCCTGTACATGCTACGCCCCAAGCTCCAGTTGCTGAGTTTTGGCAGATGTTTTGTTCTGCATCAAGAAGGATAATGCCATGTTTTTCCCCTTTTATTGTGTTAATGTGATATATTATATGGATTAATTTTCATATGTTGAGTCATCCTTCCAGGAGTAAATCCCACTCGGTCATGGTGTACAATCCTTTCGGGGTGTTACTGAAGGCCCCGTGTCAGCATTTTATTGAGGATAACTTGTCTGTTAGGATTTAGGAACAGGTAGTACAGGACTCATTAAAAAATTAGGAAGCATTCTTACTATTTAAGGTCTTTGAAAATGTTTGGAAATGTATAATATTGGCTTGTTAGAGATTTGGTACAATTTGCCCATAGAGCCATCAAGTTTGGATTTTTTTTGGGGGGGGGGTCAGGAGATAAATTTGAATACTGATTTAATATCCTTATTAAATCAGTCTATTCAGATTATATATTTCTTTGTGATTTGGTTTCAATAAGTTTTGTGTTTCCAGGAATTTGTGCACTTTATCTAAAGCATCAAATTTGTTAGTATTGAGTTGTTCATACTTCTTTCTTATAATTCTTTTTTTTATGTCTTAGGATCAGTAGTAATATACCCATTTTCATTTCTGATTTTAGTAATTGCAGTCTTCTTTACTGACATAAGGATTTAGAAATTTTGTTGCCCTTAGCAAAACCCTTTGTTTTTTATTAATACTACTTTACTTTTCTGCTTCTTATTTCATTTATCTCTATGCTAATCTTCTTCATGATTTCCTTGATTTTTCTAACTTTGGATCTGTCCTGTTCTTTTTATAGTCCCGTAAATTGTGAAGTTAGGTTGTGTTTGGATATTTGCAATCCTGTCTTTCATAAATTTGGGGAGCCTTCAGTTATTACTTCTTTGTTTGTGCGTGTTTGATTTTCAGACAAGGTCTCGTGTAGCTCGGGCTGGCTTAGAATTTGTTATGTAACATAGCTGAGAAACTTGAACTGAGGACCATCCCTGAGGGACCTTGAACTTCTGATCTAACTGCTTCTGCTTCTGGGAGTACAGGTGTGCACCAGGCCTGGTGTCCTCCTTCTCTCTTCCCTCCCCTTCCTCTTCTGTCTCTCCTGTTCCTCCTCCCCCTCCTTTGCTCAGCCTTAGAGACTTGGTCCTCAGGTACTGTCCATTTGTTTTTGTGGGTCTCTTACTTGCCTGTAGCTTGCCAAGTAGGCTAGGTTGGCTGGCCATTGAGCCGCAGGGAGCCGCTTGTGTTCTCTTCCTCAGTGCCAGGATTACAATCATGCTTGCTTTGCCATCTGAGCCATTTCTCCAGCTCCTCGTTATTTCTAAACTTTCTCTTTCTTCCTTTTTCTGGTCTCCTTTAGCACCTCCCCCAATGCAGCCACTAGTCTAATGATGGTATCCCACAGGTTCCTGAGGTTCTCTTGATTTTTTCTTTCATCTTAAAAAAATGACCCACTAAGTCCTGTTAGTGTTGCCTGCAGGAACATGAACAACCTACCAACGGCCAGACTGCCAAAAAAAAAAAAAAAGGCTCTTCCTCCACTAGAAGCTATCAATGACCAAGGGGTGGAGCCCCACGAGCCCCTCCACCACCCATGTTGAAAAGATAGACACATGGACAGAAAGCTAGGAATCAGTGGTCTGGGCTCTCTAATAGAGAAGCCACAGTATCCCAGAAGCTGTTTATTATATAGAGTTGAACAGGAAGGTGGAGTTATTGCACACAGCTGAAGAAGGAGGCAGAGTTATTACATACAGCTTAAACAGGGAGGTGGAGTTATTATATATAGATAACCAAGGAGTCAGGGTTTATGGTATGCAGCTAGATCAACGAGACAGGTTTAGCTAATCTCAGCAGGAGCAGTAGAAGTACAGAAGAGCTCCGTAGGGGAGCAGGCTTCAGGCTGTAAATATCTGGCAGGAGAAAGCTATGGGGAACATTTTCTGTACACATTTGTCAACATCTACACATGAACCAGAAGGGACAGCTTTGCCATTTCTCTCTGAGGCTAGGGTCCTTGGCATGGCTGTGCCCATGTCAGCAACACACAGTCACTCAGAATGTCACATACTCAGGGCTTTCTCTGCTCCCTGCAGGTAACCATAGCTACAGTGAGCTCATGAGTTTAACGCCTGTACTATGTCTAGAAGCATTTCACAGCTTTTCTCCTCATCCTCCATCTTTGAAATTCTTTCCATTCCTTTGCCCTTATCCCCTAAGACTTGAGAGGGTTGACATAGCTGTCTCATTTAGGGCTGAACACTCAACAGTCATTCTCAGCGCTCTGACCAGTTAGGAGTCGTCTTGTTGACTGTGGACAGCTGCAAAAAGAAGCATCCAGGAAAAAAATATTGAGAGCAGGACCTATCGATAGCTATAAACATAAGTATTTAGAAGACCATCCTACAATATGTCTAGCAAAACAACAGGAGAACCTTATTCTGAGGACAAATGATTTCCTAGCTATGGGCTTTTGACGAATTTTACAGTATTAGGTATGAATTCGCTCCTGTGGAGCAGGCCTCAAATCCCATCAGAGAAGAGTTGGTTACCCCCAAAAATGGTCACGCTGTTTTTGCACCAGTGGGAACACCTTGCCGGAAAGGTTGGTACTATAGCATGCAGAGTCCAGTGCTGTGTAAGTTAGCTGAGGAATTTTCTCCCCCGGCAGCCCATATAACACCTTTCATAATGGCTTTCTTTGAAAGCTGGCTGTCATCCCCAAGAAAGTATCCACATTACTTCCATCTTGATTTCTCTGTGTGTTGTGATCAATATATGTTGTGTCTTACCATCTCTCTGCAGTGGGCAGTGAAAAGCAATGGTGATATCCTGTGTTATTTGTTGGTTGGTGGGCTCTGAAGCTTCCTTGGTCAATAACTCAGGTGTCCCATAAATGGGACTAAAATTTAATAACTGTCATCTTCTGGGGAGAAAAATTGTGCAGAGTACCTCTGCTCAGACTCCTTTTAAAATGTTATTTTTACATTTATTTATTGAGGGGGTGGGACAAGCAGCGTGTGAGGGAGGTCAATGGACAACTTGCAAGAATTAGTTCTCTCCGTCCACCATGTGGATTCTGGGGCTTGAATTAAGGTTGTTAGACTTGACAACAAGTATCTTAACCTGCTGAGCCATCTTGCCAGCCCTCCTCCTTTAAAAATGTCATATAAAAACATATATATAAGTTATATAAAAAGTTTTATATATATATGTATATATATATATCTTACTCGTGAAACAGTGGGTTTCAGGACTGTTTTTTCATACATCCCAAGTTTTTGTTAATTCTTCCCTCTTTGCTCCCATCTCTGGTTAAGCCTTTAACCCCCACTATTCCCCTGCCCAACTTAATTTATATTACATATGTTCTATAATCCCCTTTCACCTTCAGAACTCTTCCCCTCTTCTGTATCATAGGTCCTTTCTGAAGTCCTGTTCTTTATAGACACTCCAAGTCAAACACAGAAATCTACAAGTACTTAGCTAAGATCCATGTTTCTTTGGCCTTATCTTTCTGTCATTCAGACGCAGTAATTTTCATTGCATTATATTTGAGTTTGCCGATTATTTCATTTGCCTTATCCAATCTGTTTTTAAATATCTCATTTCAGTTGTTTACTTAGGATTTATTTATTTATTTATTTTGGTTTTTGGATACCTCACTCATGTAGCTCTGACTATCCTAGAACCCACTCTGTAACCCAGGTTACCTCAAATTCCTAGTCATTCTCCTGCCTCTGTCTTCTTAACACTGGGATTTCAGCTAAGAACCACCATGCCTGGTTCAGTTATTTTATTTTACATCTCCAGAATTTGAGTTTAGTTTCTTTTTAGGTTACTGCTGCTTCTCTTTTGTTTATCTCTCTTTGGTTCTTTCAGCATCTTTAAGACATTTTGTTTTGTAGCCTTTGTCTGGCACGCTCATCCTTTTCAGGATCAGTTTATCCTGATGGTTTTTCCTTTTACTGGCTCATACTTGCTGGAATGTTGCTTAGTGATGAAGCACTTGCCAAGCATATACAAGGCTCTGGGTTCTGTCCTCAGCATTGCCAAGGCAGAAAAAAAAGAATACCCATACTTTACTATTTATGAATTTTGATTGGCTTTTATCAAAAATAGAGTATTTGAATAAGTGATGTAGTAATTCCAGAAAACAGATTCTTTCCTGGCTCTGGGGTTTTTCTGTCCCCACCTTTTTATTAGTTTCTTTGAGAATTTTACTATGAGTTTTGATGGTATTCACCCCTCCCTGTCAACTCCATCAAGATCCACGCCCCTTTCTCTAACTGGCTAACTTTGTGTCCTTTTTTTTTTTCACCCATCAAGTCCCATTGTTGCTGTGTCCATACATACATGGATGTGTGGCCTTCCACTAAACTGTGATCAGCATACCAGGGCAACATTCTTAAAGATTTCCCTGTACCAGAAACTAGCATCAGTCACCAATAGCTCCCCAGCCAGGGATGGGAATCCATGGCCGCCTGCACTGTCCATGCTTCAGTTTGGTCTGGTTTGAGCTTCCATGGGGCTTGTGCACGTTGTCCCAACCACTGCAGCTTTGTATGCGCAGCTGCAGTCTTGTGTCCTGAGGACACTATATCCTTGTATTCGCCCAGGGATTTCTGTTTTGATCATCTGTGTCTGCTTATTTTTATTATTAAGACTGTCTCTCGCTTGAGAATTTCCTAGGTCTTTTGGAAGCTTTCTCTTTAATCTTCCTCCTGTACGCAGTTATTTTTAAAAGCCTTGACTCTTTAATGTGCAAGAAGAAAAAAAATAAGGGAAGAAAATGAGGAAGAGAAGAAGGGTGCCAGTAATATAAATTTCCTGAAAGCCATGTCTGCTAGAAGAGGAAGGACTTGCAGTGATAGAGTCAACGCAACAACTTGATACTGACTGGCCTTTCTGTCTTTGCTTCTTTCGTCTGAAGTAGCAACCAGTGATCAGAATACAGGTCTCAGATATTTGGAAAGCAGGGATCTCTTTGCCTGCAATAATAAGCTTTATGCCAACTGTCCCAGGAACACAGTCACATTTTTTCTGCCCGGGGTCGACTTTCACTAACCATTGTTGTGTGGACGGTTACCACTGTTCTAAACTTGATTGTGAGTGGCTGCAGTGCTCCATTCCTTTATCTGGAAATTGTGAAGATTTCAGTTACCTCCAGGGTCTCTAAATAGTCGCATCAAACAGATTCTTTTTCTTTTTTTCTTTCTTTTCTTTTCTTTTGGTTTTTCGAGACAGGGTTTCTCTGCAGCTTTGGAATCAGTCTTGGAACTAGCTCTTGTAGACCAGGCTGGTCTCGAACTCAAAGAGATCTGCCAGCCTCTGCCTCCCGAGTGCTGGGATTAAAGGCGTGCATCACCACCGCCTGGCCAATTATTTTTCTTTTTTTCCTTTTCTTTATTTTTAGGATCTTGATTTTATTATTCAATTTAAATCAGTCATTAAAAATAAAATCAGATGGTTTATCTGATTAGCCAGCATGAAGAGCAACTTTACCAGGCGACATAATGGTTTGATCTAGATATTCTTTCCCTAGAAAAATAATATTGAACACTAAGCAATGGTCCTTCACATGGTAACTGAACTGAATTTCAGTTACCATGGGAAAATAACAAAATTTGTTATATTTCTTAATTTTATACTTCAATTAGAGAATACCATTATTATGTTTGTCAATATTCTTTCTTATTAGCACAAGGTTTCCACTCCTTTTAATTTCTCTCCCTTCCTTCTTTTCTTCCCGTCTTTCTTTCTAAGAAGGATTCATTCTGTAACCCAAGCTGGCCTTGGATTTGTGAAAATTCCCATCCCTCAGCCCCTCAAGTAGCAACATCCCTGAGGTGCTGAGGTGCTGTGCATGGACCACCATGCCTAGTTCGGCTATGGCTTTATATGCCTGGACTCTGCCAGTCAGCATGCTGTCAACATGATGGTTTCTGTGGGGGGGAGCACATATGCTTTAGACAGGATCTAGCTCTTAGCCCAAGCTTGCCTGGATTTCATAATGTAGCCAGGCCAGTGTGGTCTCAAAATCATGGCAGTTTTCTTACCTTAGCTTTCTGAGTGCTAGGATTACAGTTCAACAGACTCTGTACCCCCCACCAGCATCCACATATAGTTTTTAAATTACAGGGAATACAAAAATTTCAACAGTTATGAAGCAGGCACCAGGGAAAAAAACAAAAAGAAAAGAAAAGGAAAGATGCCTGATAGCCCACAAGTAGCTTCTGTGCAAACCAGTTGCATCTGGCTAAATAGCATTTCCAAACAGATGGGAAAATTGAATCTTATTTGGGAAATTAGAACTAGGGAAGAGTTTTGATTGATTTCAAGTATAAATAAGAGGCCGAAGTAGAAGGATTGGTGTGAGTTTTAGGTCATCCTAAGCTGCATAATGAGTTCAAGGCGCCTGAACTGGAGTGAGACACTATCTCAAAAACAAATAGAAAAAACAGCAAAAAGGGGTGGGGTTTAAACATCTTAAATTACCTTAAATTTTAGAATCCAACAGAAGTAAAAAATAAGTAATAGTTTTGTTGTTTTTATTATAAGGCTTTAATTTTGGGGGATAGGTAACTGGTTAGCTTAAGTGTCAGGAACCTGCTAAGCCAGGGATCCGCGATTTCTGCTAAACTTTGTTTCCAGAAACTGCAGAATGAGGGAGATAGTCCTAGAGTAGATTGTGGTCTCTAAAATCCTAATTGTTGGAATTTAGTATGCAGCTCAGACTCAAACTCAAACTCAAAAGTGATCCTTCTGCTCTAGTCTTCTGAGGGCTGGAATTCTATCTATGATTCACCATAGCCAGCTACTAGCTCAGTTTAATACATTGGGCCAGGAAGTCCCTGCTTCTAAAGGCCTTGGCATGCTCAGGACTACCCCCTGCCCAGACTGGGCCATGGGAAAAGCCTATCAGTAGTTGTCAGGAGTGAGGGAGTGTTAAAATTTAAGGGCTTTTGTAGACTGCTGCCCAATTAGTGGCTGCGCATTAAACTGACTGTTGGGAAAACCTCAACAACACAGTGCCCATGGGGTTGATGTTTGGAACTGATGGAGTTTTTTTAATAGTCAGATAAAACACTCTAGGTTTCTTGAACCGTCATTTTAATAGCATCAGTTATTAATTATTTGCAGTGCTGAATTAGAACCTAGAGCTTGGCAAATTATAGGCAAATGTTCTAACACTGAGTGGTCCCCTTTGCTCCTAGAGGGATATTTTTGCTTTAGTTTGTTATTTTTGTTGTTGTTGTTGTTGGCCTTGGTCTTGTTTTTGACATGGAAGTCTCCTTATGCAGTGCAGGCTAATATCAATTCATCACTCCTCTGTCTCCACTTTCCCAGTGCTAGGACTGCGGGTAGCTCTACCATGTCTGGCTGGACTTTTAAAGTGGCTTTGGGAAACTTTCTTTTGCAATGTTTGCAGAAGCCTTGTAAAGAAGGGCAGAGAATTCCTCTCCATGCCCACCCTGCTTCCAGTGT
The DNA here is from genome assembly GCA_028555095.1 of Dicrostonyx torquatus. Classification (NCBI taxonomy): domain Eukaryota; kingdom Metazoa; phylum Chordata; class Mammalia; order Rodentia; family Cricetidae; genus Dicrostonyx; species Dicrostonyx torquatus. Next base: position 282,348 of record JAQHUG010000329.1, on the reverse strand, counting down.
GGGACTTTGATAATCCTGGCCTTAGAAGTTCTCAGGAAAGTTCGAGACTCTTTTTGTTTCTCTACTTTCCCTTCCCTCTCCAGCTCCAGCTGCTTCGTGTCAGATCCCAGGGGGAATTGGGGTGCTAAATTTCTCTAGTACTTCTTTGGAAAAGCTATAAAAACAAACAAACAAACATCAAGGACTAGAACATGGTCCTGAGCTCAACTGAAGAGAGCGCAATTGAAAAGGAGGTTTGTGAATGCAGAAAACAGCTGAGTAAACTGGGCTGGATTGAGTGTGGGGAGGAAGAATCTTGGGGATACTAGTACTTAAGAGTCCATAGTCCAGACATGGTCGTGCCTGCTTTGGGGAGCAGAAGCAGATAGGTATCTGTGAGTTCAAGACCGGCCTGGTCCATATAGCCATAGCAAGTTCCAGGCCAGCCAAGGGTACATAGTGAGTTTCTATCTCAACAAAGGGTCCATAGGTTTCTCATTCATAGGCCATGTGTTTCCTGGTAAATTGCCTGTAGATTAAAATAAAAAGAAGAAAAATCTAAAAATGTTACACCTGTGTTGAACATGTTATAGTTTTGTTTTTCTTGTCATTATTTTTCAAAACAATACAATATAACGTTGATCTATGTACCATTAAAGTCTATGGAAGGATGTACATGGAGTATATGCAAATCCTGCAAGGAGCCTTTGCAGAGTTTGTTATTCACACAGGTTTCTGAAATAGACCTCCCGTGGATACTATGGAATGAATATATTATATTTATATTAGCTATATTTAATTAAGTATATGGCTTTGGAGCTGGGAATGTAGGTCAGCAACAGAGACACTTCCTTTGCTCAATGCCCCATGTTCTGTCCTTAAAAAGAAAGAAAAGATACGGGCCATACTGGTGCATACCTCTAACTATACCAATTGAGAGGTGGAGGTAAATCAACAGTGGGAAGCCGGCTGTAATAGGACGTTTGGGGTCAATCTGAGTGGAAACAATCTCAAAAACGAATGTGACTTTAAAGCCACATTATCCAGGTTGCAATCTCAGCTGTGTCACTGATCATGGGGTATGAGGTAAAGAGACTGGCTTCCTTGTGCCTCAGTTACTTTTGCTGTTACTATTCTCTTTAATTTTAAAAATGTAGGTATATGTGTTTGCTTGCACGCACATGCCACTGCATATTTGTGGAAACCAGGAGGCACCTTCAAGGGTGTGTTCTCTCTTTCCACCATGTAGACCCTGGGGATTAAATCTGAGGTTACCAGGCTTGTGTGCAGGTGACTTTACCCACTGGGTTACCTAGACAGCCTGATTGCCCTTTTTCCTTTCCTTTCTCCCTTTCTTTTTCTTTTCTTTCTTTCTTTCTTTTTTTTTTTGATACATTCGGAGTCTGTAGCTCATGTTGGCCTGGAACTTACTATGTAGCCCAGGTTGACCTTAAACTCAGAACAATCCTCTTGCCTCGGGCTCCCAATTGCTGGGGTTGCACATGTGAGCTACCATACCCAACTAGTCACTACATCTTTAAAATGAAGTCAACAGTGTCCCTGTTTCAAAACGGTCTGTGCACATTTTCATTAATATGTGTAAAGTGTAGCCTTGTTTGTCTCAGCAAATGTTAGATGTTGTTAATTCAGCTTGTTATTGATCTTGGCCCGAGGGTGTGGGAGAATGGATGAAATGAACCATTAAAAAGTCTGTGTTTATCTTATGTTTGATTTGAACAGAAGTTCAGCCACCTGTGACGAATTTGAGTGTCTCTGTTGAAAACCTCTGCACAATAATATGGACGTGGAGTCCTCCTGAGGGAGCCAACCCAAACTGTACTCTCAGGTATCTTAGTCATTTTGATGACAAACAGGATAAGGTAAGTTTGCTAGAGCCCGTGCCACTGCTGCAGCGAAGTGGGCAAACGCTGTGATCAAAGCAAAGAATGAGTCAAATTCTCTAAAATGACAATGCTACTTTAGGTTGTTCCCAGATATCCCCTGGGAATACCTATAGAGACAACCATCGACAAAATCAAACATTTGAAAATATTTGCTAATTATTGATGATTGAATATAATTGATTGTCCTGATAGAAAATACTAGATAGCCTTATGTATTTGGCACCCAATAAGTAATCAGTTCCATTATTGATGTTTGCTCTTATATTCTTGTCTGTAGCTCTATCTTCTTGAATGTGTTTAGTTATTTATTTACTTACTTACTTGTTTTTTGATTTTTTTTCTTTGAGACAAGGTTTCCCAGTAGCTATGGAGCCAGTCCTGGAACTCACTCTGTAGACCAGGCTGGCCTCGAACTCACAGAGATCCACCTGCATCTGCCTCCCGAGTGCTGGGATTAGAGGTGTGCACCACCCCCGCCCGACGCTTCTTGTATTTATATGAGCCTCTATTGCAGAGCATTTTCACATTTAGCATCTCCTCGCTCATGTCTACAAATAGATATGCACGGACTTTGGGTCTAAAAGTAAATGCCATAGGGAAATGGAAGGATGAGATGTTAGTGGTCAGTGGGTTTACATTTGCTGGTCCCTGAGGAAAATAACAGGGCAAAAATTTAAACCTTGCCTGTTAGAAGTAATCAGCTGACGACTTAAATCAATTTTTGATGGCCGGATGGGATAATTAGGTTCTTAGTGGCCTTCTATTCAATAGTCTTGTGAATCTATACCTTCTTGCATGGTGTCTGGTGAGAGAGGTGTTCTGGGTTGAACTTGTCCAGAATTTTGAAGAGGCAGTACTGTCTAGACCTCCTGGAGCTTGCCACTGTGAGGCTGCAATGAGTGGCAACAGCAATGCTTCTTTTCCTGTCCTTTGGGTGCAACCTCAGTATCATCTATAGGGTTGTATCTAGCCACTCGACCTATTGAACAGCAGGCAGTGTACGCAGAAGCCCAGTGTTTCCAAGTTGCTACATGATATCAAGTCTGCAGGTTGCTTTTAATCTTCACAGAGAGGCTTATCAAGACAAGAGAGATATGCAGACAGGTTTTTTTTTAAATCAAAAAGCAAAAGATTGATATCACTATTATCCCTCTACCATTGTTTTGTCCATGTCCATTAACTCTCCAATCTGGCAAGTAGAAGGCAGCTCTGGCAGTGCATTTTAGACTATCTTTCATCACTGAGAGATAGGGAAGTCCCACTGGAAGAATAAATCAAAGGCTCTCTATCCAGGCATTCCCAGAGGCCTAAGCTGAGGCTGGCTGCCTTTCCTGCTGGGAATGAACTCTTTATCAGGGAAAGGTGTGATGGAGCCAAGAGGGTGTTCATTGTCAGCGAGATGGACAAACCCAGGACTGCAGCCTTGGGCTTGGATACAGTTTACAAGAAGGCCAGATTCCCAGAGGTGTGGAGCATACTGTGGAGCAGCTACCAGAGTTCAGTGATTCTGCTGGGAAGAACTACGTTTCCTATCTGATACAGGGAGGAAGGTTTCACTTGGTGATCATTACTATTTAGGCCTCCTACTTTATTCATACCAATTTAATATTACATAGCTCGAAATTGGAGATTTTCTTTTAGAGGCAGGGTCTCTTGTATCTCAGGCTGGTTTCTGTCTCCTTATGTATGTAGCTGAGGCTAGCTTCGAGCTCCTGATTCCTCAGCCTCTGCATCTGAAGTGCTGGGAATCCAGGCATGCACCACCATAGAAAGAGACTTCAAAACCATCATCTCTAAATATCTGTTTTATTATTCATATGCCTGGAAGATAAGATTCAAATCTATGTTTGGAAGCATTTTTTAATTTAAAATGCCAATATAATAAAACTCTTTAGCTCTCTAGCTGGAGCGGTATCTAAAGATAATGAGAGAACGGAGATCCCCCACTCCCACATGATCCTAATTTATGATTTCTAAGAAATTCTTTTTAAACTAGAAAAATTATTTTAAACAAAAAAACATCAAAACTTGAGCTACTGGGGATTGAACCCAGTATCACACTTTTGAGATAAGTACCGTGCCCTAATTTGTGATGCTTGCCAATCCATTGTCCCTTGGCGTCCTCAGAGAGTGAGCACATCTCCCAGGTGAGAATCAGGAAGAATCCTCGAGTCGGTGAGGCTCATTCAGCAACTTGTACTTAGTAAGGGAGTGAAATTGGTGAGAGTTACATTGGAAGTCTTCCTGCCACCATTATCACACTTTCGAGGGCTGGGCTTGAGCTCTGTGGGCGCGGTCAGAGACCTCCCTTCCTCAGCCTGCATTCGTTCCTAAAGGGACAATCGTAAACGATGATGCATTCCAGGAAGACTTCTGTCAGCACTGTACTTTTCATCCCGGTAGGGACAGCCTATATGGGAAGCCAAATGATAAATAGATTTCTCGGCAAGGAATCAAGAATTCCTTGTGAAAAATGTCCTTGGCTATGAATAGCTGGAGGTCCCGCTGAGGATAACCATAATTTTGCTGGATTCTCCATGTCCACACTATCAAGTCAACACCTCCTTTCTCTGAGCCAGGATTTTACTTGAAGAGATCTATTTTTTTTCTGACCTACTGGCCCCACTTTTTCAGAGTACTATCCTAATAGTGTTTAATAACTATTCTGTGTCCATATACATAGTTCCTCTGGTATATTCATCACTGGTTTGTTGACGACTTCCTGAGAGCATCCTCATGTCCTTGCTTCAGAGGTGACTGGAGTTTCCCTCATGCCCAGGTAGCAGCAGGCACGCAAAATGTCACACTAGTTGCTTGAGGTGGTAGATAAGCAACGTGACCATTTCCCCTCTTTTCATGGCTACCAGGAAATTATGAAAGGAAATATTATGGGAAACTTGAGTCAGAAACTATTGCAAAACAGGAAGTGCTCTTTGGAACTCTTGATTAAAATCCGCTTCATTCTTAATTATTGCTCTCACCTCTGGAAATGTTAATTTCCTAGAGAACCCTTTAATAACGTTGATCTAAGTCATAATAAGCAGCTCTGTGATTTCGTCTTAGATTTCTGCAGTGTCTGGGAATCTGTGGTTTCACAAAGCTTGTTTATCCTTATCTGTGTTCCAAATGAAGCATGTAAGTGCATATAGCAACAGTCGAGCCTTGCTCAGACACCCCCAAAAAAGTGTTTAATGAAAAGGTTCTCTTTGGCTCTCGATCCCTAGAGATCACCACAATGGCTGGAGTTTTGATGTGGCCATTTTAAGCTTGATCTCGATGGACTTTTGATAATTGCTTCCTTTCAGTTTGCTTGTAGGGAGTTGATGCTAGCTAGCATGGTAGACGTCTAGGTTATACCCTTAAATGTGGGAATCTCTTATCTACTCTAGAGTTTTTCAGTGGCAGGTAGTACTACTAGTGCCTAATTCAAGCTTATTGTTTATTGTAGGAGAAAGATGGGCTAACCTGTTCATTACAGGGTGTCAGGTATCATTCCTGGCCTCTGTCTATTAAATGTCAGTAGTGTCTTGCTTCCCTGCTTTGAAGTTATGACAACTGAAACTAGGACCGAGACCCTACTGCAGGTCTGCAGACATGGCAGAAGAGCGGAATAACAACCACTCACCCACACTATCTAAGAATGTATCATTTTTCTTACACACTTGGGTCTGCTAAGACTTTGTGATTTAAGTGTCCTTTTTTGTTTGTTTGCTGTATAAGTTACTTTATTTTTTTTTTAAATTCCTAATCTCAGAGAATTGCTCCAGAAACTCGCCGTACAAAGGAAGTACCCCTAAATGAAAAGATCTGTCTGCAAGTGGCATCCCAATGTAGTGCCAATGAAAGCGAGAAGCCTAGTGCGGTGAGAAGAAAGTGCATCTCACCCCCTGAAGGTAACAGATCCAGATGTTCCCCCTTGCGAGTGAAGAGCGTAGCCAATTGCTTGGTGTGCTCACATTCATAGTTGGTGGCTTCGTTTCATTCTCAAAGTTTTGCTGAGTCAAATAAGGGTCAGGCCCTGTACTGGATGCTGATAAGTTTGAGGATGTTGCTGCTTCAAGTAGCTCAGACAGTTTGAATAATGGTAATGTTTACATAGTTAGAATGCTTTCTTGTATAATTTGAAAACTGAACACACACACACACATTCACACGCATTCCCTCTCCCATCCCTCCCTCCCTAAAATGTGCTTTACAAAGTGATCTGAACTAGGTAAGGCGTGCATTGTTCTCCTGATGTGTTGCACATGGAGAAGAGGATGGAGTGACATGCTCCAGGTCTTCAGGCTCAGCACTTTAGGGAACCTATAGAACTGTTTTGGTTATAAAATGTGGAAATTAGTTTGCTATGCAGAATATATATGGGGGAAAATGCCAAAGGAGAACAAGTATGCTGGCCTAGTTTCAGTACATGACTAGTCAAAGGAAAAGCTCTTGGGTAGTGAGGATCATTGTCCCCTACTTGCACTTTACCCACAATCCTTCTGTGTCTTATATTATGTACAGGGAGGAGCCTACATTAATTACAAGAAATGCTATCAGCCACCAGCTACCAACATTTAAAAAATCACAGTTCTGCCAGTTACTAATTGTGTGATTTTGGTTAGATTAGTGCTCCCACCTATATTCCTCATCTATAAGATGGAAGCACCTACCTCCTACAATAATTGAGAGGATTACAATAAATATTTTTGCACATTTTGTCTTTTCATATTATCCTGGTCCTTTGTTAGGCAGAGCCAGGCCCCATCTCCAGCTTCTAAGCCATAGCATTGCATGGCTTGTTGTTTAGGGCACTCTCTGATTTGCATTGATCAAAAGAAAAACCATATGAGGCACTGCTCTTAAAGGTATAAAAGTAAGGAGTGCCAGGTAACTGAGATCATGATTTAAACCAGTTTGGCCGTGATGGACAGTGGGCAGCACACGCCTTTAATCCTAGCACTCAGGAGTCAGAGTCAGGTGGATCTCTGAGTTCGAGGCCAGCCTGGTCTACAGAGTGAATCCCAGGATGGCCAGGGCTACACAGAGAAACCCTGTCTTGAAAAACCAAAACAAAACCAGCTTGGCCTGCCATATTTGTAATTTTGGGAGTTCACTAACTTGAGAAGCAGTTATATTGTGACATAAAATGGTTCATGATGGCTCAATAGAGTATTCCTTCAAGGAGCATGAAGGCTAAAGGCTGACATTTTAAACATAGGCATTGGATTAATGTAGGGACATGATAACTGAAACCTCTTTATCAAGAGAGATGTCATATCAGGATGATTTCAGGCCAGATGTGGTGGCAAGTGCCTGTAGTCACATTTCTTGTGACGCTGAGACAGGAAGAATTGTTTGGAGCCAGGAGATTGAGCCAGTTTCTTGAAAAAAAAAAACAGCCAGAAAAACAAGGAGTAACAAAATAAAGAATACCAAAAGATAAGACAGCCATCTTAGTGATCCACACATCTAATCCAAGTACTCAGGGGAATGAGGTAAGAAGATTATAAATTCAGAGCCAGTTTGTGCTTCATGACAAGTTCCAGGTCATCCTAGGCTACTTAGGAAACCATGTCAGAGAAGGGGGAATAGGAGGAGAGCACCTAAAGCCGCAGCATACAACAAGCAACTATTAAAGCTTAGGTAATGCTTATGATCCCCCTAGGACTTCCCTAGTTGTCAGTACTGATGAGAAGAAAGGTGGGTAAATTGTCTTTATAAAAAGCTTGCCTCTAGCCGGGCGGTGGTGGTGCACACCTTTAATCCCAGCACTCGGGAGGCAGAGGCAGGCGGATCTCAATGAGTTCGAGACCAGCCTGGTCTACAAGAGCTAGTTCCAGGACAGGCTCCAAAAAAGCTACAGAAAAACCCTATCTCGAAACCAAAAAAAAAAAAAAAGCTTGCCTCTTCCAGAGGACCCTAGTTAGGTTTTGAGCACCCATGTCGGGTTGCTCACAGCCACCTCTCACTCCAGCTCCAGGGTGCTGGATGCTTCTGACCTCTGCAGGCACCTGATCCTTCATGCACATACCCATATGCAGACACACAATACCAGCTGGTCAGCCCTGAAATCCTACACGCAGCAAATGACAAAAGCAGACTCAGCTGGTTGAATTTATACATTTATACATCCATATGCTAGCTTTAAAAGGGCCATCAATTTGAGGAGAAGAGAAGGGGATATGAGTGATGGGGGAAAAAAAAGAGAAGGGGGAAGTGACATAATTATATTTTAATTATAACAAATAATAAAAATGATAGAATATAGGGGCTGTTTGTATTTTTACATTCATTTATTCACTGAATATGGCTGAAATATTATTTGACTTTTGATCAGTTGCTCTAGTTAGAAGAATAAGGCTCCTTTAGAGATACAAAAGATGCTTTCTTAATTCATGAACTGACTTTGTGGAGCCCATTCTCTATGGAGAGATGCCTTGCTCAGCCTAGGCATGGGGGTGGGGGTGGGGGCTTAGTCTTGCCTCAACAAGGTGATGGGACAGACTTAGTTGACTTCCCAGTGGAGGCCTTACCCTCTCTGAGGAATGAATGGGAGGTGGGGTAGGGGAAAGTGGGAGGAGAGGAGGGAGAGCTGGGATTGGCATATAAACATACATGAATGAATGAATAATTTTAAGACAAAGCAAAACTCAAAGAAACCAAAGCTTCCACAAAAAATGCTTTCTTTGTATAAAGAGGAGAGAAAGAAAGTGGTGACTGAATTACATTTGTATTTTTACCGTCCTGAGTGACATCTGGGTAAAATGGGTGTGAGATTAGGGATTAAGTTGATAACTACTTTCTGTGACATGGACTCTTGCCTGGACATTCTAGGTGATCCTGAGTCTGCTGTGACTGAGCTCCAGTGCATTTGGCACAACCTGAGCTATATGAAGTGTTCCTGGCTTCCTGGAAGGAATACAAGCCCTGACACAAACTATATTCTTTACTACTGGTGAGTATGCGCCGCAGGTGCAACAGATTCACTGGAACATTGTGGCTGTGTTGGGAGCCTTTGAAGTCAGCCTTAAAGAAGAGTAGCCTATTCTTTATATGTGGTGGTGGGGATAAACCTCGGGGCCTTGGCTTTGCAGTTGTGCCACACACCTTTAAATCCAGCACTTGGGAGATAGAGGCAGGCAGATCTCTGTGGGTTCGTGGCCAGCCTGGTCCACAGAGTGAGTTTCAAGACAGCCAGGGCTACACAGAGAAGCCCTGTCCCAAAAACAAACAACAAACCACAGGGGCCTTGCAAATGTCATGGCCTGATGAGGCCATTCTTTATCTATGAAGGCAGTAGATGAGTAATTAATAATGAAACTCATTTGATATGGTAACTTAAAAACTAATCTGAAGAATAACATAAAAAAGGAAAGACACATTAAGAAAGCCCAGCAGGTAAAAGACACTTGCTGCCAGGCCTGGGGACCTGAATTTGATCTCTGGGACCCATATGGTGAGTCTGGTAAGTTGTTCTCTGACCTCCTTACATGCTCAATGACATGTGTACCTCCCACTGAATAAATACCTATGAATAAACAAATGTAATAAGATATTTAAAAAGTATAAAAAGGAAAAAGAATGTCCACCCTTAAAAAAAACAAAGAACAAAAGACAAACCACCAAAAATGCCACAAGAAGTGACAGCTGAATAGAAAATACATCTACTTACAAACACTTCCTATTTTGAAATGCCCATTCACACACTATTGCAACATGTATATGGGAAGACCCCACATTCCTTTCACTCCTTTTCCCTCAGTAGTCAACTCTAAAGCAATCTAAAAACCAGGAAATTGGTATTGACACATTCTACGGTCTTGTCACATGACACCAGTTTCATGTGTATTTGTGTGTGGAGCTCTATGTAGCTTTATCACACCACATGGCTCCACAACTACAAAGTTCCCTCCAGTTGCTTGTTCATAGCTGCACCCGACTCCTCCATCCCATCCTCCTTTTCATTCCTCTTGCCCAGGTCTCTAACCTCTGGCAGCCACTTGCCGATCTGTCCTCCGTCTATGTAATTTTGTTATTTCAAGAATGTCACTGGAATGAAATTCTACAGCACACATCATATAAAATGGGTTTTTAAAAAAGCAGCACAATTCCCAAGAGCCATATTACACACACACACACACACTTTACATACATATATGTTACATTCCTTTCTTTGTTTTTGAAACAGGTTCTCACACTGTAGCTCAGGCTAGCCTGGAGCTCACTGTGTATCCCAGGCTGGCCTCAAACTGTGGCAATACCCCTGGGATCATCATGCCTGCCTGAAACTGGAGGATTTTTAAAATCAGGTTTATTTACTCTTTATAAAGGCCCAAAAGACTTCATTGATTTGATATTTGTACATATTTGTGGAGTATTGTATTATAATTTGGCTTATATAAGCTATATGCTGAGACCAAGTCATGCTAAATACCATATCTCTCTCCGCAAAACCTGTTATTTCTGTATGCTGAAAGCCTTCAAACTCATTTCCTGTCTTTGTAATTAGTTGTTATGGGTGCTAATAGCCCTGCTAGCTGTAGAACACTGAATTTACTCCTTACCCCCTTACCGTACCTGCTACCCACCCTCATCTATCTATCTCCCTATAGTCATGAAGATTGCATTAGTCATGTTTATATTTCTGTATAAAAATGATAAAAAAAAGCAGCTAGGGGATGAAAGCATTTTCTTTTAACCTAAAGTTTATAGCTCCTCTTGAGCAGAATTCAGGGCTGGAACTCAAGCAGGAACCTGGAGGCAGGAACTGAAGTAGAGGCCATGGAGGAGCGCCACTTACTTACTACTCAGTTTTCTTTCACAGGCTAGGACCACCTGCCCTGAGGTGGTCCACTCTCAATGGGCTGAGCTCGCTCACAGCAGTCATTAATAAAGAAAATGTTTCACAGCCTTGCCCACAGATCAATCCGATGGAAACAATTCTTCAACTGAGACTCCGTCTCTCTTTCCAGATATGCCTAGGTTTATGTCAAATTGACAAAAACAAAGTCTAACTGGAGCAAGGATATTGAGGCACCATGACAGCTGGCTGGAGAAAGGAGTACAACCTTGGGAATCTGTCCTCTACATGGCCTTGCTCTCCTCACTTGTTTCATAAAACATCTCTGAGAGAAAGGCATGGGTGGGACCATGTCTAGAACTTCTGAAGATCTATGTTCTGGGATATCAGATTGTGCCTGTGGCGCAGGGGTAGAGGATTTGCCCAACGTGCACAAGACCTTAGGGAAAGAAAACAAAATCGTCTTAGACTGACCATTTTGCCTGCTTACATTATGGAAGATATTCATACTATATTAAAACACTCATGGGTATGGTAGATCATGAAGCAGAATGCAAAGCCCCCATATGGTATTTTCATTTAAATTTCTTTATTTCTTTTTTCTTTTCTTTTTCTTTTTCTTTTCTTTTTTTTTTTTTTGAGACAGAGTTTCTCTGTAGCTTTGGAGCCTGTCCTGGAACTAGCTCTTGTAGACCAGAACCCACAGAGATCCGCCTGCCTCTGCCTCCCAAGTGCTGGGATTAAAGGTGTGTGCCACCACCACCTGGCTAAATTTATTTTTAAATGATACATAAAATCATGCATATTTATGGGCTACCATAATATTTCAATATATATGTGCATGTGTGTGTGTGCTGTATAAACTAGGCTTGGCATGTCAGCGGCCTCAAATCACATGAATTGTTGAGTGAAATCCCCATAAATGCCCCGGGGCATTGCAATCACCCTCCTCCTCATTGGGTGGGAGGGTCAGCCTGATAAGGTTGAGACACACCACAGGTAAAGCCAGGTGGTCCTAAGATAGTGTGGTCAACTCTGTAGGCTTCTTTTTCCCAATCCCCCATCTCCATGTAAAAGTTCCCATTGTTCATTCTTGGTACCCACTGGAGCACCTTTCCTTACAAATCGTGTGGCACTCTCCTACCTTTATGGTAAAGCGCATTCTCTTCAACATAACAAATAAAGTTCCTTTTCACCTGGCTACTGTCAACCTATCTAGCGTATCTCATCCCCCTCCTTGGACCTCTGCCCCTCTTACAGCCTACATTGAATTTCTTTCCATCTGTTTCTTCTGTTTCTTCAATACCCAGAATAGTGGTATTCAAATGGGGATATTTACACAGACCAGTGGGAACATATTCTACCTTCTCTTACAGTCCGTACCTTCCCCTTGACCTAACACGTCCTGTTTGTCCTCCGCTCGCTAAGATGCAATTTCCTCTTCAGACTGTCTTCCTGAACCTCTCAAGTCTGGAGACATAGCCCCAGTAGTACTTTTGAATGTCATAATGCCCTGCACAGTGTATCATCATTTCCTGTTTACTTAGTGGCAGTTCCCTTCTCCAGGCTGAAGTCTCCTTTGCGAGCAGAGGCTGTGTTGTGTTTCCCCCAGCACTCGGCACTTGGGGTAGGTGTTCCATAAATCACTTGTGAAATTCTTGGTAAGATCCAAAACTAGCGAACAGTTGGGGATAGGATAGGACATAGAAGTGTAAGCGGTACAGGATCTCTGTAGTCCCGGAGTGAAAAAGAAAGGTTAAGTACATCTGGCTCCCCAAGACTTGGTAGCAGGGAAACAAACCGAATTAAGCCTTTAGGAGTTGCCTGGCTCTGTGCTGCAGTGAAAGGCATAGAGAGCTGTTAGTATAGGCTTGAAAGATACTGTAGGAATTGGTAGCATGCCTGTGTTTATTATGCTATTAACCCCAGAGTTATCATGATTGGAACCACAGGGAAATCCTTTGGAAATGTGTCCATAGGAGGGGATTAGAAAGAGAGTGAGGGGGAGTCTTAAAATTACCTCATTTTACAACAGATGTAAGGAAAGCAATCTAGTTATTACAGTTGGGGTAAACTAGTCCTTAAGGATCTATTAAGAAAAAGATAGGGGGAGGTGTGCACACCCTGGAGATATGCTAGCAAAAACCAAGACTCAGTGCAAGCCATGCAGCGTCCCTGTGGCAGTTAGAAAGAAAATGCCCCCATAGGGAGTGGCACTATTAGGAGCTATGGCTTTGTTGGAGTAGGTGTAGCCTTTTGGAGGAAGTGTGTCACTGTGGGGGTGGGCTTTAAGGTCTCCTTGCTCAAACTATGCTCAGTGTGACACAGAGTTGCTTCTGCTGGCCTGAGGATTCAGATGTAGAACTCTCAGCCCCTTCTCCAGCACCCTGTCTGCCTGCACCCCGCCATGTCCTGCCATGATGATAAAGTACTAATCCTCTGAACTGTAAGCCAGCCCCAGTTAAATGTTTTCCTTTATCAGAGTTGACATGGACATGGTGTCTCTTCACAGCAATAAAAACCCTAACTAACTAAGACAGCCTCCTTGGGATTAATTTGGGAAAGCATTCTTCTTCTCTGAGCTGATGCAGGCTCTTGTCACGGTTGACAGCAGACAGGGTTTGAGTTGGCCTTCAGCCCCAAGTTGATGCATTCTGGCAGAGCACAGTCTGTAACTGGACATGGCTCAAGGAGTGATCTGGAAAGTGGTAGTTCGCTGATACCCAGGGGTCGAAGATACTACTTCTTGTCAATGTATTTCCAGTGCTGGTCATTTGACAGAGGCTCTTTCTATGGTTTGCATAGTGCGGACTTGGCTGCTCAGTACAAGAGACGCTAGCTATGTATGACTGTGCCTTAGTTACTTTTCTATTGCTGTGCTAAGACTTCATGACCAAGACAACTTATAAAATAAAGTGTTTAATTTGGGGCTGACAGTTCCAGAAGGTTACAGTCCATAACTATCATGACAAGACAGCAGCCAGACAGGCATGGCATTGGAACAGTAGCTGGGAACCCACATCTTGATCCTCAACTATGAGACAGAAAGATAACTAACTGGGAATGGCAGGGGTTTTCCAAAACTCAAAATCCACCTCCAGTGACACACCTTCTCCAACAAGGCCACCTCTCCAAATCCTTCCCAAACTTTTCTACCAACTAGGGACCGAGCATTGAAATATATGACCTATGGGGGCCATTCTCATTCAAAGCACCACAGGCTGTTTACAATTTAATTTAAATGAATTTAAAACCTCAGTGACTCCGTCTGACCAGCCAGTTCCAGAGGTCACAAGTGACTGCTGGATGGTCCATTTCTGTTGTACAGTGTTGTCCCATGTTGTCTACTCTCACCACTCCACAACTTCTTCCTCTATGCCAGACTATGTGTGTATTCAGATCCTTATTTGCAATGAGCCTTTCTTATCTCTGAGCTTGGGTTTTATCACCTGTAAAATGGGGATAGTGATGATAACTACTTCTGATGATTGTTGGGGCTGTTATATAAAAAGGGCTTGGAATCGTGATTGCTGGTCAGCATGGCAGTTCATGAGGGCTGGAGATACCGATGCTTGTTGGTTATTTGCACTCCCTTGCAGATACAGTCATGTAACATGAGGGCTGGCTTGTTGGGGTTACTGTCCTGCCCAGTACCCCACAGCCAGCAAGCCCCAAAGAAAGTCACACAGAGAGTCTATATTAGGTTATTAACTGATTGGCCCATTATCTCAGGCTTCCTACCAGCTCCAGTAACTTATATTAACCCATTGTTCCCATCCATGCCAGGCACATGGCCGGTACCTTTTCTCAGCTGGGACAGGGACACATGCTGCTTCCTTGGAGATCTGCGCAGGAATGCCAGGGAAGCTTCCTGCTTCCCAAATCTCCTGTTCTCGCCTCTATTTCCTGTCTGGTTTTCCCGCCTATACTTCCTGCCTGGCCAATCAGCATTTATTTAAAACATGATTGGCAGGATACAGAATTGTCCCGCACCACAGTCACCACTCAGTGATGCTCGCTTCTCCTTCCACATGGAATTGGCATCAAGCCCATGCTTCCTCCTCCCCTTCACTCCCCTAAATGGGTCCTTTTCAATCGAAACCCCAAAGGCAAGGGAGTTCAGACATGTTATTGGTTAGCAAGCACGAACAATGTCCTAGATACTCATGTAGAGCACATTACACAAATTGGCAGACTGTTCCCCCTAATCCCCAGTCAGAAAATGGGGAGTTTTTTTTAAAAAAAAATTCAAAATCATGGTTTGTAAAGCCAGATCAGTGACTTGTGTCATAACAGGGTAGTTTGGGATTGGAAGGAGCCTGACCTGAACAGCTCCAGTCCAGCCAACTTGATGAATTGTGGGGATTTTCCCCACACATTAATCACCTTCAGAGTTCACGAGTTATCTATGAACTGTTGGGGGGACAAAATTAAAGATGAACCCAGAAGACTGTACATCACAGGAGTTCCTTTCATTATATTTTAAAAGTCACATTTCTCACTAGCTTTTGTTATGTAAGACAACAATGTCATTAGTAGTGTTAGTTTCTGTTTTGGTTGGAAAACATTCCAGGACTGTCTAATCCCAAAACTGCTCATGACCATAATTTAAGATTCTAGAAGTTTTCTTTTATGATCCATATAGACTTACAACTGAGAGGAAAGATTTCATGCTTTTAGATGATCATAGTAGCACTTTGGAGGTGGAGCCTGGAGGATCCTAGGAGTTCAAGTTTATCTTTTGACTACAGAGTGAGTTTGAGGCCAGTTTGGCCATCAAGACCCCGTGTCTCAACAACAGCAACATGAAGAGATGAACTTTCTCTTGATAGACATTCTGTATCAAAATACTTCTTTGTAGTATCTGTAGGAGTAAATAAATTACATTTTCTTTAAAAAAAAAACAAACAAACCTGGTTTGCAACAGGATTTTGTGTTTTCTGAGCTCAGGAAGAACTACAGATAATTCTGAGGTTACAGGTCAAGGGTTTGAGACTCTCTGTTCTTTGCTCATTTTTAAAAAATGATCTTCCTTTTCTACAGAACCTTTGCACAACTCCAACTGTGGCAGATGATGTAAGACTTGACCTTGTCTTGTTGTAGTTCCTAAAAAACAGAGTTCTCTCATAGCTGATGTGAAAGAGAGACACAGAGAGGGAGTGTAATAAACACATCATATCCCTTGTCTAGGTGCTCCTGGTCACTTGGGAAGGCATGTGTAGAGATGAGATGGGATTTAGGATGCCAGCAGCACTAATTCTAAAAGCTGGACAGTAGAGTGAACACTTCGAAAGTCATCCTGTGCTCAAATGCTGATCTGGCGGTAATGAGAAGGCATTAGTAATGAAGATCAGAGAAGTCAAGTATGAAGTCTGAAGCAGTGAGATCATGAATTAGGGAGTGACCAGTGGGAATATCACAGAAGATGAGACTCCAAGAGAGTTGGGAAACAGAATTTGGTGATAGGATGTGGAGAAAAAAGAAAAAAGTTCATTATTTCAAAGTATCTAAAGAACATCAAGAAAATGAACTCGGAGTGGGTAAATGAAAAGATGGCAGAAATGGCAGTTTGGTGAGAGATAGGGTTTGTGTATATGGTCTCTTCAGTCAATGGCTGAGGAAGAATCGTTAAAGTCTGGATGAGCAGGGTGGTGGTACACGCCTTTAATCGCAGCACTCAGGAGACAGAGGCAGGTGGATATCTGTGATTTCCAGGCAAACCTGGTGATGAATTCCAGGCCACCCAGACCTTGTCTGGAATAAACAAACAAACAAACAAAACCCACAAAAACGTGGAGGAGTTCTGAGGTGAGTGGTCAGGTTTAGGAATTGCCCAAATGTATATTAAAGTAGAAGGATGGGGGTGACCAGCAGAATGCATGGATAAGGAAATCACAAGTAGAGAAAGGGAGGGGCTGAGGAGATGGCCTTTTTGGTACATATACTGCTTACTTTGTAACCATGAGGATCTTCATTCACATCCTTAGCACCCACATTTTTTTTTAAAAAAAAACAAGCTTGGTGTAGTGCTTTTAATCCTAGTACTGACATAGAGAAGAATGAAGAATCCCTGTGGCTTGCTGATCAGTAAATGTAAGCGAAATATCAGTGAGCCACCCTGTCTCAAGATGCAAAGTGGAGAGCCATGGAGGAAAGCACCAACATTGCCCTCTTGCCTCCACATGCATATGTGTGCACACACTAGGATACATACACACATAAAACAGAAGTAGAGAAGAATGTCATTATGACTATTCCGCCACCCTCCCCAGGAATAGGGAAGAATGAAGGAACAATCAAAGAAAGCAAGGAAGGAAGAGACAGAGTGGAGCAGAGGGAAGCCCCTGAGGTTCAGTATATGTGCCTTTTCAGAAGGGGTAAACCTTCTCATTCTGGCTTCAGAACTTCTTCCCTCATACAGAAGAGCAATGGGAGGGTTCCAGTGCCCATGGCTATTGTGAGTACTAATGCCCATCATCGAAGGACAATCTTTTCTCCTAGAATATGAAATGAGCCATGTTACGAAGCAGGCTCTTTTATCATGCCTTATTGCATGTATTGTTTCTCATGGATATTTCTTTCTGCCATTTTTTTAAAAAAATGACTACCCTTGTCTCTTGACCTTGTTCAAAATAACCCAGAGCATCGTCTCATTTTATCTTGTAGGTACAGCAGCCTGGGGAAAGTTCTTCCGTGTGAAAGCATCTATAAAGAAGGTCAACGCATTAGCTGTTCCTTTAAACTGACTAAAGTAGATTCTAGTTTTGAACAGCACAACATTCAAATAATGGTCAAGGACCTTGCTGGGAAAATCAGGCCATCCTTCAAAATTGTGTCTTTAACTTCGCGTGGTAAGTTTTCAAAGCCCTCTCGGACAAGCATGGATAAAAGGTTGTTCTACCTTTTGAATGATTAAAACAAGTAATTGAAGATGATAATTTTCAGTCTGGAGATCTTCCTGAAACAAGAGACTGCATGTACATAAGCTTTTCTTTGATTGATGCTTTAAGAAGCAGATTAGAAATGGTGTTTCTGGAACATGAGTACCACATGCTTTCTTCTTGTTGACTTAGAAACAGGCAGAGATTTATTAGGGCAGCCAGTTGTATGGCCAAGATTGGAACCTGGGCTCTCTGACTCAGAGATCTCATTTCACTTTGGTACTCTGGAGAGATGCTCTTCTGATGTTATAGTCCCTGAATAATCTTTTGGCTAGAAAGCCTTTGTTGGGAAAGAGTGCTGGGGATTGAGTGCAGGACCCTGCGAATGCTGAGCAATGCTCTACCACTAAACATATGCACTCACCACTGTATTCAAAATGCATAAGTCCACATGGCACATGTGTCGATCAGTCATAATGTCTAGGACACCCAGATCTGGCCATATTGGCTAAGTGTCAACTTGTTAGAGAGGCCAGTAGTAGTTTACTTCTCTGTTATTTTGATAAAACACTGGTCAAAACCAACTTGGGGAGGAAAGGGTTTATTTGTCACGGATCATTGTTGAAGGATGCTGAGGAAGGAGCTCAAGGCAGGAAACTGGAGGAAGGGACTGACGCAGAGACCATGGATGAAGGCTGTTTACTGGCTGCTCCCTTTGGCTTGCCCAGCCTATTTGGAGGTAGAGTTGCTCACAGTGAGCTAGGTCCTGCCACATCAATCATCAACCAACAAAGTGCCTTACAGAAATGGTTGCAGGTTGATCTGACAGAGACAGATCCTCAGTTGAGGCTCGCTCTTCCCAGGACTCCAGTTTGTCTCAGTGACAAAATTAACCAGCACAAGGATTCAACTTGAACAACCAATATTTGGTTGAGGAGCTAGTGCCTCCTCTTGTCAAGGCATATAAGACCCTTTTTGAGTATTTCCTTATTTGTAAAATGGAACATATAGTTTTCTTTGACCTCAAAAAATTATCTATCATAAGAGCCAAAGAGCATGAGGTATCAAAAGGTGTTTTGTAAATCTCCAAAGTAAAATAATGTCAGTATATTGGTTTGCTTGATGCGGTAACTTACCGGGGAGCTCAGATTCTGGCTAAATGATTAATAGAAAAGAGGCATCTTTTGACAAAGGCTTATCTAAATCTACAAGCAAAACACTACTTACCACTCCTCCAGATAATCTTGGAAGTCAACTGTAGCAGGGGACCAAAGGCAGCCTAGTTTGTAGGCCAAGAGAGTGAGGTCAGGATAGTTTATCACATGGGGTTGACTGAAGTCTGATGATCTGCTTGTTTGGCAGACCATCTTAGGTAGGGTTTTAAGGTTTATTTTACTGGTCTTTTTGGAATTAATGGTGACATAAAAAATAATTACTCTTGACAAGAAGTTGGCCTGTATATGTTTTCTGTTAATTACCCATTATTTTCTATTCCTTATTATTAAGTACAATTCATTCCTGCAAAAGTAATCTGACCTTTGAAAGCTAATGCTTTGCTTTCAAAGTATTTTATTCTTAATTGGGATTCTAATTGTACAATGCTAAATTTATCATTATCATCTTACATGCACAGTAGTCCTAAGTATATTCATATTGTTGTACAGCAGATCTCTATAAGAGATTTTTTTGTTTTGTTTTGAGACAGAATTTTTCTATATAAAAGTCCTGGCTGTCCTGGAACTCGGTCTGTAGACCAGGCTGGCCTCGAACTCGCAGAGACCCACTTGCCTCTGCTTCCAAAGTACTGGGATTAAAGGTGTGTGCCACCACTGTCCAGCATCTATACTTTTTTCATTTGCACAAGTGAAATTCTACCTATTAAGCATGAGTTCTGCTTCCCTCCAGCTCTTGGCAGCACCCCTCTGCGGTTGGTTCCTTTGACTGCAGTTCCTTTAGTATTTCACATGAGCAGAATCACAGCACTCCTCTTCTTTTAGATCAGCTTTTTTCGTTTAACAAAATGTTCTCAAAGTACAGACACGTTACAGCCTGTAGTGGAGAGCAGGGTATTTTTTTTTTTAAATTGTGATCTTGGATTGACATCAGTGACGGAGACCTAGAGAAGCTTCTGGTACCTAGTATTTTCTTACCCATGTGGTGAAAGTA
The DNA here is from genome assembly GCA_028555095.1 of Dicrostonyx torquatus. NCBI lineage: Eukaryota > Metazoa > Chordata > Mammalia > Rodentia > Cricetidae > Dicrostonyx > Dicrostonyx torquatus. The sequence continues at coordinate 262,633 of JAQHUG010000329.1, read as the reverse complement.
CCTGTGCATCCAAGAACTCATTTTCTCTATCCTCTGTGTGGCAGCTACATGTCCTGATTCTACTTTGACCATTTTCTGACTAGACTCAGATCAGAGTTCATGTCATTTACCAGATAACCCCAAAGGCTCTCCTTAAATCCATTTTACTGGGCAGTTTTAAATACACTTCCTCTGCTAATTGTGGGTAATCAGAAATTCTCAAACTCTATATCAGATCATGTGAAGCCATTAAAAGCCATCAGCCCTATTTTGATTTCACTTTGTGAACCTTCATTATCCAGTTTACATATATAATCATATCTTATATACATATAATTAAATGAACTTGTAGAAACTAATTTTCTTTCTTCTATCTTTCAGTGAAACCTGGTCCTCCACATATTAAACATCTTTTCTTCAAAAATGATGTCTTATTTGTGCAGTGGAAGAATCCCCAGAATTTTAGTAGCAGATGCTTATCTTCTGAAGTGGACGTCAAAAACAGTCAAAATGGACTACATTCTCTTTTCTCTGTAAGTTTTGTTAGACGGTAGGTTTGTTCATGGAATATTTTCTTTCACTAAAATAATAATGAAGTGTAGCTCTTAACATTTGTCAGCAGATAATAAAAAATTTAAAAATAAGGCCTAGTACAAGTTTTGAAGGTTTTTTTTTTTTTTTTTTTTCGAGACAGGGTTTCCCTGTGGCTTTGGAGCCTGTCCTGGAACTAGCTCTTGTAGACCAGGCTGGTCTCGAACTCACAGAGATCCGCCTGCCTCTGCCTCCCGAGTGCTGGGATTAAAGGTGTGCGCCACCACCGCCCAGCAAGTTTTGAAGGTTTATAGTAGCATTGGGTACAGGGTTTAAATTGCTTAAAACATTGCTACTGTCTGCCAAGTACCAGACACTTTTGCTTGCTACAGCAATGAAATGACAGCTGACAAACATCTCTCTCTTTCTCTTTTACTTCATGGAGATTCATGAAAATAAGTCAACTAATTTCACAGTGTATTATGAAGGATAAACAAATGGGCTGATAAGTAGAAGGACTAGAAGGGCCTGGGAAAATATATGGGTAGGGAAGTCATATAAAATAATGGTATTTGAGATGAGAGTAGAGTGCTTAGCAGGAGCTAGCTGTGTGAGGAATTGGGGTTAGAAGGGACAGCAGATTAAAGAAAACCTGAGTCGAGTGGGCTTGATGTGGTTGAGAACAGAGGGAGCAGGTGTGGCCAGAATAAGATAGGAACAGCGCTTAAGCAATAGGCAGAGACAAAACTGTGCAGGTGTATAGAGGCCCTAGGGAGGACACTCTGTTTTCTTGGAGTTTGTGGCAGGAATGTAGTCAAATTGGAATAGTCAGTGCTTGTTGAATTACACACATATCTGCCGTCCAAAAACCGATGCAAAACATACAAATTAAAAGTCTCTGTGGGACCTTCACCAGAATATGGTGTAACCTTAGGGCATCAGTCCCATTATTTGATTTAAAGTTTTATAGATTCGTGTGAGGTCTTTGTTGCTTTGCTTAGTAAATTTGAATTGGAGTGGGGAGGCCGGCATGATTGCTCAGTGGTTTGCTGCTAAGCCTGATGAGCTGCGTTCAAATCTTTGGGATCCACACGGGTGGAAGGAGAGAACCAATTTCTGCAAAGTTTTTCTCTGACCTCCACATGTGTGCCATAGCAGTCACACACCCACACACATGCACACATGCCCGGGTACACACTAAATATAATAACTAAAAACCCTTTGTAGGTCCAGGTTTAAAGTCAGACCATCCTAGGTCTGTGTTTCCATAAGGTGGCGCCTCAAGACCACGACAGTACCATTCGCTCTCTTGTTTGCTACTGGTCGGGGTCCTTTGTGCATTTTTATTTTAGAAGTTCTGTACTGAACTGTGTTACATTGCTTTTAGAGGAGCCCAGTATCTTGCATGTGGCTAAAAGTTCTGGGTCCACTTGTTTTTGCTCCTTCTGGAACTCTCCAAATGCTTACTAAAATAAGTCAATGTTGACATTCTCTAACTCCACAGGGAGTGCCCAGCTCCACAGCAGAACAGAGCCCTTCAGGGCGTTTGCAAATAAAACCGTGTAGTAATGTTCAGTCCTTGTGAGTGTTAGAAAGCATTGTGTCCCCATGCAAAAAGGAATTATTCTGGGGCAGGGGAATGTTGGGATTGAAAGCAAAGTGAGTATTTCTAACACTCCAGCCTTTACTCTCCCCTGGTGCTTCTGTGGGAAATGCCGAAACAGGTACCGCTTCTCTGAACTCATTTGCTCTCTAAAGCCTGATCACACTTAGGCCTCTTCTCTCCCTTGAAAGTATGCAACAGGCAGCAGGTCGTGTCGACTTCATTCTGTCCTTGGTACTAACAAATTATAATACACTGAATGGTGACGATTTAGGTTTATTAGTAAGTACTTTCTCTCAATTCTCTCAGTTAGAGATCACACTAAGCCTAGGGACTTGTGTCCCGTTATTTGATCCCTGCCTTACATTGATAAAGTTTCGTTACACCTCAGGCCATATTTCTAGTAAAAAAAAAATCACGATTTAAGCAAAAGGGGCTAGAGAGATGGTTCAGTGAATGGTTAAGAGCACTGGCTGCTTTGCTGGAAGACTTGGCTTTGATTCTCAGTTCCTACATGGTTGCTCAAGACTGACTGTAACTCCAGTTCTAGGGATTTGATGCCATCTTCTGGCCTCTGAGGGCACCATGTAGCATACATGTAGGCAAAATTCTCATGTGTAGTGTAAAAACTCAAAGATATTGAAGCACAAGTCTTAATCCCAAGTTTGTGTTTTTAGCCCCTTAGTACTTAACAGTAATGCCTACCATTTATCAGCTGTCTAGAACATACCACAGAGTCACTCATCTAAGGGTGTCTGGTGTACTAATTCGTAATAACCCATGAAGCTACTGTTATGGGAACCCACATTTTTGAGAAACCAAGATTGAAGAACTTTCACACAACTTGTAAGTCAGTATGAACTCAGAGGCCAGTCTCTGTGTCTTCAACTTAGACCAAGATTACTTGGTATAATACTATGTACAAATCATCAATACATGAGGGCTAAATCTATATCTCAGTGATAGAACCCTTGCCTAGCATGCTTGAGGTCCTAGGTTCAATCCCTAGTCCTTAAAAAAATGTACTAATTAAAGTCTTGTTGAATTAATAAATATTAACAAATATATTGCTTCTGAACTAAAGAAATCATGTATGCCGTGAATGTTATATACGTAGACTGGACTGTAGTCTCTTTGGAATGACTCTGTTTATGTGCTTGAGTTTAATGCTTCGTTCAAGCAGATGTTCACCAGCTGCTTCCACCCTAAAATGTCATCAGCTCTTTGTGTGCTAATTTTGAGCTTTGCTGATGAGACCCTTCTTTTTCTTTTGGATAGACTACTTGAGGAGTTGTAGTTGTTTGTTGGAGTTGCAGGTCTGGGAATGGGTAAACTGGATCATGGGCTTCTACCATCATACTGGGGGCAGGGCATTATATTCAGAGGTAGCTTGGAGCAGAGTCGTGAAATAAGATAGGAATTGTTTTCTTATCCCCACTCCTTCCAAGACAACTGTCTGCTTGGTGTTCTGTGCCCTCGTTTTCTTCCCCTCAGAGGTATCAGCAGCTGCTGACCCATATGTGACGATTTACAGTGGAATGAGAGCCTAGACTCAATCTACCCAGTGATTTGCTGACTTTGGCATTTGTATGTTTGGGATGCGGTCCAGGAAAGAAGTGACATCAGTCTACAGCTTGATCCCTCAAGTGGCACTTGACACTTGTGATTTCCCAGAAGGCCAGTGGTTCCAGAAATAGGACACTGAGGCTACCTGCTTTTTCTCTGCCTGTGTTTGCACTACTGGAACGATACTCTTTCCTCATTCTGTTGGCCTTTTAGCTCTTCAGAAATGCTGGTATGGACTATTTAGTGAATGACATTGAGTGCCAAAATTAATGGAGGTATGTTGTGGTCTTTGCTCCATGTTTAAATGTTTCTTTGACAGGGGCTGGAAAGATGGCTCACAGTCATTAAGAGTACTGGCTGCTCTTGCAGAGGCCTGGGGTTCAAATTCTAGCAGCTAAGGCTCACAACCGTCTGTAACTCCAGTTTCAGGAAATCCCACACCCTCACATAGACACACATACAGACAAAACACCAATGCACACAAAATGAAAGTAAATTATTGGAAATTTTTAAAATGTTTGTTGACATTAAGTTTGACTGTTAAGACTAAGCAACATATTTTCATGCTTGATTTTTTGACTGTTATGGAAAAATTCAAATTTATATCTTAGGCTCTCAACAAGAAAGATGAGTCTCTTAAAAAATTTTTGGTGGAGGGCTAAAGAAATGGCTCAGTGATACAGCCCACCTATTGCTCTTGTAGAGAACCTGTGTTCAGTTCCCACCACCCACATGGTAGGGATCAGAACTGTCGAAACTTCTAGAGAATCCAATGCTCTCTTCTGACTTCTGCCTATATATGTGCACATACATCCACTCAGATAAACACATTAAATAAACAACTTTAAATATTTTGTAATAGAATATAATTCACTCTAGAAAAAATTGCATAAGTCATAATGTGCATGTCAACGATTTTTCATAAGTTATTTTTATTTATTTGGGTTTTTGTTTTGTTTTTGTTTTTAGGAAACAGAGTCTCATGGAGCTTATCTCAAGCTCACTGTGTAGCTGAAGCTGGCCTTGAACTCCTGGCCCTCCAGCCTCCGCCTTCCAAGGGCTGAAGTTATAGGCATGTGCTTCTGCAAACAGCTTTAGAAATTAATTTTACAAATTACCTTTCACCTGTATAGCCAACACCGCAGAAGCCCCTCATTAGGTGCTATACCCTGAAAGGAAAACTATAATCGAGACTTTTAATCTTGTAGATTGGTTTTGTTGCTACTATTTAAATTTTCCCAGACATTCTACCCATGTCTATAGTCCCAGCTACTTAGAGGGCTGAGAGGAGAATAGCTTACCCAGGGGGTAATGGAGATGGAACAAGTTTCTGTCTCCGTATGTCTCTTTCTCTCTCTCAGTCAATGAATATTTGGACAGCAGCCATGTTCACCATTATACCACCAATGCCACAACATATTTTCTGTGGGTTTGTCATCTTTGATTCAACATAAAGGTTACAAGACTTTTGCAATACATGTAGATGGTTAATTTTCATTATGTGCATCCCATTGTGTAACTGTATCACTTGCTACTAATGGATTTTTGCATTGGATTAGCAGATTTCCAGTTTAAGCTACAATGAATAGAGGTTTACAAACATTTGCATAACTGTTTCCTGGTGCATAAATGCATAACTCTCTGTGGGTATGCCTCTATTTATGTGGGGGGTGGGGTATCCAAAAGGTTACAGATGATTGCCTCAATAAAAAAATAACATTTTTCCCAAATGTTTGTGCCAGTTTACACATTTAGCAGAAATTGAGAGTTTCAGGCACCTTGTGACCCATCAACATTTAATAGTTTCTGGGAGGTGTGTGTATTGTTATTTCTACTTCATTTGCACTTTCCTGATGTCCAATGAAGTTAAGAACTTTTCCTTATTTATTGCCCATGTGCATATCTTCTTGTGAATTGCCTCTTCAGGTCATTTTCCAATTCTCCTATTGAGCTGTCTTTCATTAATATTTAGAGGATGAATATAGCCTTTGTTAGAGATTATACAATGTGTTTTCTTCTTCTTTACATTGCCTGCTTGTTTCCCTAATAGGTTGTGGTTTTCAATGTTAACATTTTATAAAATATTTCTTTATGGTTCATAGGTGCTGTTTAACATGGCTTTTTCTCTTTCAAAGTTATAAATATGGGCCCTTTGATGGTTTGCTATATTTGTGTATTTGCTGTATTCATGTTTATGTCTGTTCATTTATTTTTTTCCTCTCACTTATGTGTGGTGTGGGTGTGTGTTTGCATGTGTGTGGAGGCTCAAGGTTGACGTTGAGAATCTGCCTTTATCTTCTTACACTGTATTCATTGAAAATGATACGATCTCTCAATCACACATAGAGCCCATTGATGCAGCTAGTCTCCAGATTGCTGTGGCAATCCTCTGCCTCACTGATACAGCTAGTCTCCAGATTGCTATGGCAATCCTCTGCCTCACTGATACAGCTAGTCTCCAGATTGCTATGGCA
>JAQHUG010000329.1:228098-256350 GCA_028555095.1 Dicrostonyx torquatus | reverse complement strand
ATCCTCTGCCTCACTGATACAGCTAGTCTCCAGATGGCTATGGCAATCCTCTGCCTCACTGATACAGCTAGTCTCCAGATTGCTATGGCAATCCTTTTGTCTCCATATTTCTGGAGCTGGATTTACAGGTGAATGCCACACCCACCCATCCAGTATTACACATGTGTTCCGCTGCTCTGAACTCTAGTCCTTGTGCCTGCATGGTGAGCACTTAGCCACTGAGCCATCTCCACAGTCCCTTTGTTCATTTACTTGACTCTCCATAGTTTCTTTTGTAGCACACTTGAAATTGGTCTTGTGAACGGTGTGAGGTAGAGGGAAAGAATTTTTTATTCGCAGGGATATGTAATATGCACAGCACTGCTTATTTCTCCACTGAATGTTTCCCTTTTCTTTCTTTAAATTTTGCATCATTTTTATTTATGTATGGTGTGTGTGTATCTGTATGGGTATGTGCATATATGAACGAAGGTGCCAGAGGAAGCCAGAGGTGTTAGATTTCCTGTAATTGGAGTTATAGACTGTTGTGACCTGCCTAACATGGGTGCTGAAAATCAAACTTTGGTCCTCTGGAAGAGAAGCAAGTTCTCTTAGCTGCTGACACATCGCTCCAGCCCATATGTTCTTTTAATAGGATATGAGGAAAGCCTGTTAGAAGTGGCTAAAAGACATAAAACTTTTTTTTTTAAGTTTTGAAACTATTTTTTTCCAAGGTTGAAGAGGACAAATGCCAGAATTCAGAATTCGATCAAAACATGGAGGTCAGTTAATTCAGCTTTTGTTATTTGGGCTTAGACACCAAGTAACGGGGGTGGGGCAGGTCAGACACTGCGTAAATTTGAAATGCTTAGTGAAAAGCAAACTGTTTTGTTCTGTGGATTATTGCCAATGTTTTTCAGGAGTCAAAATCAGATAATCTGAATTGTAATCCAAGTCTTAATCACATACAGAATTTGGCTAATGATTATAATTCAACAGCAGAGCTAAAGGGAATTAACTGATGATATTTTTGTGCATTTCTGCTTTGTATCAAAGGGTGCAGGCTGTTTCATCCTCCCTGGTGTTCTTGCTGACACTGTCTACACCGTCAGAGTAAGAGTCAAAACAAGCAGGTTATGCTTTGATGACAACTACCTGTGGAGTAACTGGAGTGAAGCCCTGAGCATTGGTAAGAGAACACGGTGTCATTACAGGGTAAAACACTGATGGCGGGAAACTAAGTTGAAGCACAAAATAGATTGGGAAAGGGGCTGCCATTCTTTCCTGATGCCAGAGAGCATTTAAAATGCACATTTTCTTTCCATCTAATTACTATCAAATCACCCAGGATTAATAGACAGCATACAGTTCTTTGGAAGACCACAATTCATAGGGTTTTATCCTCACCTCTGCTCATCTCCATCTTTATCAGAAACCCAATCAAAAAACACAGATGGCAAGTACCATCAAATTTTCAGGTTGTACCAGGCCAGAGGACTGTCCTGTATGCTGGTTGATAGACTCAGGAGGGTACCAATGAGTTTGGTGGTATTTAATAGAGATAGGCCTTGTTAGTGGCTATGCTGAGCAGGCCATGCTCGAATAAAGGATGCAAAAGAGCTGTTTGAGATGGATGCAAGAGAAAATGCATGCACAGTCTTGGCTAACAGTGCTGGTGTAGCTCACGGGTCAAGATAGTGTTGCAGGGTGGGGTATCCGTGGTTCATCCCCATGGGAAATATGAAGTTGGGCTAAGGACATAGCTCATCTGGTAAAGTGCCTGCCTTCTAAGCATGAGGACCTAAGTTCAGTCTCTAGCACCTTAGAAAAAGCTTTGCATGGTGGTATACACTTGTAATCCCAGTACTCAGGGGATTTCTGAAGCTTGCTTGCCAGCTAGTCTAGTTGAATTAGTGAGCTCCAGGTTTAGAGAGGGACTTTGTCTTTAAAAATAAGGTAGAAAGAAATAGAGAAAGACACCTGACATTAACTCTGGTTTTTACTTACTTACATGCAAACACACACACACACACACACACACACAAACACACAGTATGTGGCAACACCTTTCTCAATTTTTACGTGGAGCATCACATTGTAGGAGATACAATGACTGCCTGGAATCTATTGTTGGAAGGGTAATGAGGATGCTGAAGAACCTCAAACTCGATAGGGAGTAAATTTGAGAAGACAGAACTCTTGAATTCTTTTTTTTTTTATTAAAGATTTACTTATTTATTTTGTATACAGCGATCTGCATGCCTGTCTGCCAGAAGAGGGCACCAGATCACATTATAGGTACCTGGGAGGCACCATGTAGTTGCTGGGAATTGAACTCATGACCTCTGGAAGAATAGCTAGTGCTCTTAACCTCTGAGCCATCTCTCTAGCACTAGAATTATTAGATGTTGTATTTAAATTGCTATACATTGCTATTTTAAGAAGATTTTGATAGTATAAAGAATATTTTTCTTTTTAGGTTTTTCAAGACAGGGTTTCTCTGTAGCTTTGGAGCCTGTCCTGGAACTAGCTCTTGAAGACCAGGCTGGACTCTAACTCACAGAGATCCGTCTGCCTCTGCCTCCCAAGTGCTGGGATTAAAGGCATGCACCACCACTGCCCAGCTGAATTCTTAAATTTAAGGCATTGCTGGATAGAACAGGAAACTGGCTTTTCTTTGGGTGGCCACTAGGGGCAATATAAAACCAACATGAGACTTTTTCAAAGGCTGACTTTGTTGTTGTTGTTGTTGTTTGTTTGTTTGTTTTTTCTGAGATAGAGTTTCTCTGTAGCTTTGGGGCCTGTCCTGGAACTAGCTCTTGTAGGCCAGGCTGGCCTCGAACTCACAGAGATCAACCTGCCTCTGCCTCCCGAGTGCTGGGATTAAAGGCGTGCGCCACCACCGCCCAGCTTTAAACAACTGTTAAAAGAGTCAGAGGAATGGGTTTTTGAAGAATGTCATCCCCCTATTCATTGAGAGAATGAACAAGCTGTGTGTCAGATATGGTCGAATTAGTTATCTGCTGTTACAGAACAAAGTACACCAATATTATCTAAGAATGGTGTCTAAGACCTGTAATTCCAGTACTCAAGGGCTTGGGACAGGAAGATTGGCATGTTTGCGGCCAACCGTAGCTGCATGGTGAATCATTAATCAGCCTGGGCTACAGTGTGAGACTCTGACTCAGGAATAAAAAAAAACATAAAAACAAAATAAATGACACCAAAGTTCAATAGCTTATAATAGCAGACACCTACCTACAACATATCAGTTTCTCAAGGTCAGGAGACTAGTGTAGTTTTTGTTTGTTTGGTTTTTGTTTTTTTTCTTTTTTTTTTTGAGACAGGGTTTCTTTGTAGGTTTGGAGCCTGTCCTTGAACTAGCTCTTGTAGATCAGGCTGGCCTCAAACTCACAGAGATCCTCTTGTCTCTGCCTCCCAAGTACTGGGATTAAAGACGTGTGCCACCACCGCCCAGCTAAGAGTCTAGTGGAGTTTAGCTAGAGGCTTCACAAGGCTTGCATAAGGACCATAAGTGGTATTGTAATCTCATCCAAAGGCTTGGCAGGGACTGAAGAGTCTACTTCTAGGTATACTGAAGGGGAAAAAAGAAGAGGATGCACAGAGAGCTGCTAGCGGGAAAGTCATATGAAGATGGTGGAAGATACTGGAAAGACTGTGGGAGCTACCAGAAGCTGGGAAAAAGTGGGAGACTGTTTTCTAGAGCCTTCAGAAGGAGCATGACCTTGCCAGTATCTTTATTTTGAACTTCTTACCTCCTGGACCATGAAATAAAAGTTTTATATTTTTAAGCATCTAGTTTCCTGTAATCTGCAGTAGGATTCTAATAGAGATATATGTTTTTAGTTCCCTGTCCCCTTAGGCCTCTCTACAGGGTTCCCTTCTGACATAGAAATCAGCTTCCCCAGGTGAGCAATCCTAGAAAGAAAGGCTTTATAAGAGAACTGTTATGGTAAAAATAAAAGCTGTGGTTTCCCCGAGGGCACAGCATCAGAAACACTGCAGGTCCCTGAGTGGTGGCAGTGGGCAGCGGGTCCCAAGACCATGGCGGGCCACAGAGACAGTCAGTCCCAGGCAAGGAGACTGAGATGGATAGGCACGTGATGCAGAGAAAGTGGGAAAGTGGGTATTTATCTAGTGGGTTATGGAAGGAAAGGGAAAGTGGGGAAGGAGAAAGAGGAGAGAGAGAGAGAGAGAGAGAGAGAGAGAGAGAGAGAGAGAGAGAAGGGGGAAGAAGAGAGGAGCCACAGCAGCAGCTACTTCTTGGGCGAGAGACAGAAGGGAAGGGGCTAAGACTGGAAGCAGAAGGAAGATCCACCTGCCTCAGTGGTAGAGGTGGGGAAGGTAGTAGGAGGGGCTTGTCTCTTAAAGGGACAGGACAGACCATTATAAGAACAGCCTTGTAAAAACCATAGTCTGCCATCACTTATCTTGGAAATGAGAGGCCAGAACTGGTGCTGTTTTGTTATTTAGAAGAAAGTCAATCAGTGCAGCCCATGTCTAGATGGGGGATTATGCAAAAGAATGATCCCTGGGAGTCAGGAGTCATTTAGGGTCATTTTTGAAGTTCCCTAAGACAAGGACATTAGGTCCTGATTATGCTTTCTAGATCCCCATGCCCTTGTGTTGAACATAGAAATATATAATAGCCTTCCATGTTTTAGGTATAGAAAAACGAAGTTTGGAATTGGACAGGTCTATGTTTGAAGTCTGCCTGGGCCTTATCTCTGCATAGTTCTGCAATAATATTGTCTAAGAGATAGAATAGCTCAGAGATAAACATGTCAGAGTGCCTGATACGGTACTAAACATATAGGGGAGGCACTCTTTAAGAATCATAATGGTGGTAGTTGTTAGGATTTATTTAAGTATTCAATAGTGGCAGTAAGAAAATATGATAGTTACTTTTAAGTAAACAGTAATAAAGGTCAGTCAAGGTTGGTGGTGGTGGTGCACACTTCTTTCCAGCATTTGGGAGGCAGGGGCAGGCAGATTTCTGTAAATTCAAGGCCTGTATACAAAGTGAGTTCCAGGACAGCCAGGCCTATACAGAGAAACCCTATCTCAAAAAATCAAAAAAAAAAGAAAGAGAAGAAAGAAAGAAGAAACAAGAAAAGAAAGAAAAAATAAGAAGAAAAAGAAAGGAAGAAAAAAGAAAGGACAGTCATTGTCAGATATGGAATCTTTTATTTAATACTGTCTAAAACAAGTTAAGATGCTCTGGTTGCTAACAATCCTTAAGGTATTTACTCATCTAGAAAGCTCAGGCACCAGAGCAGGATAATTTTTCAAATTATAAGATAATTGAAGAATTTGGGGAAAATGGGTTGAGACATAGGAAAGAAATAGCTGTGATTTCACTAGCAAATAGAATTGTTGCCTGGCTCATTACAAAAAAGAATTTGTAGTTCTCATGTCTGTGTGCTTAACTTTCTATTCTGTAGGCAAGGAGTCGAACTCCACATTCTACATAACGATGTTACTCATCATTCCGGTCATTGTTGCGGGTGCGATCATTGTCCTTCTTCTTTACCTGAAAAGGTAAGCCGCTGCCCAGGCAGATTTTACAGTTCCTGCTAGCCTGTGTGTTATTCTTATTACTCTTTATGCTGGTGTATTGTTGGCTGCAACTTTTTGCACAATTGCATTCAGATATGAGTTACGCTGAAATGATAGGCAAACCATTACGCCCATTTTGTGGTAAAGGAAGCATCAAGTGAGTTTCCCACAGCACTACTCTGGCATGGCTTCTTGTGTGCATGTCTAACATTGCTAAAGAGACCCTGTGCTATTTTCATTGACTCTGTTCGGTACCTGCTTTATCCACAGTTAGTTGGCAACTCTTGGAATGAGCTTTTAGAAATAGGGGATTAAGGGGACTAGCAAGACATCTCATTGGGCCAAGGCACTTCCCGAATAAGCTTGGTGATATAAGTTTTATCCCTGAAACCTATGTCAATGTTTAAGGTAAAAATCATTTCTATGGCATTGTCCTGTGACCTTTATATGTGCACAAGTGGCATATTCACCCATGCGTGTGCTCCCTCCAAACCTCATGCCCAATTTAATAAAAGAAGTTGGGCCTAGGAGTGGAGCTCAGTGGTAGGACATATAGCGTGTTTGAGACTCTGGTTCAATTTCCAGCAGCACCAACAAAGAAAGAAAATAAGAAATAAAATCTATTGCTAATAAAAATGACTTATCTAATGTTAATGCAAAGCTGGCCACTACTCGATGCCACAGGAAAGAGAACTCTGCCAGATTATCGCTAATATATGCTACTCATTCGTTAAGAATGCTTTTATTGCTGAGCATTGTGCTACACACCTGTAATCCCAACACTTGAGAGGTGGGGAAAAGGAGATGCAGGAGTTTAAATAGTCTCAACTACACACCAAGCTCAAGGCCACCTTCAGTTCCATGAGACCATGTGTCAAAAAAGAGAAAGGATGCTTTATTTGTCTTTAGCAGTATAGAGATAGTTGTTGCTCTTGTAGTAAATGCTCAAGATTGGAATCAAAGTACTGATCTGGACCCAGAACTAATGCTTTAGCATTAGTTCAACAGTATATGTTAGATGTCTATTTATATGCTAGCTAGTATTGAAAGTGCCAGGCTTATGGCAGTGAATAGAACACAGGCCCTATCTATATTTTTAGAGGGGATAGTACACATCCATAGCAGGAATTCAGGTTGGCAGGAGGTAGAGGAACATAATGATAGGAGACTCATTTCACATAAGGAGGCCAGGGAAGTCCTCTCTAAGAAGATGATAATTTGATTAGAGACTCATAAAATAAAGGCATGAGCTATTCAAATATTTTCCAAGACTAAGGAAAAAGCAAGTACCAAGGCTCAGGGGCTGAAATGAGCTTGTTGTGTGTAGATGGAAGAGATAGGGTGAGGGAGAGTGGTCGGAGCTGGCAGATAGGATCAGGTATGGCATGAAAAGGAACTGAGACTTTTTATCCTAACCATGGTAAAAGACCTTGAAATACCCTAAGAAGAGGATTTGCACTGTCTTGTACTGTTACTATTAAAGAATTTGGGCAAGAATAGAAGCAGGTTTGGAAGGAAGCATGAAAAGAGCAGTCTTTATTTTTAGTCGTTTTGTTTGTTTGGTTTTTGTTTTGAGACAGGGTCTCACTATGTCGCCTTGGCTGGCTTGGAATTCTTTATATGGATCAGGTTGGCCTCAAACTCACAGAGATCCATTTGCCTCTGCCTCCTGAGTGCTGGGATTAAAGACATTTAACACTATGCCTATTGAAAGCAGTCTGTACAAGGAGGAAGGGAGAAGTGGTTAGATAAATGTGGTATATTCCGAAAGCCCAGATTAACAAGACTTGCTGGTGGTTAATTACTTATGGAGGTGAGAGGGAAACTGAACATTCCAGAGTTTGACCTTCGACAGCTGAGTGTCAATGACATTTTCAAAGATAGGAAAAATGATGAGAAGAGCTACCTTTAAGAGAAGGGGAAGGATTTCAGTTTTTAATCTATTGTGAGATATGTCTAGTAAGTATCCAAGTAGATGTATACAGTAGACAACTGTATACCTAGACCTGGAGTTTAAGGAAGAGCTCTAAGACAGAGATAACATTTGGGGAGTCATGTCATGGACTAGGTTTCAAATGATTAAAGCAAGCAATTAGATAAAGACACAGGAGGACATAGGGTACACCTCGAGACACACCCTGAGATGTGAGGCAGGCCCACAAGAAAGAGAGGAGGGGGGCTGAGGGTGTGGCTAGGCAGTGCCTGACTTATCTGGAGTGTGCATCACTAGGATTGAAAACAACGGGAAAACAGCAGGAGAAATGATCAGCTTTTGGCTTTGTGAAGCGGTGTGTGCCTGTAATCCTAGCACTTGGGAGGAAGAGGCAAAAGAATGAGGAGTTCAAGGCCATCCTTAACTGTATAACAAGTTTGTGGACAGCTTGAGCAACATAATATGCTGTTCAAACACAAAAACCAAACAACCAAACAAATAAACAAAACACCAACAAAAAACAGGGGATTTTTTTGTGGCAGTGCTGAGCATTGACCCTAAGCCCTTGTACATGCTATAGGCAAGCACTATAACCACTAAGCCATGTCCCCAACCCACTTCTTACCTTTTAATATAGGCTTTAAGTTATGTAGGCTGGCCTTAAAATTATTCTATAGCTTAGCCAGGATTTGAACTTACAACAGTCTTGCCTCAAGCCCTGAGTAACTCAGATTACAGGCCTGTGCCCTTAGACTACTATACATATTTTTTTCTCAAAGTTATAAAAAGCAACCTTCTTATCTGCTGAAATTATGCCCCATTATTTTATTTTAGTTTTGAGACAGGGCCTCACAATGTAGCCATAGCTGGCCTGGAATTCCCTATGTAGATCAGGCTGGCCTTGAACTCACAGAGATCCACCTACCTCTCCCTCTAGAGTGCTGAGATCAAAGATGTGTGTCATCATGTCCAATCCTCATTATTTTTAAATGATGTAAATAATTTAAGTTGGCGTCATATTTCCTCTATCCAGATTTGGTGGTCTTGGGACACTGATTTCTTATAGCCATTTAAACATATTTTTTTTACAATTCCATTATTGTTTCTAAGAGTGACTTGTGTACTGTGGCTTTTGCATGCCTATTTTTGATATAGCTGTCTTTATGTGAGAGACTCCTGTGTACTGGAAAGTTTGATCCAAACAAATCTCTGTTTTCTTAAAGGCTCAAGATCATTATATTTCCTCCAATTCCTGATCCTGGCAAGATTTTTAAAGAAATGTTTGGAGACCAGAATGATGATACCCTGGTAAGCACTGCCTCCATGGGGATTGAAATGGGGTGTGTAGAGTATGAGACTGAAAAACTTATGGCACAGTACACATAACATGAAATTGACTATTCCAGCTATTTTAAGTATATAGTTCAATACCCTTCAACACATTTTCCGTGTTTTACAGTCAGCATCAGTATATACTTCTAGGACTTGTTCATCGTCTTCAGTGGAAACTGTACTTCACCAACTTTAGCTTCTCGTTCTCTTATCCCTTCCCCCAGCAACCACCACTCTATGTTCTGCTCTGTGTATTTGTCTATTCTAGGTTATCTCATACATATGCATATTTACCTCATTGCAATATTTACCTCATTGATTTTGGCTTGTTTTGTTTGGCATCATGTTTTCAAGGTTTATCCTGTATCAGAATTCTTCAGATTGGTTATTGTATGTATACGTGCATATGGGGGGGTTACACATGTTGAGACCAAAGGAGGTTGTTGGAGGT
Source organism: Dicrostonyx torquatus (assembly GCA_028555095.1). Taxonomy (NCBI): domain Eukaryota; kingdom Metazoa; phylum Chordata; class Mammalia; order Rodentia; family Cricetidae; genus Dicrostonyx; species Dicrostonyx torquatus. The sequence goes on along the minus strand of JAQHUG010000329.1, from coordinate 247,075 downwards.
GGCCTTGCTCTATCAATCTCTGCCTTATTACTTTGCAAAAAGGGTCACCACTGAACCTGAAGTGAGGCTGCTGGGCAGTAGGTGATTCCCCTGTTCCTGCCTTCCAGAGCTCTGGGGTTACATGTATCAACAGCCATGGCCATTTTTTAAAATAGATGCTGATATTTCAAACTCAGATCCTCATGTTTACACAGTAAATGGTCTCATCTAATGAGCCTCCTGCCCCAGACCAAAATTGGTTATTTTAGCCTACACTTGATCTAAAAGATGAAAGAGTTGATTTAAATCTTAGTTGATTGGATATCTGGCCAAGCATACCAGCTAAGAAATTCTCAGAATACCCTGTCTGTCTTGGATCAGTGGACTCCATCCTCTTTCTGAGGAATGAGATGTCTAAACACTTAGGAGAAAGAGCCTCCTTTGGGAAATTAATGTAATGGAGGGGCCTTGAACTTTTAGATACCTTTTAAATGTTGATGAGGAAAATATAGATAGGATTAACAGTTAACATGCACTTTGTCCATACCGTTTCTCTAGAAAGATGGGCCCTAAGCACTTAGAAAGAGACCAGACCCACCACAACTGTTGGTTTCCTGCAGACTTTCATGCTGTGGATGGAGACTTAAGACACTGGAGCACAAAAGTTCGAGATCTCTGTGTCAAATGCCTTAGCTGTAATAAGATAATGAAGAACATGTATGAAATAAATATTAATAGCATTGTAGATAGCTTAAATTAGTACTACCAGGCATAAGGCAGCTCATTTAGAGAAGCACTGTAGTGTACTAGATAATAGCCTGACTTCTGGAGTCACGATGTCTGGATTCAGATATCCACTGTGTCATTTACTGTCTTTTTGACCTTAGGTCGCTTGCTTAGCCTTTCTGTAACTTGGTTTTCCATTTATAAAGTAGTAGTAGGAGTAGCACCTGTCTCATGTGGATTAAATTCATACAGAGCACAGTAATAATAAAAACTACTTAACATACCTCACACTTTAGACATATTTAATTCATGTTATCAGGGAGTAGTGCTTTTGACAATATATACATTTGTTGTTGACTCTCCTAATAACGGATTACTCATACTGGCAATGATGTGATTCAGCCAGGGACAGGAAGTAGGGAGGCTGACAGACTTTCAGAGAAGGATTCTGGTAGAGCACTTTAATTTTTAAAAGCAGATCACTTTTGTAGAGAGTGATAATGCTCAGGTCAAGGTACCCTGAGCAGGTAGGTCCAGCAGTCTACAGCAGATATTGTATAACTTAGGTAAGGTCAGTGTGATCCTTTAACTCTAGCTGAGCCATAGTCAACTAGAATTCTTGTAAGAAGTACAAGCTCCTGGGCTCTGTCACCAGAAATTCTGGCAGCAAGTCAGGGGGGAATCCTATAAATCTGAATATGTAAAAAGAGGCCATAGATGATCCCTGTCCTGGTAAAGTAACCTGTGTAGCATGTTGTTCTTCATTTCAGCAACTGCGCCAGTAGATGCTGAAAGCAGTTGTTAAGCATCTGGGGTATGTCAGGGAGGGCAGTGAGTGCTTGGCCTGTGTTACCTTATTGAGTCCTAAGACCCCACCCCATAGTGTAAGTGCTTGTGATGGTCAGTTCTGTCGACCTGATGGAATCTAGGGTCACCTGGGAGATAGGCCTTTGGACATGCCTGTGGGGGATGACCTTGATTATATTAATTGATGTGAGAAGGCTCCTGTTAGTTGTGGATAAGACCATTTCCTGGGCAGTGAATCCTGGACTGTATTGGATAGAGAAAGGAAGTCGAGCATTAGCATGCGTTCATCTGCTTTCTGTTTGCAGATGTGAGACCATCAGCTGCTTCAAGCCCCTACTGCCTTGATTTCCCTGCTATGATCGACTGTACCTTGTGCTGAAATAACCCTTTCTCCATTAAGTTGCTTGTGTCTGGAGTATTATACCGTAACAGTGAGAAAGCAATTAAGATGGTGCTGTTGGGATAGTTTTTTTCCAGATAAGGAAACAGAGACTTAGTGAGGTCTAGAAACTCGGCCATAGTCACACAGCTGCTGGGGAGTGAGATTTTAGAGCTTCCTTGCTTTTCCCCCTGTGCGTCATTGCTTTTTGTATGATAGGATGCTCGTCCTCAAGTACCTCATTGTCTTCTACAAGGTTGCTTTGACAAGAGAGGCTTGGTTTAGAGGAGTTACGAGCAAAGGACTTGGAATCTTATTATAAAGAGCAGGCAGTGAGACAGTATCAGGTATGAGGAATGGCATTCTCATCCTAGGGGCTGCGTTACACAAAAGTAACGAAGTAGGAAGTAGGCCTGCTTTGCAACCGTAGATGCTTTCGTTTGTCCAGTGTGACTGACTTACAATCTTTTCATTTGGAATAATAGCAGAGCGTGCATTCTCCCACTCACCCGCACTCTGCCATTTCCGGTTCTACCATCCCTCACACATTGGCCTCAGTGCCAGGCCACGGAAAGGCATTTGAGTTTGCTTCTCTTCTCAGCAGGGTGGGGACTACCTAAAATGCCGCAATGCAAATGCCCAGTGTCTGTGGGCAAAGGCCAAATGCACAGCACGTGCCAACCAAGTATTGATGAGTCATGTGGTAGTTTGAATGAAAATGGTCCCTATAGGCTCAAATGTTTGAATACTCAGCCCCCAGATGATGGAACTGTTTGGGAAGAATTATGAGGTATGGTCTTATTGAGGGGGTTGTATTGGGTTTTCTAAGCCCACACCAGGCTCAGTTAACTCTCTGCCTCATGTTTATGGATGAGATATGAGCTCTTAGCGACTGCTCTAGTGCCATGTCTGCCTACCTGTGTGCTGCTGTGCTCCCCTACATGATGGGAAATGACTCTAATCCTCTGGAACTGTAAGCCTCTTCTAAACCTTCTTCTGTAAGTTGCCTTGGTCATGGTGTCTCTTTGCAGCAATAGGAAAGTAACTAAGAGAGGGTATAAACTGCCTACCTAGTGCATTTCTAAAGAGAAACAATAACTAGTTCTTAACAAGTAGCTAAGAAAGTGGCACTTGTCATGCAGTGCTGGTGGCCCTCCATTCAGGTTGAGTGTCCCTTATTTAAAATGCTTGAGAGAAAAAGTATTTTTTCAGACTTTAGAATATTACATAGGCCGGGCGGTGGTGGCGCACGCCTTTAATCCCAGCACTCGGGAGGCAGAGGCAGGCGGATATCTGTGAGTTCGAGACCAGCCTGGTCTACAAGAGCTAGTTCCAGTGCAGGCTCCAAAGCCACAGAGAAACCCTGTCTCGAAAAACCAAAAAAAAAAAAAAAAAAAAAAGAATATTACATAGATTTTACTGTTTGATCCAAAAATTGGAAATCCAAACTTCAGAACTTTTTTTTTTTTTTGGACAGGGTCTCAGTATGTGCCTTGACTAGCCTGAAACTCGCTAGGTAGACCAGGCTAGCCTTGAACTCATATAGATCCATCTGCCCTTAGTGTTAGGATTAAGGGCATATAATACCACACCCAGACAAAATCCTGAAATTTTAAAGCACCTTATTTTTGTGTAAACAGCTTCAGATTTTGGTGCATTTCAGAACTCGGTTTTTTTTTTTTTTTGGATCAGAGGTGTTTAACCTATATGTCCTTTATTGACAATAATATAATAAACATCTTTGATCATTGAAAATCATGCTCTTGGAAATAAACACTCAGGAAATAACCAAACAATGGCATAAGAATGACCCATGTCTCATTTTGTTCTAATATGAAAACTAGAAAACAATGAGTTACTAACAATGAAGAATTGATTTTATTTTCTAGAACAAATATATGCTATGAGGAAAACCGTAAGACAATTAGTAGATAAATTGAGTCAGCATATGAATAATGACTTATTAAAAATCAACAGATAAATGAGAAGCAAAATTAATGAAATAATAGAATTTTCCACAAGCAGATGAAACTATTTGAATCTCATATATGACTGTCCAAGTGTCAGAAAAGTTTGATAAAGCATCTAAAGTGAACTGGGGGTGTCTCACATCTAAGGACAGTGAAAAGTTAACAGCTTTCAGACAGAATAACAGTTTACTTATAAGACTGCTGCAGTCAGACTTTCTATCTACAGAACTTAGAGAATAACATCTTGAATTGATTTTTTTAAAAAGTTAGGTTTCAAAGAGTAGTATCTCAAAAGGAAGAAGAAAAAACCCACTTATAAGAGTACAAAACAAATTATAAATATCTAGTAAATCACAATCCCAATTTTTAGAGAACTATGTTAGATACACATAGAACAATGAGTACAAGGAACTGGGTCAGAGGAATTATGGGTAGCTGATATTCTCTGTCTATCTCCCTGAAATTTCCAAATTGCCTATAATAAGCATGTATTACTTTTACAATGAAAGAAACCATGTACCAATCATTAACAGGGAAGAAGGACCATTGTAGTCATCCAGGTCTGGGAGATAATAGAGACTTGGACTTACATGGTGGCAGAGGAGACTGATAATAAGATGCATTGTTAAAGGAATGCTCTCTGCCTTGGTGACTCTGTGTGGGTGAGGAAAGGTAGGGAGAATAGAAAATAATTGTGATTTTCAGTTCTGGGTGATAGAGTGAATGATGGCAACACTGACGGCAAAACTCAAATCAATTATCTTTCTCAGAGACGGGAAAATTGCGGGGGATTTTTCAATTTGCTGTCTAGAGGATAATACGTTGTTTTTTGTCCCAGTGAGTCAGATAATTCTGTAATTTCGTGAGCTGGATATATTGACAAGATGGACAGCTGAAAGGAGGGGACATTTTTGCCCATGATGGCTGCAGATCATTAAACAAAACCAGGTCTTTCAAACTAAAAGTATAATAAAATAATGCTGCCCATGGGCAAGGGTCAGGGAACAATTTTCTGTGTACTTTTAAGTAGATGAATAATCCACTTTTTAAAAAAGTATTCTCCGTGTGTTGGGGGAGGATGTGCATGTGGCAATGAATAACTCTGGGGGGTCAGTTATTTCCTTTAGTAGGTCGTAGGTTCTAGGGGGTTGAACCCAGGTCTGGGGGCTTGAGTAGCAAGAGCCAGCACCCCCTGAGCCCATCTCATAGACCCCGTTACCTGCTTTCTTTACACAGAAGTAGTCCTCAGAAAGTGAAGTACCTGCACCAGAGAGACAGCCATTCCCTTCCAGGATCCTTTAGTGGCAGAATAAGCACGACCTTGGATGCTGCTGAGAAGACACAGGGTTATGTGCCGAATTCTTGCCTTTAATTACAAATTTGCAAAATCCTAGATGCTCTTCCTAACATCGTCACTTTAGAGATGGGGACTTTGGGGGCCACTGAGAAGTCTCCAAAAATAGAGAAGTGACTACAAAACTACTTGGACTAGATTCATGTATCCCAAAGATGTCAACTCCTAATCTGAAGAAAGAAGCCATGTGTTTTTTAAACACCTGTTACTTCCACACCAACGCCATTGATAATGCTGCTTTAAAAACGTATTTAGATGTGGCCACAAATCTTCAGCGTAGTTTTCCTTAAGGTTTCTAGTGTTTTGATGTTGTTTTGTTCATCACCATAGTAACAATTTGGCCACCAGTGTTTCTTCCTGTTGCTTTGCTTTTTGCCTTTGCCATGTGACTAATTGGGCTGCTGGCCACATTCAGGGGTGGGGGAGGGGATTGGAGAGGGAATTGCTTCTCTTCTGTATCTGTATTTCTTGCATCCATTAAAAAGAAAAATCACACCGTTCTTCCCACACTTCTCAGCAGGCAACTGCGCTGTGCCAGTTTTACATGCCCAATCACAAAGTAGCTTTTAAACTTCTAAATATTTTTTTTTTTTACTTCAGTATATATGCTTTCCTCTGCAACTGAGACACCATCACGTCACGGTGATTTAAAGATTAAGAATTCCTAATATGATCTAAGGCTCAGGCCCTGCCTGAATTTTGCCAGTAGTCCCAGTTCTTTAGAGATAGATACCACCACTAGTGAGACTAAGAATGACCACTGTGTTTAAGACGCTAACAACATACTCCCTCTGGTTTCTTACATCCTCCCTCCACCCGCGACCTGTGCCACTGGAGATACTTTGTTGGGTATTGTGTGGCACCCTGCCAATCTTTCAGCTAATGCTTTTACACCATTACCTTACACCAATCCATTACACATGGATTGCCTTATTCCACCTTGAGGTGTTGTTAAAGGACAGTTTTCTCCTTTTGTCCTTTTGTTCTCTCAGTTCCATGTATAAATCTGCACCTTTCTGTGAAGCATTGCTTTTTGGTTGTTAGCTAGGCTCTTTGGCTGTTCCGAAATTCAATTCCTGCTAAAAGGACAGAATGCATGCTTATTTTTTTCGTTTATTGGCTTATAAAATGAGGCGTTGGGTTAATGGCCACTACAAATGGTTTCAAATTAGTCCCTTTTTTGACACACTCGACAGGGCTCTTAGATGTGGGGCTCTCCAATTTGTTCTGTCCAGCCTTTTGTTTTTTACTATTCTGAAGAAGACTGGAGCAAGAAATAGGGTGATTTGTGTCCAAAAGACCAGTGGTTTTGCATGGTGCTTAGCTGCAGGAAATTCACTTCACTTTTAGACACAGTGGGGAATAACGTAATCAAACTTGAAAAAAATGTTAAATTGAGACTTGATTTTCCATAATGCTCCTGACTTTTTTGCTTTACAATATAAAAACACGTGATTTTTTTTTCTCTTTGGCCACTATTCTATTGTTGATGATGGCCCATTTCTTTTATGTTAAATGACAGATTAAGTATTGAATTGTGGACTGGTAATTTTGGGGGTTTTAAAATTAGGCTGGCAAAAAATTCATAAGATTGAATACTAAGGCTTTGTGTTCATTCTTTCTTCTTTATGTGGGTATATTCCATGCTGTGCTGAGAGAAAGGCCATGGTTCTGATAAAGGGTTTAAAAAAGAGTATATAATGTATTTCATATTACAAGGGCCCCATGTGCTCTGTATTACAGCAGTTAGTCCCCTACATCCTCCCATGTTTCTTCCCATCTCAATCAACTACACTCCCATTTTCCTACCATTCCCTTTCCTGGATTCATAAGTTTTAGGTTTGTTTTGTGACCCATTTGAATAAACCAGAGCCATCCGTGTGATGAGTGGATTGGGACTGTTCATTAGAACATGGTAGGGTCACCGGTGAGTGGCCAATTAAAAGCAATGACTCTCCTCTCTCCATGAATCTATCAGTAAGAAATGGTAAGCAGTGGGGGGTATGAACCCCGGAGTCCTTCCTTCATATATTACATGTATGAAACTGGCAAAGAATAAAATTAGCCAGTAAAAAAATTTAAGAGTGTTGGGACTGGAGAGATGGCTCAAAGGTTAAGAGCAGTTGTTGCTCTTGCAGAGGACATGGATTTGGTTCCCAGCACCCACGTGACAGTCTCACAACGCTCTGAAACTCCAGTTCCACGGGATCCCATATCCTCTTCTGGCTTCCATAGGCAACATATATGCAAGCAAAACAGACACATAAGATAAAATGAGTCTAAAAAATTTTTAAAGAGTAATCCAAGTTTCATTTTGGAATAAAAAAGTCATTTGTAAAGATTGTCCTTACAGATTGTTTCTGACCCCGTATGAAACAATTCAAGTTTTGTTTGTGTGTGTGTGTGTAAAAAACAATTTCATCTTCAGCCCCAGCTGGCCTTTAGCTCCCTAGATAGCCCAGGGTAGCCTAGAATTCCTAGCAATCCTCCTGCCTCAGCCCCCTGAGCACTGGGATTATAGGCATGAACCATCACTTTTGGCTTACAAATTGCTTTTTTTTCTTATCCAGAATAGCATTGTGTATGTATATATTTTAGGAAGTTTCTACAGTAGTAGTTTATAATCATTTCTAAATGCCTTTAAGTGCTAATTTTCCTTCCATGTATTCCTTCCTTTAGCCTGTTTTCCCATCCCCTACCCACATTAACCCTTTCTGTCCCATTATTAATTTTGAACCCTTTATACTAGTGCATTCTGTCTCCTTTCTCTTTAACGTCGTTTCCCATAGGATTTTAGCAAGTTCCTGCCCTTATGGGTATTCCAAGTGAAACACGCATGTGATGTGCATCTTTCTGGCTCATGGTTACCAATGTGCAAGGATCGTTGCAGAAGTGGGAGCAGCAAGATCATAAGAGCTGATGATGGGTGATCAAAGGAAAACCTGCCTTCTAAATAGGCCTGCTGCATGCATGAACTCACAGTGACTTTAAAACAAAACAAAAAACCAAAAACACCACACACACACACACACATACACACACACACACATGTCCTGCTTTGACTATCTTAAATGTGTTCATACCTTATCTTCTGGTATAAAATATCATTAAAGACATCTGATCATATAATATTGTTCCATATTAAAATACTTGAGTTTCCCTCCCTGCATTTTCAAAATATTTTCCCCACAAAATCCAATAATCTTAACAGACCCATTCTTGATGTTGGCCATTCTGGGTTGATTTTTGTCAGGTACAGGTTGAATACCTCTAAACTAAACCTCTAAAGTCCAGAATGCTGGAATAGCTGAAATATTTTAAGGGCCAATATGATGCCACAAATGAAAAATTCTGCTTCCTAGAACTTGGGTTTATGCACAAAACTTCAATGTGCTATGTAACCTTCTCTTGAGTTATGACTAGTATATGTGAAGCATGAAAGAATTTTGAGCTAAGACTTGGGTCCCATCCACAATATATCTCCAAATTTTGAAAAACTTTCCCAAACCCCAAATGCCTTTACTCTTGAGCATTTTGTGTGAGTGATGTCTAAACTATTCTACACTTGGCTTTTGCCTTCCTGCTCCATTTGTCGTACCCTCTTTGATAATTGTCTAAATCCCCACCGCAGCCACTAGTTCTCTGAAGACTTCATCTAACGATTTGTGGTGTTTACTCGCCCTTGGTCCCCTAGCTTAGTCTTCATTTCTGAAATGAAATTGTTATTTTCCTTTATTTTAATTCTTTACTGAGTTTTCTCATTTAATTTCTGAATTTTTCTCATCTAATTTTCTGAATCCTGTTCTAAATATTTAATACATTTCTTCATGGGATTGATAATTTCTCATTCTGTGTATATTTTTCTTCATAAATTTTTCAGATATTAGGGTATAGTTTTCATGGATGTATTTCTGGTGACTTTTACTTCTGTGGAGATATTAGTCTGTTGTTCATTTTTATGTGAAATTGGTTTCCTAAACTTTAAAAAAGAGGCTTTACTTAGGTTGTTTTACTAATTTCATGACTATACAGTCCTATTTTCTATTGCTTTGAGAAGTTTTGAAAATTATAAAGAATGACTTTAGAAGGTCTTGCCTTCCCATTGCCTCCTTTTATTTCTCTTTAGTGGTGAGAATCAGTCTTGCTAGGTAGTCCTGACTTGCCTGCAACTTCCTCTGTAATCCTGGCTTCCCTTGAACTTGTAGTTATCCTTCTGCCTCTGCTTCCCAAGTGCTGGGATTCCAGACATGTGCCAATATACCTGGCCTTTTCTTTTTATAACTTCTTCCTCCATCTCTCCTTCCCTCATCTCCATCTCTACATTTATCTGGATTTTCTTCCTTTTTTATCCATTTCTTTTCCCTGCCCTACCAATCATTTGGAGTCTATTCCCCCTAGTTTCTTCTCAAAGTGCAGCTTCATCCTGCGAGGGAGACTCAGTTTAGAGAGCTTGTGTCTTGAACTTTTTGTGACTTAGGAGACCCTTAAAATGTGTTCAGAAATGAACTCACTGATGTTTGAGTTCCCACCAACTTCTTAGACCTCTTGGTATACATGTGGATTCTTTCTGTGTACTCTTCCACATAACCGTCACTTTTTCGTCCCCAAAAGCACTTATTTGGGTTTATGGGAATCAGTTTTTAACTAGTGTAGCTGTAAAATCCATTAGCGAATTTTATTATTTATTTGTTTGCTTTACTAATCACACTGCTTGTCTTTATTTTTTAATGTTTGCATTTGTAGAGAGAGACAAATACCATACCATGCTGCCACAAACTACCTTCCTGCCTTCATATCTCTGCAAATTACAAACCATGAGCCAAATCCTGCTGACTGCCACTTGTTTTTGTATACCCTTTGATCTAAAAATAGATTTTTTGGATCTCTCTCGCCCTCTTGCTTTTAATGCTGTTGATGGAACTTTGCACATGCTACATTACTGACCTGCTCCCCAAGTAGCTTTTAGTTTAGAAATTTGCAGATTTGAAGTGACAAATTATTATTCAAGGAACTTGTACGGCTTGAATAAATTACGTGCATCCATGTGTGAAATTGCTTTTGGAATTAAAGGAAGTGAAATAGCTCTGTTTTGCCAATGTATGAGACTTTATAACATATGTTGCTAAATAAAAAATCCATATTACTTAAGCAAATCATGGGACTTCAAACAATTATAGTCACAGGAAGTATATATTAAAACTAGGGTGTACAAATTTCTAGATTTACCAGTAGCAAGGTTCAAATACTTGTTTGGACACACTTTTGTAAACATGTTGGCAAGTAATGTTTTGAAAATCAATGGGTGTTTTAATAGGTGAGGAAATTTTACACAACACATTTTATATGTTTTATCAGTACCTTGGCTTAAGGTTTTTAAGTATTTTTCTTTTCCTTGGTTGTTTACTTGGTTCTGCATATACCAGATTTTCTTTTCTGATATCATTGACGATAGGCCCCAGGGCCTGATTCATGCAAGACAAACACTCCATCAGCTAAACAATTTCTCTAGCTTCATATATTAAATAGTCATCCTTTGGTTTGTTAGCCATTGTGGCCTTTTATTGTATTTATGGTGATTATCTAAATACAAATGATTTTTTCCTTTTTTTCTGCCTCTCAAAAATGATCTTTTATGTGCAGAAAGTCTATACCATGGGAAACTTATAAAGTTGTTCCCCTGTGTATTTAGTTGACTTTGTGTTTTATGCTTGGGGCTTTATTGGTGGAGTCTATGAGGGAGTGTTTAGCTTTGTTTTTCAAATGCTTTGCCAGTTGGCATGGTGCCATTTATTGAGTAAACCGTTGTTTTAAGGTTATCTTAACTTTTTGGATTGTTTTTTCTTAGAAGTCTGAACATTTCACATTTTTTTAAAATATAGAGTTTATGAAGTCCAATTTACAAATAACAAAATGTATCCTTTTTTAAGTGTTCACTTAGAAGAATTTTAGCAAATAGATGCAATTTTGTAGTCACCACTCCAGTAGAAATATAGAATATTTTTGTCATTTCCTTATGTGTCCCTTTGGAGTCAGCTCTGTCCCTCACTTGAGACCAGTGGTTCTCAAATTGTGGGTCTCAGCCCCTTTGGGAGTCAAACAACCTTTTAACAGGGGTACCATATCAGATATCCTTTATATTAGATATTTACATTATGATCCATAACAGTAGCAGAATTACAGATATGAAGTAGCAAAGAAAAATATTTGGGGGACACTACAACATGAGGAAGTGTACTAAAGTGTTGTAGCATGAGGAAAGTTGAAACCCACGGGTCATGTCTCTTGCAACCACTGATCTGTTTTCTGTCCCCAGAATCTTTCTTTTTCCATAGTGTCAAACAAATGGAATCCTAAGATACATAGGTTTCTGAGTCTGGCTTCTTTCACTTACTAATGATGCAGTAAGAAAATATTCATATCATTGCATATGCCAACAACAGTTTCCTTCTCTTTATTGTTAAGAAGTACTCCATAGTTTAACATTCTCTTGTATAAGGACATCAGGACTATATCTCGTTGCGCTGTTATGAGTTAAGGTACTGTAAATATTCATGTAGAGGTCTCTGTATGCACATGTTTTCCTTTCTTCTGGCTAAATACACAGGAGCAGGACTTTAGGGTCATATGCTAAGTGTATGTTCAGAGTTACACAATTACAAGGCTGTTTCACAGAGTGACTACTAGTTTACATTCCCGCCAAAAATACGTGACTGATCTGATTCCTCAGCAGCGCTTGCACTTACCGATATTTTTAACTTTCGCAACTCTGTCAGCTATGCTAGGGTTAACTATTTTATTTAGGAAAAAAATGGCTATTTTAAACAGTATCTCTCAGCTTTTAGCTCCATATACTACTGCTAGACGGTCCTATTTCCTCAGTGCCGAAGCTAAACAGGCTGTTCTTGTTTCTATCTCTCTGACTTCCCTGTCTTCCCACAAGCTTAATGAACTGTAGAGCATCAAGGAGAAAGGGAACTCAGCCCCAAACCTGTGCAGGGAGTGGTGCGGCTTTATTTCTGCAAAGGGTTCTTGCTTTATTTATAAAGGCATTCACTCTTTGTAACAATTTAAAGCTCACAGCCTGAAAACAGCTATAGGCAATACAGAAACATGTGATTCTATTTCAATAAAACTTGATTTCCTCACACAGGCAGTTAGCTAGGCTCGTCTGTGCCTCATACTTTGCCTATAGTTTTCTTTGGCAGCTTTTTTGCAGATGACAGAACTGAGTTTACAGTTCACCCTTTCCCCAGACTGACAAAGACAGCTATAGGACCAGAATATTGGCTTTTTACTATGAAAATATGCTTGAATCCCATTCAGGAGAAGCCATTACACATAATGTCTAACAAATAGGTCTGTCTGGCAAATAATGTTAAATGAAGGGTTAGTATAGAGACTTTCACAGCTTTTAGGACTAAGACTTTCAGGACATCCAGTGTCTTGTTAACTAGATGGTAATTAACTTTTAGGAGCCTGTGATGTTTCTGGCGCAGCGGTCCAATTTGAATGGCAAGAAAATAAAATCCCAAGTGAGACAGTTGGAAAAAGTGGGCCACCTTTTGGTTCATCTCACAAAGACTGTTTCTGGTTTTGAAAGTGTCTCAATTTGTTTATCTCTTCAGACAGCCATTAACCATTATGTAACAATCCTATGCTTTTCCTGTCTTTAATGTTCATTCTTGATTGTTTTGCTTCATTAATTGTCCCACTCGATGAGTATTCTTAGATCAAAAGAATCAAAGCAGGAAAGCATTGCACTTACGGTTCTCGTGCATGCAAACTTAAAAGTAAGCACCGACTCCCAGTACCCAGGGAGAGAATGTGGCTGTGAAAAGTCACCAGGCGTCTTTCTGTCCTTCCTTGCAGCACTGGAAGAAGTATGACATCTATGAGAAGCAATCCAAAGAGGAAACGGATTCTGTCGTGTTGATCGAAAACCTGAAGAAAGCAGCTCAGTGATGGGGAGAACTGACTTCTGGTTTTCCTTCAATGTGACCCTGTGAAGATTCACTGCACTCTCCGTTTGTTATCCGAGGGCTTGTTAAATAGGAACTGAAACTACTGGACCCTTGAAGCGCAGGCAGCTCCTCAGAGCCACGGCTTTTCATGTCAGTCTTGCACCGGAAAACCTAAACTAATGGAGCTCTTCAGGATGAGAGCAGAGCCTTTCTCGTTCTTGATGAATCTTAAAAGCAGATGTCCTTTGCCAAGTGTCCAAACTAGAGGACAAAGAAAAGGGGACAATGAGCATGGATTCATCTTATCAGGAGTCATGATGACTTCCTAAGGAATCTCTGCTTGCTCTGTATTCTTTGTGTGGAATAACACCAAGAAATTTTGCTTGTGAGGAAACTCACTTGGGGTGTGTATGCTAGTGCTGAATTTGATTCCCAGAGAACATCTAGCCAACAAAACTGATACAATCTGCTGCCTATTGTTTGGGAACCTACTGAGTAATGTTTGTGGCTATTAAAATGCACTATCATTATCCACTTCAATAGCATTTCCCTCTGCCTTGAAATTCCCAGAAGTCATCTTGGCCACGGTGATGACATGTAGAAATAACGCAGAGGCAACTTCTCGACCAAAGCTGTCTTATGTTCTTGCAGGATTTTGTAGGTTAGTGGAGGCAGAATGACCTAGTATTAGAGTTGGAGTCAGGAGGTCTGGAAAGATGTCTACCCTACGTCATTTCTGCTACTCAAATCAAGTATGGACTATGTATCTAGCTTGTACTAAGCCCTCAACTGTGAGGGATGAGACCCCACTCCTGGGTTTATATAAATTTGAGACGCCTTATTTCTTAGTACTTTCTTTATCTCCAGCCAGCCAGCCATTTCCCAGACTTTTGAACTTCCATCGCCTATGCTTATGCCTACTCGCCCATTCTCTTTCGTATAGCCTTTCGACTTTCAGTGGAAGTGAGGGTACAAATTTGCTTAGACTATCTAGTGGAGCAGGGAATAATTTGCATCTCAGGTAAAAGATGAGTATTCTGAACAACAATGACTAATTCATACAGGTTTTGCCACTTCCCTGTGAGCCTGCAATTATTTGAGGGTTTCAAGCAATTGGTGTTTCTTTGTGTATTTTCTAATAGAGATGATGTCTTTTCTTTGCTTAGAATTTAAGCTCTATTTGCTTGAGGGAAAAAAAGATTTGTGTCTGTTTTTCTTTGTTTGCAAAATAAGCCTTAGGATGGCTATTTTCCATACTGCAAATGGTTCTGTCCACTCTGTGTTTTATTGAGAGGGAACCAAGTGGGGCTCCAACTATGTACTAGATTTTTGCATATGTTGGGTTTCCATTCTGCCCCATTCCCACAATATATGCATATGTGTATTCTCCCTATTCCAATTGCTTCCTGTAAATTCAAAACAGTGAGAGGTACCCCACTTCTCTTTCTCATACCTACAGATCACTAGCAAGGACTGAAGAACTTTATATCACAAATTCTTCAGGCATTTACCAGTTCATATCAATAAATGATGCTTCTTGCATCTCTTGTCCTTAAGCAGGGAAAATAAGAGACCCCTGCTCTCCACCAGCTGGGACAAAGGGGAGTCTTGCTTCCGTAGTAGTAGTGGCAGGAGAGGAGCACTGTGCCCTCGCATTTTAGGAAATGGGGGTGCATGATGTGACTGATTCACGGGTGTCATCTCCCGGTGCTCTTATTTTGGGTGTCAGATTGCTGCTGGGATACAGGCATCGGAGGTGTTCCAGTTTCTCCTACTGTTCACTAGAATGAAGACCTAGCTTCCTGTAGAAAAGTGAAACCACTCCTCACCCAGGATTTCATAGTTCTGGGAAGGAAAGCACCTAAATGCCTTGCACAGGGTCACTTTTACTGCTGGCCTATACGGATGGTGATGAAGAGGGTGCTTTTAAATGCCCCAAAGAGCACCCATTCTGATAGTCATGCAGCCTGGGAACAAGGACATCATATTTGCTTCCAATCTCCTCTTTCAGCAGTATAATAGCAGAGGGGAAAGAGGATAGTAAATTATAGGAATACCATTGTTTTAATGAACAAAAGTAATCTCCAGGACTTAGGAACTCTTAATCAGTACATTGCTTATTGGAAACTTGTAGGTTCATATATTATTTTGACTAAGGTATATGGATTGTTTTCACCTACATATATAAGTAAACCCAGTGTAAGGAGGACCATTTCTTTTCTTCCATTCAGATAATCTTTTTCTGAATCTGGGCACTGAAGGGATACATGACATAATGTTAATGTTTTTGGTAATGTCTTCAACTAGGAGTCTTTCTGTTTAACTTCTTATAAGAAAGTAAAATAAATATTGGGTTTTTTTGTATGTCACCTAAATGCTTTCTTTTGACCTTGTTTTTGGGCGCGTGTTGTTGGGAGTGGATGGTAGAGAAAATTACATTTGAACCAATAAACATTATAAAATTTATTCCAAGGCAGCTATTTTGTCTTAAACATTTGATTGCCACACATGTTTAGTATGCATGTCCATATCTGTATTCTACTCATGTGCCCGTGTACATGCACACTCACCCCACCCAATGATTTTTTTGTTTTGTTTTTTTGAGACGGGTTCTCTGTGTAGTTTTGGTATCTGTCCTGGAACTAGTTCTCATAGACCAAGCTGGCATCAAACTCACAGAGATCCATCGACCTCTGCCTCCTGAGTGCTGGGATTTAAAGGCATGTACCACCACTACCTGGTGTGGGACAATTCTGTCAATCATGTTTTAAATAAACGCTGATTGGCCAGGCAGGAAGTATAGGAGGGAAAACCAGACAGGAAGTAGAGGTGGAGCAAGGAGAACAGGAGAAATTGGGAAGCAGGAAGCTTCCCTGGGATTCCTGCGCAGATCTCCAACAAGGCAACATGTAACAGCCCAGCTGAGAGAAGATACTGGCTATATGGCTGACAATGGGTTAATATAACTTATGGGAACTAGTAAGAAGGCTGAGATAATGGGCCAATCAGTTAATAATCTAATGTAGACTCTCTGTGTGATTTTCTTTGGGGCTTGCTGGCTGTGGAGTACTGGGTAGGACAGTAACCCCAACAAGCCGGCCCTCATGTTACAACTACCCAGCAAGAATAATAAAATTTAAAAACTCTTTTACTTCAGAAATGTTTTTCTTCCACATTTATGGTTAGACAAAACAATCTTTACGTGTGTGTGTGTGTGTGTGTAAAGATTATACATATAGTTGATATGTATCAACTAAAATCTTGGAATGCTTTTAGTTTCATTAAGGGAGAAATTTCATTGATGTTGATAAACTATTTTTTTACATCAATCCTTAAGATTATTTATTTTCTTAACTTCTCTGGCTTCTAACCATCTTTCCCAGTGGTTGCATCTTCAGCAACAGAAAACTACCTCACTGCTAGTTCTCAACGTTTGTTTGGAAGAGTAGTAAATGAAAAGGGACAATCGGCAGTTTCTACTTTGTTTCAAGTTACAAACCCAAGTGCTGTTTTCCTGGTTCCCCATACCAGTCTCCTGAGATGGATTGTGTTACATGCCCTTTACAAACGCAGACGTTCAAGGCTGATTGAGTTCTGGAAACCCATACAGTTGTGGGGTAGTGAGGCAGAAGAAGAAAACAAGTCCACCCGACTTGTAAGGCTGTATGGTGCAACCAGTGGTGCATTCATTTGTCCCTAAGCAGCAGCTACCAAAAGAAGAGACGCCTTATTTCACATTACTGCCCAATTGCTTTTTAACTGTAAGACTTTGAGAACACAGATCATTCCATTATAAAGTGATCATTTGCAAGATCTCGAGATTCATTGTGCAATCATTTATCAGTGTGCCAGGTAGGGTGTGCTGTAGAAAAGGAATTTGGAAGTGAATAATGTTTGGCTCTGTAGTCCCTAGCTGATTAGTCAAGGACAGGCTACTTTCTGTGAGATAAAATAAGCTGAATTAATGATTTGGAGTTCTCGAGGATGCTGGGCAGATAGCACTCCCTGTCTGGATCTGCTTCCTTTCTGAGGAGTCAGTGTTTTCGTCTGTGAAATTAAGAGGTTGCACTACATTTACTATATTACTTCTGACGCGCAATAGGGACTAATACAATTTTAGCCTTATAAATCAAGAAAACATGTTTATCATCATTTACTCTAGCTTGCTATTAGTGGTAAATGCCAAAAGCAACCAGAGGAGCAGGCCCTTTAACGGAATGTGAAGAACAAAGGAATTGATACCTTGGAGGAGCTCTGTTGTTCATCCAAGTCAAGCCTTTTCACTGGGGCCCAGCCAAGGTTGTGAGTAGCAAATATTTCTTAAAGCAGTCAGATGATTTTAGAGCAATCTTCGAAGCACAAAATGGACTATGTATAATACACATTGCTTCCATAATAACTTGATTTGACATAGTATCTAAAATAGGGTCCATTTCAATTCGATAATAGAAAATTTGGGAGATGAGCTTAAGTTTTTGATTTCTTTGGACAGTTCTGGGGATTAAACCCATGGCTTTGCCCATGGAAAGCAACTGTACTACTACTAATTAGACTACATCTCCAACCATCTTAATTTTTTATTTGCACAAAATAATGCATGCATGCACAAAACATCTAAACTCATGGCGTATTATAGAGTTTGCTGTGGTCTATATTGTTTGTGTTCCTCAAAGGTACATGTGGCTTCATTCCTATTACCGTGTCATCAGGATGTGATGGAAACCTTTTAAGATCTGGGGACTAATTGGAAGCCACTGGGTTATTGAGGGTTAATTTCAGGGTATGCCAAAGGAGGCAATAAGTAGGACCCCAGCCCATTCCTCCTGTTCTCTTCCCAGCTAGGTGCTCCTACCATGATGTGCCACCATAAACCCAAAGTAATAGGGCCAGCTATTCATAAACTGAAATTTCTATGAGCCAAAATAAGCCTTTTCTCTTCATAAGTTATATTAGGCATTTGTTATAATAACAGAAAGCCGACTAACACACGGCTCATAATATAGAACCATCTATTCCTCTGCCTTACCCCTTTACTCCCGGTTTCTACTTTCAGAATGAAAGTCTATGCCCCAGTTCTCAGAACCCAAGAATGTGTAACTACACAAAAGACATTTGTGGATGGGGGTAAGGCCACAGGCTTTAGAATAGAGAGGATTTTCTTGGGTTAAATTGCTGAGTTTGGTCACGTGAGAAGAGTGCTTATCTGGTGTGCATGAGTTCTGGGTTCAATCCCCAGTACAAGAAAATACTGTCTAAGCTTGAGCTTTCAAAAGTGAGAAGAGCAAGAGCAAGTCAAAGTAAAAAAGGCTCAAAGTACTGTTGCCCGCTTGAGGGTGTAAGGGTCCATGTCGAAAGGGTGGGATGGAACTAATTACTGCCAATAACTTGAGCAAGCCCGGAAGCAGCTTCTCCCCAAGAGCCCACATAGAGGAGTAAAACCTGGCAAATACCATGATTTGGGTCTTAGAGGACTCAAGAGAGAGAATTCAGCCACACAGTGTTGGACTTCTGACCAACAGAAGTGTGAGCTCATAAATTTGTTGTTTTAAATAGCTTTAAAAACATTTTTAGTTCCTTCTTTTGTTATAGAGTATACTTATTGTGGAATAACACAGTAATGTTACTTCTTATTTTTAAATTTAGAGATTTATTATACATTTCTGTTATGTAAGATAAGGAATTTGCATTTTTTTCTTGGATGCTGGAGATGGAACCCATGACTAAATGTGAGTGCTCTCCCTCCCTCCCTCCCTCCCTCCTTCCCTCTCTCTCTCTCTCTCTCTCTCTCTCTCTCTCTCTCT
>JAQHUG010000329.1:215849-227981 GCA_028555095.1 Dicrostonyx torquatus | reverse complement strand
TTTTGTTCTCAAAAAACCTTTTTTCTTTAATTTATTTTTCTCCATACCATCAGTTTTTCTGACAAAGCCATAAAATTCTGCATAGTATTATCAAACACCAAGTAATTCATGCATTCCATTTATTTTTCTTGGAGAATTCCCTCTTGGAGTTTTCTCCCTTCTGATTCATTCTGGAATGGTTATTTTCTAGGCTTGCCACCAAGCTGTCATCCTGGGAATTCCTCTCCTGCATTAGCATCCGTTCTGTAGACCCAAGGTTCTTTTGGTTTACCCTCTAGCCTTGCTGGACCACACCATTTGCTAACTTCCCTAGAAAGATGTCGTCATCAGAAGTGATTTTTATTTGATTATTTTTCTAACGGTGTGCCCTTCCAGAGGTGATTTTAATAAAACCTTTCCGTGTCTGATTATATCCTCGCACATGATTAAGTTTCTGCTAGGTGAATAAGTCTTCATTGGAAACAATCTCCTCTCGGGATGTGTAATGCATTCTTTAAATTGAACATATTCTTCCAATATGTTCTTGCTTCCAAAATAGAATCAGCCCTCCATGATTTCCATCTTCCTGCATGTAATTGTTTTCCTCTTCAAGACTGACTGTTGGTCCATAGTGTCTTATAATCTAATGATATGCCTCAGTGCAGAGCTTTCATTAGTAAGATGGGATTTGGTGAGCACTGTTTAGTGTAAGAGCTAGCTCTTAATTTGTTGCATATCAAGTTATTTCTCACCTGTATCTCTGTTAGTACTCAGGCATCATTACCGGCCTGCCCTTGGGGTTCTGAGAGGCTATGTCCTCAGATGCAGCCACTAAAAGCACTTCTGTGCATATTAGCTACATTCCCTTTAAAAAGGGCCCTGCCCCCTCCCATCTCCTTCTCTTCTTCCCTCTGTCTGTACCTCTCTCTCTCTCTGCCTCTCTCTCTCTCTCTCTCTCTCTCTCTCTCTCTCTCTCTCTCTCTCTCTCTCTCTCTCTCTCTCTCTGCCTCTCTCTTCTCTTCTGTTGCTCCTGTCCCCAGAGGCCGGTCTCCTCCCTCCCCTTCCCTCTTTTTATGTTCCCTTTCCTTTAATAAAAACCTCCATGTGAATTCTGTTACATGGCATCTTTCTCTCGCATGCTGCTTTTTTGTTTTTTAAAAAAAATTACAACAATCTCCTCTTCTATTGTCTGTGTTTCTAGAACACCTATTACTTAGCTATTGGTTGTCCTGGACTGATTTCCTAACTTCTATATTTTTTCTCACATTTTCCACTTATTTTTGGCCTTTGATTTTAGTTTCTGAGAAATTGCTTTCATGTGGTTTGAACTTCAGTTCTTATTGGTAGAATTTTAAATAGGTCCTACATCCTAGGATTGTGGTGAGGGTTCGAATGACACATAGAGAGTGCTTAGCATGGTGAGCTGCCATCAGCAGTAGTTAGGAGCCAGTTCCTTGCCCCTCGGCACATGAACATGCCCATCTGAGTGGAAACCACATCTTGCTCTCATATATAGTATAGCACCATACTATAGTATTTTCTTCCTTTGTGGTACTGATTTATAATGACAGTTTTCAATTGCACTGCTTTTGGAAAACTTGAATAGCATAAATCAAATTACCATTATTAACTCTGTTTCTAAAACTCTTGAAATCAAAAGGTTTTAAAAATTCTTTTCTTTCTTTCCACCTTCCCCCACCCCTGAGATATAGATGTGAACTGGAAAACAGAAGCTGAGTAGCTGCTCTTTGATGAAAAAACTAACAAACGAATAGTTCAGGGTGCAGATGCACTAATTTTTCAGGATGAGAAGACAGTGTAAACCTTTAATATGTGAAAGTTGCCATAAACTCTGTCATCTAGCCAGTACCTGGGGTACCAAAGAAGCTAAGAAGCTGCTCATAAACCTCCTGACTCAGAGAAAACCTAGGTTTGGTATAAATGTGGTTCTGCCTGTGTTTATGGGCCTATGGAGACCAGAATTAAAATCAGAGAAAAAGAACATGCAAAATTTAGCCTTGCTACTTCATTCATTCATTCAAATGATGTGGGTACCAACCAATCAGACTGGATTCCAGTTCCAGTTTCTTGATATGCATGTTTCAGTCTTGGGTGTAGCAGCTTTTTATTGGCATGTGAATATAGCCTAGTGATCAAGCTCCTGCCTCGTGTGTATACATGCCTAAGTTCAATCCCCAGCATCACTCAGAGCAGATATTTCTTGCCTATTGTGTGTCAAATCTCTGCTCGGCACTGCATGATGTTTGGCATTGTTTTATTTCCTCTGATATTCATTTTTTTCTCATCTGTGATAAGCAGAGTGGGAAACAGGAACCCCTACAGGTCCAGTAGTCACAGTAAACCAAATGATGAGTTTTGATTATTTTTAGGAAAGTAATGGAAGCATCTAATGGAAAAATTGCAGATGATCCAAAACTCACAGGTTTCAAAATGTGGAGGAAAAAAACCCCAAACCAATTCCATGTGTTTTTGCTTGACATAAGAACTGAGATAAGGATGAATTCTACATGATTCCCCCATAATGCTGCCAGAGGCACTAGAGACAGGACAGGGACTGCTCTAATCCGAAGCTGAGTTTGAGCCTGGAGTGATGGCTTGGTTGGTAAGGTGCTTGCCATGAAAGCATTAAGGACCTGAGTTTGATTTCAGAATTCGTGAGCATAGGAGTTTGATCATAAGAATGCACATAATAAGCCTGGTGGTGGTGCACACTTGTAATCTGAGTGCCATGGAAGCAGAGACGAGTGAATCCCTGGGGCTCACTGGCCATCTAGCCTTGTTTGCTTGGAGTGTGCTAGGCCAGTGAGAGACTCCGTCTTAATGACAAGGTAGGCAACTCCCAAAGAATTGACTGTTCTTTGAACCTCACATGCATGTGCAACGGCCATGTTTCCTGGCACAAATAAGTATACAGACAGATAAGGTGGAATAAGGGACACAGTCAGCGTGCACTCCATTGTCTATATACACATACCGACCCCCTTTGGTGCGCACTACTTTCTTTATTTTGTTCAAATTATGTTCTTTATTCTCCTTTCTCTGGCTGCAAGGTTTCCAGCTTATATATACATACACAAACAAAGGTAATTCTCTGGAAATCACAAGTAGCAGAGCTTGAATTTCTCAGGGTCCAAAAACAGATAAGGCTTGTCCTGGGTGACACTGTCAGTATCTTTATGGCTCTGTGAAGCGAGGCTAAAAGAAACTCTAGGCAACACATAGGATAATGAAAGGCTGGTTTAGGAAGCTTTAAATTCAAACAGGGAACAGGGGAGTTGGTGCATGAAAGTATATTTCTAGGTGTGCTTTAATTAAACTAGGGGTAAGTATAGGGTATTAACAGCTATTTTTAGGGTTCGAGTTGGAGGTCAACTGAGGATAGCACTTTACCAAGTTGATTATGGGAGAATTTAGGGCACTCAATCTCAAACGAGCTTGGACATCCCTTTATCTCTGATGTTCCAAAATGTGATCTATTTGAAAGACTCCTTTCCTCACTAAATGTCCTGCCAAATAAAGATAACTGTAAGACATTGACCTCTAAGCTTTATCTCAGAGAATGAAGCAGAGATTTGACTGTGGAAATCAAGTTTTTTGATTATAGCATCCTCTCTCCAGCTGCTGCCACCCCAAAGCCTCTTGCTGATTGGCTAACAATGGATTGGTAACTCTTGCTGGAGTTTATGTTCTACACTTCCCTTACTGCCTCATTTCCTGCTCTTTCAGCATCTGCCTCCTCATAATGTATAACCTCAGGTAATTCTCGTATCCAAAAAAGACAAAAGAAAATTGTGGATTATCATTCTTGGCTAAGAGTCCTCTCATAAGCAGCCTCCCCAAACCCTATTACCACTTTCATGGATGATGTTTAAACATCTCTTTTTTTTGGGAAAAATTGGAAATACATAAAAACTTGAGATTTTATTACAATATATGACCATGTACTAATCACCCAGTGTCTGTCAATAATTATCAATTTGTTCTATCTTGTATCATGTTTACCTTCATCTATTGTCTATTTCCCACAGAATGGAATAATTTGAAACAAATCAAGGACATATCATATACTGTCATCTGCCAATACTTCAATGCATATCTCTACAAAGTAATATTTTTATTAAAGAAATAAAAAACACACAAACTTTAAAAAGTTTACTTCACCTGTAGTCCCAGATACTTGGCAGACTGAAGGAGGAGGATTGGTTGAGCCCAGGAGTTTGAGATCAGCCTGGGCAACATAGACATTTTGCAAATGCTAAAGTCAATAACCAAATAAAAAAAATATATATATACCTTCAGTACCATTATAACACTATTTAAAATAACAAAAATACCGAACATTGACAAATATCATGTTAGTGTTCACATTTCTACAGTTGTCTCATGGATGTTTTTCCTACAATTTTCTTAAATCAAGATCCAATGAAGCTCATGCTGGCTTAAAAATATTAATACTTTATGATTAAAAAGGCAAGAATTTGGTGAAAATAATTATTTGGCTTTAAAAATCATACTATGTCAGCATTTAGTAATGAATATGACCCTCTCAGCACAATGTCACTCCCTTTTGCCCTTCCAGATTGTTTCATTGCAGGAATTCTTCACAAACACAGTCAGCCATCTGTGAAAGTAGGAAAGAAGTGAAAAACCTAAGCTTGGTTTTGAAATTTGTACACACTAAAGATATAGTCTCAAAACAAACAAACAGACCTGGGCCGTGGGTATATATCTCTGGAGCATGGGTTTAGTGTGTGTGAGAGACCCTGGGTTCTACCCCCAGCATCAAGATTAAAACCAAGACAAAATGACTCATCCACACGAATGTCCACCCATACACACAAATGCCAACTTCCGTATGTCCAGGGAGTGTTTTGGCAAATGGAAGCAGAGAACACATCTGTTTCTTATCATCACCCCCATAGGGTAAGGATCAGCATAAGTATGTCGGACATGTGATAGCGAAGGACAGCATTCTTCTGCATGAATTAATTAAAGCCAAGGACTTGCAGCCTTTTAACAAATGTTTGGAAGTGCGTGGAAAACTTGAAACCAAGTGGAAAAAGAGATTTAGGTTGGCAGGAATGATATATAGTTTATGTGAGCACAACTTCAATCTGCTGCATTTACACTTGATAATGAAGTTTGTAGTAAGTTGCTGCCTCAAATGCAGCTGAGAAATACTAATCAAAACCTGTGACTCAAAAAGATGCAATATATATATATAACATATATATTACATTATATATATGAAAAACTACAGAGATAATATCATGAATTAAAACTACAACTATGAAAAGAGGGCCCAGGTAAGTGTTGTTTACAAATGTGGCTGTTGGGACTAGAAAAAAGACGGAGAAAGTGGTCTTCGGGAAGGAGCTGGTTAAAATGCACCACGATGCACTAGAATCATTTGAACAGATATATGAAAGGAGATTATTGCTGGTTTTGAAAAGGAGGACTTTGTGCAAGGGCCTGGGCCTTGTTGGCAGTGTAGACTGTGAAGGAAGGACGATGAAGATGCACAGATAAAGTAGGAGATTTGAAAAGAGGTGACCCTCTCACCACAAAGTCACTCCCTTTTGCCCTTCCAAGTTGTTTAACTTCAGGAATTCTTCACAAACAGTCTGCCTTGGGCCTGCATTGTGGAGGAGGAGGCACAGATCTGAGATAGTTCAGAGATGGTATCTTTGACTTCCAGTGCTGTGAAACACTCTAAGCCAAAGCAACTTGGGGAAGAAAGGGTTTATTTTAGCTTACGTATCCCCATCCCAGTCCATCATGAAAGGAAGTCAGGGCAGGAACCTGGATGCAGGACCTCATAGGGGTGTGTGCTGTTACTGGCTTGCACCTCACTCTCATCACGCATTTTCACGGAACCCAGAACGACCGGCCCAGGGGTGGCACTACCTGCAATAGACTGGTCACTCCTACACTAATTAAGAAGATGTACCACAGGCTTGCCCACAAGCCAATCACGTGGGGGTCATTTTCTCAATTGAGGTCCCTTCTTCCGAAATGACTCTCAACTTGTGTCAAGTTGACATTAAAATGAGCCAGCACAGATTGTTTCTTCAGGACTTAATGCACAGGAGGTAGGGGCTCAAAATAATGGAGCAGAATCTGGAGGCACACATCTAGGATTCCAGCTCTCTGGAGGATGAGGCAGGAGGGCTGCATACTGAGGCGCTGTCTAAACAAGTGCAGATATAAACCCCAAAGGCTTGAGTTGGGAAGTGGATGCAAACTCTGATTTCTATTTCAGACATGTGGGTTGTAGAGCCTTGGAGAAAATCACTAGGCCGCAATTCCCAGCGCTGTTCAGGCACTCAAGGATGGTTGGGAGCAGGGCAACTTCAAAAGCCATGGGCAAGCAGCCCGTGTTTTCTCTGACGTGTGGAATCCAGATTTAAGTGTGACTGTGTGTGGGGTGGAACAGAACAAGAGAGGTGAAGAAGAAGCCTAAAGGGAGGGAGAAGGGGAGAGCAAGAGAGAGTGCTGGAATCTGTGTGATATGAAAGCAGAAGAGGGGACTATGTGAGCGGAGGAGGAGAAACAGCAAGGGGCAGAGAGAAGTATGAGAGCAAAGTATAATTACCTTATATGATTTAATATATACATATATGAAATGTCACAATGTACTCTATTACTTTGCATACAGATATATGTGTGTGTGTGTGTGTGTGTGTGTGTGTGTGTGTGTGTGGCTGTTGAGTAAAGGTACTTGCTGCCAAGACAGACAACTTGAGTTCCATCTCTAGGATCCACTTGATGGAATGAGAGAACCAACTCTCACAAGTTGTCCTCTGACATCCACAAGCACTACATGGCACCCATATACCCCTCCCCAGGATAAACAAACAGATAAATGAATAAATATAACTGCTGTGGGAGCTCCTTCAGCCAATAGCCTTTAAGATACTGACCACTTTGGGTGTGGTCACATGTACAATATATGCAGATGTAAAAGTGTGCATGGCCCCTTGGCTGCTGGATTCGGTTCCAGTTCCCTGCTCACACAGAGGACTTCTGCTCTGTGAGTCTACCCTCAAATAAAGAAACCTTTATTATAATCCACCCTGAACTAGTGTGGGCTTATTTTATTATAATCTGCAACACATAACATTGAAAATAGAGAGGCTCCTGGGAGCTACTCCCCAGAGAAATACCAAGGAGGTAACCACTAGAATTCACTTTGCATGTCTTCTAGCTCAGGTTCAGGAAACCTCAAACCCAAGGTCGCTGCACAGTCTCGGGAGGGAAGTGGGACAGTGCAGAGCTTAGCAGGCACTTGTGGCTCAAGAGTAGCACACTACTGCCACCTGGGGTCTGTGCCTATAAACTGTAATGGCAACTTTATGAAAAACCATTTGGAAAGGACATAATAGAGAAGGGACATGACCCCTCCTCTCAAAAGCCTTTTATAGTACTCTTGACTCTTACTTTTAGCTCTTCAAATACTAGAATGATTTTATGTCTCATTTATGGTTCCTTTCACTAACATCCTGTTGTGAAGTGGAACTAGGTAGGCCTTTTTGTTCATTTATTCATATTCATTCATATATTTACTCAAGAAACATTCATTTACTAGCTATAGTGTGCTGAGTACCAGGGATGCATTAATGAGCAAAGCCACATGCATCCCTCAAACAAACTGTATTTCAGTGTAACTGTAGAGGTGTGTGTTGGAGGGAGGGCTTGAACCAAAGGTTTTGCACCTGCTAGGCGAATGCTCTACCACTGAGCACGTCCAACCTCCAATCATTTCCGTGCAGAAACTGCCATTAGGGGAAGTTGGATGATGCAGCAAGAGCAGGTCATGGGGAGTCTCACTGGTTATGGAGAATAGCAGAAAGGTTTCGGAGACGTAGTTCTTAAACCAAAATGTGAAGGTTTGGTGGAAATTAGGCAGAAGCTAGCTGTTCTGAAAAATACAAAGAGCACAAGTCCAGGAAAAGGAGAACCCATCTTTCTGAGTCTTCTGCCTTCTAAGATACAAGGCATTGGAGATATTAACCCCTACACATGGGGAGTTCCTCAGAGGGTCTTCACTTATGCATCACCCTGTAAACTGAAATGAAAAGCACACCTCTAATAGAAAGATAACAAAATAAAGTAAAGATAACAATTAGAACAACTACAGCAATCAAGAAACTAGGAAACCTAAAATAAGAGACCCCCTCATCTCCTAAAAAGACATCTTATATCTAGAAATTAGACTGCCCGTTCACAACAGGATAAATGCAAATAAACAAATAAAGATGATGTACTCAAAAAACTATGCTTTAATTCATTTTTTATTTTAAAGAATCAAACCAGTTTTTACTTTTTGTTTTTTGTTTTCAGAAAGAAATTTCACCTTATAGCCTAGGCTGGCCTCAAATTTATGATCCCCTTGTCTCAGCTTTCCAAGTGCTGGAATTACAAGCCTACCTAACCATGTTTGTTTTGAAGTGGACCAGTTGGTTGTTGTCCTGCACATTCATTTGAACAGCGTGAACACAGCGCCTTAAATCTTCTAACACCTTAATTCTGGATAAAAATCAAGATACCAAAATATGCCTTTCAGATTCTTCACTAGTGAAACAGATGAGAAGATTAGGCTCAGAGACTGGGAATGTAGCTTCGTGCTAGAGCGCTTTGTGCTAGAGCGCTTTTCTCATATGCACAGGACCCTGGGTTCCATCCCCAGCAGCAGCAGAAAAAAAAATAGCTCCATCCATAGAGAGTATTTTTTTGCGTTACCACTTGAAAAGCACTTCAATTAGAGTCTAGTGCACAGAAAGCACATAATATATGGCACTCTTCTTACCTGCTTATAGAAGGAGCTAGGGAAATTGACGTCAGACTGAGGTTTTCAATACAGTGTGTCATGACAAAGGCGACACTTCAGATGCTCACCCTGACATTAGAAATGGTTAGCAAAATAAGAAATGAAAGAATTGTGCTCCATAGATGCCTTAAAAATTGCCTGGCTTGTAGAAGATACACACAGAGAGAAAGAAACTGTCTCTGTAGCCCATACGTGTAAATGATTCCCCCCCCCCCCGCATCTCTCTAAGGTCTTGCTGTCTAGCCCGGGCTAACCTCAAATTCCCAATCCTTTTACCCAAGACTCCTCAGTGCTGGGACTTCAGGTGTGCGCCGCCACACACAGGAAATTATCCAGTCCCTACCTCCCTAGAACGGTGTCCCCTGTTTTTAAATAAAAGCTAATGTACGCAGCAATAGACAGCTTTAATTTTCTTGATCAATCTATTATATTTCTCATATGCTTGCCCATTAATCTTCGTTCCACCCTGGAGAAGCAAACGGAACACCCCCTGCCTGTGACAGCTGAAATCGGAGGAAGGACTGAAGATCACAATATCTCACCACTGCTAAATTTCCTGGATTTGATCACCATCCTGGAGTCACCTACAAACATATCCCTTTACCTAGGAGATATACAGACATGCTGAGAACTGAAGCGGCATGATATATGAAACTTGTCTACACACCGCTCTCAGTAAAACCTTGATATGAAAATGGGGAGATGGAGCGATAAATCTGTCAGCTTGCTCAAAATTGATGAGGTTTGGACAGACACGTGGAGATTTCTTGTTCTCATCTTGAAGCTCATCAGTAATTTTGAAATTAATTCCTAAGTCAAATGTTATAAAGACTCTGCCTGTCTATGAGTTGAGACTACGTTGTCACATTTACTCTGTTCTGTTTCTCTCACGGACTCACTTTTTCCTCGTCTTTCAGTTCTTAACCAATACTGGCTGAGAGTGCTCCATGCCAGGGCCAGAGCTGAGCACTGTGGATATGGCCCAGAAGAAGCTCATCTGTCTATGCTTGTGTCTCCCGGAACTACCTGTAGCATGAATTTCTAATTAATCTTAATAATAAAAACCCGGAGTCACATATTAGGGGTGAAAACTGAAAGATCAGAGAAACAGAGCAGCCAGCCACTAGTTCTTACCTCTACCAATGCTCAATAGGCAAGATTCTGTCTCTACGAATCCTCAGCCTGAATGTGGTGAGTTCCTGTCTCCTCCTGCCATATATTTCTCTATCCACCCAGCCATATCTCTTCCTGTCTCCATCTCCCTAGTGTGGAGATTAAAGGTGTGTGACTCCCAAGTATTGGAATTAAAGGTGTGAGCCACCACCGCCTGCCACTGTTTCTCTGGTTCAGTCTTGTGTAGCCCAGGGTGGCCTTGAACTCACCGAGATCTGTCTACCTCTGCTTCCTGCCTGAGTGCTGGGATTAAAGGTGTGTGCCACCACTGCCTGGCCTCTGTGGCTAACTAGAGGATTAGCTCTGAACTCTGGTCTTCAAGCGAGCTTTATTTGTTAGATTATAAACAAAATATCACCACAGGTACAATCCAATTATTCAAAAATATTTCATGCTAATACATGAGACGCCTATAGAGGAAGAATGGGTGTGAGGGGAGGTAGCTTGAGAGTGCTTAGCTGACATTTCTGGACCTGGAAAATGGCCCCACAGTCTACAATTACAATGACACAAAGGGCAGCGAGCCAAAGAGACGAACACTCCTTTATGAAAAGCCTGTCAGCCGAGAGGAAGGGCATGGAAGTCTGCACAAGCATTTAACAAGTTGTTCTGTCTATTCTCTTAAATGTCACGGTGCACTGGAAAGAGATTGCCTGGGTTTGAATGACACCTGCTGTGTCCCAGAGATATTACTGCGAAGGAAGAAAGAGTAAACTCGGTGCCTTGGGGGCAGCTGGACTCAATCATCAGTAGTCCAGTCAATGCCTCCGACCCGGGGCCCCAGTTCCTATCCTGCTAAAACACTTACCCTTCATCTGCCCTAGCTAGATGCACTGATATACATAGTCATGGCAACCCCATACTGCAGGGTTTCAGTCCTGAGAACAGACACTCCAAAAAGAATCATGCCAGTTTCTACAGTAGGATTTGCCTTACAATCTAGATTAGAAAAGCTGAGGAGTCGAGCCACTAACATGCATCCCCCTCAAAATAGCCATTTAATACGAAGATGGACTTTAAGGTCAAGTTAAGGATGAACTTATGAATTCTAGTACCTAAAATGCAATAAGCCTTCAACATATTGCTTATTGTTCTTGTCATCATATACAAGTGGACTGGGTAAGGAAAACATGTAGCATACATGAGGACATTGGATAATTTTTCTTCAGGGCATTTTCATGGGCAGGTACAGGGTTCAAAATGAAAGTGTGTAAGTACTGGGTGGTTTTTTTCTTATTTCAGAGGTTTGATAATTTAATCATCTAGTATTTTAAATAGTCAATACTAAAATGTAGTATGTGCATTTTATTTACTCATAAATAGGATCATAATTCTGATTACTATGAGACTGTTCATAGTGTTTTCATCTCTATTATCTCATTTGACCCTTATAATAATCCAATAAAAGATCTGTTGTTGTTAATGATTCTGTTTTATAAATGAAGGAACTGGTCTATCCAGATCTATGGGTGGAGAGGTTTTTTTTGTGTGTATAGGTGATGTATGTTCATATATGTGTGGTTTCACATTTGAGAGCTTGTGGGAACATGTGTACATGTACACATGGAAGCCAAAGTTGACATTGTGTGTCTTCTTACATCACTCTACACTATATTTTATTTTATTTAGTGTCTCTTGCTGCACCCAGATTTTGCTGTTTCTGCTAGTTAGCTGGTTTGCCCAGAAATCTTCACTTTTGTCTCCTTAGTGCTGGGATTTTCTTAAGAACTTTAAGTTTTGTTCTCATTTGATTTTTTAAAATGGTTTTTATTGAGCTATATATTTTTCTTTGCTCCCCTCCCTTCCTCTCCCCTCACCTTCCACCCTCTCCCATGGTCCCCATGCTCCCAATTTACTCAGGAGAGCTTGTCTTTTTCTACTTCTCATGCAGATTAGATCCATGTATGTCACCCTTAGAGTCTTTTTTGTTGTCTAGGTTCTCTGGGATTGTGAATTGTAGTCTGGCTTTCTTTGCTTTATGTCTAAAAGCCACTTATGAGTGAGTATATATTATATTTGTCCTTTTGGGTCTGAGTTTTGTCACTCAGTAAGATGTTTTCTAGATCCATCCATTTGCCCACAAATTCCAACATGTCATTATTTTTTTCTGCTGTGTAGTACTCCATTGT
>JAQHUG010000329.1:191654-214668 GCA_028555095.1 Dicrostonyx torquatus | reverse complement strand
TGGAAAAGAAGAAGTCAAACTCTCACTGTTTTCTGATGATATGGTAGTTTACGTAAGTGACCCCAAAAATTCTACCAAGGGACTTCTACAACTTATAAGCACCTTCTGTAATGTAGCAGGATACAAGATTAACTGAAAAACAAAAATCAGTAGCCCTCCTTTACACAGATGATAAATGGGCTGGAAAAGGAATCAGAGAAACATCACCCTTCACAATAGTCACAAATAACATAGAATATCTTGGAGTAACTCTAAGACCTGTATGACAAGAACTTTAAATTGAAGAAGATACCAGAAAATGGAAAGATCTCCCATGCTCTTGAGTAGGTAGAATTAATATAGTAAAAATGGCAGTCTTATCAAAAGCAATCTACAGATTCGATGCAATGCCTATTAAAATCCCAGCAAAATTCTTCACAGACCTGGAAAGAATGGTACTACTCTTCATATGGAAAAGAAAAAAAAACAGTGTAGCCAAAACAATCCTGTACAATAAAGGAACTTCTGAAGGCATCACAATCCCTGACTTCAAACTCTCCTATGGAGCTACAGTACTGAAAACAGCCTGGTATTGGCATAGAAACTGACAGCACTGGGATTATAAATCACTGCCACCACTGCCTGGCTTTCTGCTGGGTGCTGAACACCTCTTCCTCCCAGCATTACGAATGGGAATTTTGGAAGTGTCTGGCTCTGTGATATCATAGTAAATAAATCTCAAAGGTTACTTAGGCTTCTGTCATCTCAGTCTATACAACTCAGTCAAGAAAGAGGCCTAGTCTGTATTTTTTTTTGTAGTGTTAACCATGCGTATTCAATTGGCCTTTACCAGGTTGCCCTCTACCGTGCACTCCTGTGTTCAAAGCTCTAGGGTATGGAACTGGTGAAGTACCAGTTGTGAAGAGCAGGTTCCTAATGAGGTATGGTTGCCCGTGTTCTCCTGTGAGGCATACACTTCCTCTGACCTGGAAATTATTTTGTAGACCTGAAAATTATTTTGTAAATTTTAAAAAAGTTTTTTTTTAAGTGATTTGTTTCTGTGTGGGTTTGTGTGCATGAGTGCAGTGCCCATGACGACCAGAAGAGGGCATCTGATTGCAACTGAGGTAACTTCCAGGGACACAAGAGATCATTCTCACTATGCAAATCTCCCTGTATACAAAGTGCTTGGGTTTTCGGATGGATTCCTCCACATTAAGCCACAAATGTTATAGTCTGGGTTTGAATATCCTCCAAAGCCCACGAATTAAAAGCTGGTCCTTGACCAACAGCATTATTGAGAGGTGGTGGAACATTTAGCAGGCAAGGCCTAGTGGACAGAAATTAGGCCATTGTGGATAATGATCTTGGAGTTATGCTCCCTCTCCACTCTCTTGACTTCGTGATTGCCAGGATGTTTGCCTTCGTTGGAGCACGAGTCGGTAGGCTTTTTTCCTGGTGTCTTAATTGGTAGATGATCATTTGATTTGAGTTTGACTTGGGGGTTAATATTAATATGTTGTTATGAGTATTATTATACAAGTTGTGTGTTGGTGTTCACCTAAGAGTTAGATTGCTGCATCATTCAGTAATCCTATGCTTAACTCTGAGGAAATTCCAGACTGTCTTCCAAAGTGAGTATGTCATTTTCCATTCCCATCAGCATTCATTTCTCCGTATCTCTTCAATGTTTTGTCAAATCTTAAACTGGATTACTTGTCTTTTTATTACTGAGCTGTAACATACTTATAAATATAGGTAAAAATCCCTTATATTAGGACATATCTTCTTTTAGCTGTGGGCTGCCTTTTTTACTTTTCCTGACAGTGTCCTGGGATACACAAAAGAGTTTTGTTTGTTATTTATACTTTGGTGTTATATCTATGCATGCTTTGCCTAATTCAAGGACATAAAGATTTACTTCTCTGGTTTCCTCTAGAAGTGTTGTAACTTTTGCTCTTATACTTAAATAACTTAGCTATATTACCCATTTTCAGTTGGTTTTTGAACATGGTGGGAAGTTGTGGTCCAGATTATCATCATTATCCTTATTATTTTGCCTGTGAGGATTTGGTTGTATGTGTGTGGATTATTCTTTCCTTACTGAATGCTCTTGCTGCCCATGTTACCATAATTATACATAAATGTAGGGCTTTAGTTCTGGGCTCTCTACATCACTGATCTATCCTTATGCCTGCTCCTATTGTCTTGATTGCCATAACCTGGTAGTAAGCTTTGACATTGGGAAGTGTGGATCTCCCAGCTTTGTCTTTCTATTTCAAAATTGTTTTGGCTGTTCTGAGTCCCTTGAATTCTGCAAGAATTCTAGAACCATGTTTACTTTTTACAAAGAAGCCAAACTGATATTCTGTTAGGAATTTCACTAGCTCTGTGGATCACTTCATCAACTTCCATTTTGATAATATTAGGTCATCAAACCTCAAAGTACGAAATGTCCTTTTCTTTATTTAGATTAGATCTTTCATTCCTTTCAACTGTGCTTTATGGCTTTTAAAAAATATTTATTTTGTTGGGGTTGGGGAGCCCCTATGGACCATGGTGGGTATGCGGAGGTCAGAGGACAGCTTGATGGAGTGTAGGTCACCAGGCCTGGTGGCAAGTGCTCCCACCCACTAACCTAGCTCACGGGCCCAAAGGACATTCTTGTTATTTTCATTCCCTTGTATTTTATTACTTCCTATCATTCTTAAATAGGCTTAGGTTTCCCTTCTTCTTTTCCTTCTTTCCTGTTCCTCTCATTGCATCTGTATATATGTATATGTGTCCTGTACTACTTGGTTACAGTGTTTGGTACATTAGCTATTAGCTTTAGCTGTGAGTCATGCAGTTCAAAGTTTCAGTATCTCTGCTTCCATAATCCTGTCCATATTTCTTTCACTTTTCCTAACCCAACCACAGAAGAAACTGATCTGTGGCTGTTTGGCAGTCCCTTGCATGCTTAGCTTGTATAGTGAGGCCTTGGCTTCAATCACCAGCACTAAAGCAAGCAACAAATGGCCTAAGGATTGGCTGGATTTTTTTTTTGTTTTAAGATTTATTTATTTATTATGTATACAGTATTCTCAGTATTCTGCCTGCATGTATGCCTGCAGGCCAGAAGAGGGCACCAGATCTCATTACCGATGATTGTGAGCCACATGTGGTTGCTGGGAATTGAACTCAGGACTGTTGGAGGAGCAGACATTGCTCTTAACCACTGAGCCATCTCTCCAGCCCGATTGACAGGATTTGTTGTTGATTTTCCAAAAATTCCCTCTCTCTACCTGTTTGGAAATCTATATCCTTTTGCTATTAACATAATTGTATGTCAATAGTCATATTCTGAATCATTTATTGTTGCATTATGAGACTGTGATGCCTATAAATACCAAAGACATTTCTGATACAAGGTTCTTAGAAAACTTGAATTCTCTTTCTGCCCTTCCTGATGACATCCTCATTGTATGACAGTTTACTTTAAAAAAAAAAAAAAAGCAGATTGGAGGGGTGAGAGCCAAAATTCGGCCGTTGAAGAGTGCTTCCTGCTGTTCCAGAGGACCTGAGTCTGATTTCCAGCAACCACAACTGCTTGTGACTCCAGCTCTCAGGTCTCCAACACCTCTGCCTTTTGAGGACACCCATAATCATGTGCATGTACCCACACACAGGTACACACATACACCTCATGTTTTTAACATCTCAAAATGAATGAGGTTTTATCTATGTTCTTAAATGCTGCATTTACTTTTACCAGTGCTTGCTATGTGGCCCTACACTGTCACTTTCCTTCCTTTTCATCGCATCGTACACCTTCAGAATTGCCACCGATGTGACGTACTGGTGAAAACCTCTCTGTTTCTATGTTCTAAAACTATACTGATTTTCTGAATACTATTGTGACTGACATTGCCGTAAGGGCATCAGATTACCAAGCACAGGGCTTCTGTAAACATCCCTCTGCTGGTCCATCAGCACGCAGCTCCTTTGGTGGGCTCATGATGCCTATCTCAGTAGAACTGCTGAAATCCTTAAGAAAAGATGACAGATGGAAAAAACCCTTTCCTCAGAGTGCCAAGACAGCCAAAGGTTCTAAGGAACACTTCCTCTCTTAACTTTCAGGAAGGTTTTTGTTTGTTTATTTGTTTCTTTTGTTTGGCTTTTCAAGACAGGGTGTGTCTGTGTAACAGCTTTGGCTGTCCTGGAACTCGCTCTGTAGACCAGGCTGACCTCGAACTCACAGAGATCCACTTCCCTCTGCTCTGCTCCGCACCAAGTGCTGGGATCAGAGACGTGCGCCACCACCACCCAGCAATGGTTTAATTTCTACAGCTGGAGACTAAATACAGCCCTTTCAGAGTCTTGGGAGCTCTTATAATTGGAAAGCCCTTCCTCTAGCCCCTTGTTTGCAACCTGGGCCCAGGGATAAGCTGTACTTCCTATAAAGTTTAAGCCATTTTAGCAGTTCTTCCACCGAGACTCACATGAAGCATCCCTGATGTTCTTCTGGAATCTAACATGAGGATCTTTGTATGATCTACAATTTTGAGGCCAGAATCGGGGGTGGTGGTACTGGGGCACAGAAACAAAAGCTTGAAAAGAACTCACAAGCTGCTGCCGGCCTCGCCCCAACTGTGTGAGGTGAGCAACCTGTCTCAGTTACTGTTCTACTGCTGGGAAGAGGCCCCATGACTGTCTTGATCACCGTGTTCTTGCTGTGAAGAGGCACCCTGACCGAAGCAACTTATAAAAGAAAACAGCACAGCAACTGAACTGAAGCAGATGAGCTCTCTGAGTGGCAGAGCTCTAGCGCCGTCATTGTCATAGGGCAGTCTAGTCAAATCGTGGTCTGTTTAATTTTTAACACAGACTCTCATACAGCTCAGACTGTTGTTGAACTGATTGTGACAACGAAGATGATATTGAACTTCTGACAGTCTTGACTATACCTCTCAAGTGGGATTAGAGGCACGTCTCATCATATCTGGCCTAAACCGGGTTTTATGTCACAAACACGAAGGAGGAAGAGAATGCAGGAAAATACAGCGCAAGAGTGCAGGGATGTTTTATAAGCACTGGTGACCCAGACCACTTAAAAAAATGTATGCCTTAGAAAAATATGCAGCCTATAGTAATATTTCTATAGTCCTTTATAGTCTGCAGTTCTGGCTCCTGGCCAGTCTCTAGAGCTCTTAAGCCACGTCATGGTTCCTTAGTGGGACAAGGGCTCATAACTCCAGGATTCTGGGGGCTTACAGTGTCAGGAATCGCTTCCAGCTGCTGTGGCTGCTGTAGCAGCTGGATGTCCAGGCCCAGAAGCCCAGGTTTTA
The DNA here is from genome assembly GCA_028555095.1 of Dicrostonyx torquatus. Classification (NCBI taxonomy): domain Eukaryota; kingdom Metazoa; phylum Chordata; class Mammalia; order Rodentia; family Cricetidae; genus Dicrostonyx; species Dicrostonyx torquatus. The sequence continues at coordinate 209,362 of JAQHUG010000329.1, read as the reverse complement.
TCAGCCCTTGGTGTTACCAGCTCAGTCTGCTGTATCTGTGACTAACACCACAAGTCGGCAATTGACAAGACCACCTGGGGAAGCATTTATTAGGCTTGATGCTGCCAAACCAGGAAAAGTACCCCAGAGAAACCTCCAGGGATAAGCTGACAAAACAGGAAAAGCCTGATGATATTGGTAGAAAAGGCACACGACACACTCCTGCCTGAAGTGTAATTCTACCAACCACAGTCTGGCATATTCAAAGCTCTCAGATCTACCATTCATGAGCTTTACATAGGCAATGATCACAGGAACTGTTTAGGAACCTATTGAAAACTTTGTAGTATACCAATCACAGGGTATTTCCACCCCTCCCCCCACCCCTCAGTTAAACAACTGCGGGGTGAAGCATTCTTGCTCCGAGAAGGAATGCAACCATCCAAATCCCTGCAAGCTGTGTCTGGAGAAGTTGTGGTTAGAGAGCAGTAGTAGTGACTTTCCCCCAAAGTACCTATGGCTGCAGCGTCCTTACAACTGGAGTGGGGTTTCCACGGAGGGACATGGCTGTTCAAAGTAGATGAACTGCCTTGGGTGTAGTCTGGCTGTTGTCAAAGGGACCAATGGGCAGAGAGCTCCCTCTTTAGGGCAGACAGGTAGAAGGGAAGGCTCTGACAATTGGCATCCCAGGGAACTGATAGCTTACTTCCAGCAGTTTGCTCATCCACACCAATAACACCAAGCAAACTTCAGAGGATGCTTATAATACAGATCAAAGAAATTAACATTTCTGTAGTAATATCCAACAATGTTTAAGCTGGACATCATGGTCCATGCCTGTAATAACGATAACTGGGAGGCTGAGATAGGAGGATTGTCCCTAGCTTCAGATCAGCCTGGGCTATGATGGAAATTCCAGACCAGCCTGGGATATAGTATGAGGAATAAATACCCTGTCTCAAAACAACAATAACGACAAAGCAAACAAACAAAATAAAAATAAAACGATAACTAACCCTAACCACGTGCCCTTAAGGAGAGCTGGGCCCTTCTGATAATTTAAACCTTAGAATCAGCTACATCATCCCTTAAAATTATAAAACACAAAAGCATGCCCTAAACTCCTAAGTAAACCAGAATCCCCAGAGACTGGATCCAAGAATCTGCCTGCATTCTTATCAAGATCCAAAAAATGTTTTGTTTTGTTTCCCATATACATTGAACCAGGGTCTCATGTACATCACAGGCTGGTCTTGGACTCGCTACGTAGCTAAAGCAGGTCCTAAATTCCTGATCCTCCTAGCCCCCACCCCAAGTGCAGCGATTGCAAGCACTGACCACCACAGGTAGCTTCAAAGTAGCTCTTTCAACAGGGTCTTATGTAGCTCAGACTGGCCTCGAATTTCTGACGCACTTGCCCCTCCCTCCCTAGAGAGCTGGTCTATACAGATGTATGTCACCCTACACAACTCCCCAAACAATTCTGAGACAGCCAGCTAAGGAGCCTTATACCAACCCCCTTTTAATGTTAACCTGATTTGGGTTCTACCTTTTCATAAATACACATCTGGCCTCAAGACACAATACTGAGCCAAGGGAGAAAGGAAGAGGCAGAAGGCAAGGGTGGAGGGAGTCACAAACTCTAGGATACAATGCAAATTGGCTCTCTAAACTAGCCCGGCAGCACTGGCTGCCGAGGCCTGTTGCGTCTTTTCCCCCTTCTTCCCTCCCAGCTTCCCCCCCTTCGCATCCACCAGCCTGACCCTTGGGCTAGGAACCGCCCCCACATTCCACTGATTGGTTCTGCTGGACCGCTCGTCACACTCTTTTGTGTCTGTAGGCAGCTGATAAAAGCGCTGCAGCGGACCTGGGAACTGCGCTACTTGAATCCGGTTACCTCTGGGTAGGTGACTGGGTGAAGCAGCTCTTTCTGGTAGCTTCGGGTCGCTTAGCGGCTCAGGAAGCGCCAGCCCTTTTCTCCTGCAGGGTAACCCGACTGAAAGGACGATTCCGTAGCTGAAGACGTAGCAACAGCTGCTGGCCAGCAGCGGATCGCAGGTTAAAAAAAAAAAAAACGGGGTGTGGGGGGGACGCGATTCCTTGGTAAGGAGCGGGGAGAAAAGGGGGGCGGGGAAGCCCGCGGGTCCTAGGTGGCTTCTGCTTTGGAGAATCAGCAATTGCGAAGCTGGGAAAGGAGCATTTGCATGGCCTAAGTGTATTGGGAGACAACTGGAAGATGACACTTGGTAGGATTTGCCTGGCTGGGGAAGGGGTTCAGGGAAGAGGCCACCTGGAAGATGAGGGAGAAGGAATTATGTTTGCCTCGAACGCCCTGTGCATCTTCTCTAATTTCCCTGGACACTGTGGGGGTGGGTGTGTCCAATTCATGTTCCCTTTCTCAGTAGCAGCTCATCAAATCAGAAATCTGAACTTGAATTCGGTGCAGCTAATTGTTAGAGCTGGGTAGGCTGATGGTGTCTTGGGGGTGCAATGCGTGTCTGGGTGGGGGGCTTATCGTTTTACATTGTATTCAGAAGGAATTTTCTGCCTGGTGACAGCAGAAGGGGGCGGGAGAAGAGGGAGGGGGAGGGTGCATCAAGATGACGATGACGATGGAGTCTGTTTCTGACACTTCTCTGATGTGGCGCAGTCTTGAAGTCCTGAGCTCCAGGATCTGTGACCCCCTGTGGACCGAGATCTACAGTACCCTGGAGGCCAGCTTTCTCACGGGAGGACACAGGTTGCAGAGGCTGGAAGTACAGACTCACTCCAGTTTCCTTGCTAGTGTAAGAAATCACGGGGAGGGGGTGGGGGTAATGGTCTGGGAGCTTTGAGAGGGGCAGTGTGTTAAGATCAGAGATCATGAGATCTCCTTTTAACCCCTGTGAATTTGTGACCACCATGCTTTATTTTGAGAGCCGGACCTCAGTTTCACACCCTGTTAAATCTAGAGTCGAAGCAACAGTTGCCCTCCCTCTCCCAGGAGGGTACGGATGACGTGATTGTAAAAAGCACCCCGTTAGTACAGAAGAATCAGCTAGCCCCGGGGGGCTGCGACTGGTCTCCTCCACAGTATTTTAAGGACAGTGGAGAGCTACATGGGTTATTGATGTATGGTAATTACAACTGTAGCCTGTTCCTTTATTAATACCCTCCCATTTTATTTCTTGCAGCTCCTACTGAGATTGGAGACTGCTGCGTGACTGAAGATAAAGCGATTTTTCTAAAACGTCCTGTGCATCACGTATTAAGATATCCTATCGCCAATGTCAGGCATGGCTAGCCTCCTTGCACGTATGGGTAACAGCCGGGGGCAGAACCCACCCTTGCCCCCTTGGGCTCATTCCATTCTGAGGTCCCTGGGCAGGAGTCTCGGTCCGTTAATGGCCAGCATGGCAGAGAGAAACATTAGGTTGTTCTCTGGGAGGGCAGAGCTAGCCCAGGGGGAAGAAACCTTTGAAAACTGGCTGAGCCAAGTCACTGGGGTCCTGCCTGATTGGCATATGCCTGAGGAGGAAAAGGTCAGGCGCCTAATGAGAACCCTTAGGGGCCCTGCCCGGGAGGTCATGCGTTTACTCCAAGCTGCCAATCCCAGCCTAAGTGTGGCAGATTTTTTGCGGGCAATGAAACTGGTCTTTGGGGAGTCTGAGAGCAGTGTGACATCCCATGGTAAATTTTTAAACACGATTCAGGGATTTGGAGAGAGACCATCCCTGTATGTGATCCGTTTGGAGGCACAGTTGCAGAATGCTATCCAGGCAGGGGTCTTTGCTGAGACAGAGGCAAACAAGGCACGCCTGCACCAGCTCCTGGTAGGGGCTGAGCTCAGTAGAGACCTTCGATTAAGGCTTAAGGGGCTTCTCAGGATGTATGCAGATGAGCCAGAGCGCCTTCCCGATTTCCTGGAGCTAATCAGGATGATAAGGGAGGAGGAGGATTGGGAGGACACTTTTATTAAGCAGAAGCGGCCCAGAAGATCTGAGTCAATGATGGAGAGGGCACTCAGTCCAGTGGCATTTCAGGCCCCCCCACCAATAATGATCAGCAGTACTGACTGCAACGTGATAGAGATTGATGACTCTCCGGATGATTCAGATGAGGATGTGATATTGGTGGAGCCCGAGGACCCACCACTGCCATCCTCAAGTGCCCCTCCCTTCCTAGGCAGGGCTATATCGGAGGACCAAGTGCTGGTCATTGAGTCCCCCCACATTTCTGAGATTCAGTCTCCTTCCACCAGCAGTGGTTCTGGGCGTATGAACAATAGTTTTGTGGAGCTGCGTAGAACCAGAAAGCGAAAACACGCACTTCACTGCACCAATTGTGGCATGGAGGGCCACTCCAAAGAAATGTGTGACAATGAGACCGACAAAGCCCAGGTTTTTGAGAATCTGATCATCACCCTGCAGGAGATGACACACACGGAGGAAGAGAGGGCAAGAGAGGCCATTTTTGAACCCCTTATCTTCTGTGAACCACTGTAAGATGCTCTCCTCCAGCCTCGAATTAACCCTTACCTGTATTCAGAGTTCAATGATGGAAAAGTTGGGGGGGGCAGACTTCTAAATGCATGAAGGAATCCACAAAGTGGCTTTCTTTTGGGGGTGAAGAAAGGGTATTCAACACCAGGACAGTCGAGAGAAATGGCCTGATCTATGTATGGCCGTGTTCCCTTTCCCCACTGCCTGAATCTGCTTTTGTGTGCACCCATCCCCTTGGTGAACTTACTCTCTTTGTGAAAGTGCTATTGTCCTCTATTCAATCTTCAAGAAAGAAAGCTACTTAACAAAGTAAAAATTACCCAGAACTCTCTACCCTGCGTAACAATGGTCAGCCTTTTGGTGACTATCCTGCTAAATACTTCTCTGTACCTATGTTCCTAGATAGATATGTGTATAGACAAAAGTGATCAAATAGAAATGTTGTTCTAATGCTGTATTTTTTCACCAAAACGTATGTTGTGGCCTTCTTTGTTAATAAATATATACATATGTGTCAGCATCTACTTTAATGTCTCTGAGGTATTATTTTAGGAAGCCAAGGAGAATATAGTGAGAAGGTATACAGGGGCGGAATCATAGTCTGAAGGGTTCTGTTTTTAACAAGCTTTTGACTTGCAGATGAGAAAAAAAGCCAGGCCTGGTGGCCTAGCTCTGTAATCACAGCAGCTATCTGGGAGACTGAGGCAGGCTGATCTTGACTTCAAGGTCTCCTTGAGCAATAGTGTGAGCTCAAAGTCAGACTGAGAAAGTCACTTAGAGCCATCTTAAAATAAAAAAAGAATTGGGGCTGTAACTCAATGACAGAGCACTTGTTGAACAATCATAAAGCTACAGCTTAATCCCCAACATACACACGCACACATGTGCAAACACACACACACACACACACACACACACACACACGAAGAAAGAAAGAAAAATAAATAGGCTAAATAAATCTCCTAAAGCAAAGGATCCCTTTGCCACAGCTGACCAGGTTCCCTGCCCTGTGGAGCCAAATGATGGCCTATACTGACTGACAAGTCTCCACGGCTTTCTTCTCGAATCCTCCGGAGAGGGCTGCAGGAGGAGAAGTCCAGTGCCGAGGAAAGAGCCTAACGTGGGAGTTCCAGTGATTCAAATCCTGCTCAGGTCGGGAAGGGCATTTCTCCCTGTGGGTAGCATCTTTGAATTTCTACTGCTGCTGCTGGGCACCCTGCTCTCTTCTGTGAGCTGGTATTACCCCCTGCTGCCTCCCTGATTAAGGAAAAAAGAGAGCATTTGATCCTAGCTTAACATCAGCAGGGTCTGCCCTTGACAGTGGCCCAATCCTTATCCTGTAAACTCTAGGACATAGGAGCCCAAGAACCCCAAACCCTAATTCAACGTAAGATCACTTCCAATCCAATTCATTCATACAGAGGCAAAGGTCAGGAATCTCCCTGTCAGGGCAAGACAGTGTGGAGAGAGTGAAATGGATTCATACATTTGAGTTCCTGAGAGAGTTTATCATGTAGGAAATAGGAGCCCCACATACCTGAGAGAATAAGAGTATACACAGTGCTTTATGAGGCGTGAGGGAAGGAGGGTTAGGAAGACACACATGGAGATTGGTAGGGACAGAAATCTTGGTAGGAATAGCAGACAAAAGGGTTCACTTAGAAACCTCGTCTTCGCTGAACCAAGACTGACCCAGATTTGTCTCTGACGCAGGGATCAGGCATGTAATTTTGCTAGCATTTGATGGTTCCCTTAGAAGTGGCAAGAGGTCCCAGGTTGAGACCTGGAGGGGGCAGCAGGCGCCAAGGGCTGCCTACAAGAGGTTTTGTCCGGAATCTGACTTTTTCTAGAATGGCCACCTCAACACCTCCTAGTATCTCAACCTTGCTCCATTCCATGACCCCACAATCTGTCCTTACAATCACTACTGTCCTATTCCCTGGAGCCACATTCCCCAGCATTCATTTAAAAAACAAAAACAAACAACAAACAAAATCCTTGAGCCTCGGACACTCTGGCTCTCTAATTGCTTCTGACCCTTTGGTTTAGAAGTCAGTTTTGAACAAAGGCCCAAGAGGGCCAGCTTTTGCCCCCCTCCAAAGCACATGTGAGTTCCTGGAAGCCACTACACTCTTCAGAGCCAGAGAGGTGACTTCCTGTGCTCCTAGGAGGAAGTTGTTCCGGCTCCTCGGGCTCATTAAGCCACGGGAGCTTCCAACGTCCTCCAGTTTGCACAAGTTTTAACTCATTTTCCACCTGCCCCTGTGGACTCTTGCTATATTACTTCCCTCAATGATGTGCCAAGACACTCGATCAAAGGAACTTGCTGAATACTTTGTCTTGGCTCACAGGGTGGCAGTGCAGTCCACCACAGTGGAGAAGGCATGGATGGCAGCAGGAGCCTGTGGCAACTGGTCACACTGTGCCTTCAGTCAGGAAGCAGAGAGAGGGGTGATGACTGTCACTCCTCTGATTTTCCTTTTTAATTTGGGACTTTAGCCCATGGGATGGATGGCGCCGCCCACAAGCAGGATGGGTCTTCTGTCTGCAGCTGAACTTTTCTGGAAACCCAGTCAGAGACATCCCAAGAGGTGTGTTTCCATGGTGATTCTCAATCCAGTCAGGTTGACAATGAAGACTAAGCATGACATCGTCCCTTGCTGAATACCTACCTGTCCCCAATGTCTAACACAGTTACCAAAATAGTTCTATGTTGCAGATCAACTTTGTTCAACTTCGCTCTTCAAATACTTTGAATGATTGGTCCAAAGGCATAACTTATGCTGCCAGCATTGTTTTGGGGCCCAAGGCAGGGTAAAAACACAGAAAGGAAAAGAAACAAGTTCTGGCTGTTCATGTTCCTCCTCACTGCAGCTAGAGCAGTACTTTAAAAAAAATCCACTCTGGACTGAGTGGTGGCGGCGCACGCCTTTAATCCCAGCACTCGGGAGGCAGAAGCAGGCAGATCTCTGTGAGTTCGAGGCCAGCCTGTCTACAGAGCACATCCCAAGACAGGCTCCAAAGCTACACACAGAGAAACCCTGTCTTGAAAAACCGAAAAGAAAAAAAATCCGCTCTGCAATCCTTTGGCCTTTCTCATGCCCCTCCTCAGGCTCTCTTATGCACATTGCTTAATTTTTTTTTTCATTTTGCTAACCTGAAAACACTTCCTTCCTTCCTTCTTTCCTTCCTTCCTTTCTTCTTTTCTCTCTCTCTCTCTCTCTCTCTCTCTCTCTCTCTCTCTCTCTCTCTCTCTCTCTCTTTCTGTCTGTCTCTCTATTTTCATTTTATGATACATCATCCTTTCCTTTATGTAAGAAAAATCCACTTTTGTTGGCTTGGATACTTGGATACTCAGATGAGACCACTGAGACCACTAAACAAATGCAACTACGGAGGGCATTTGAACTATAATACCCTTACTTTCAAGCTATGGGCTTCTTCTTTCTCTTCTGTCTCCACCCTCACCAGTCAGTACAGGCTGAAAATGGCTTTTTGTCTTGTCAGAAGCACCCGGCCTCTAAGTGGCCTTTTATTACGGTCTCACTGCTTCCCGGCATCTTTTCCCTTGGTTTCCATGGCACCCTTCTTTCATCGCTCCCTCCCCTCTGGCTTTCTGGGTGCTCTCTTCTCTGTTTCTTGTGCATTTTTTTCCTCTTCCTGACCTTTACATAATTGCAATAAAAATTGAATCACTATGACCACTGGAAATTTTAAGAGTTGTTTGCTGTGGCAAAGCAGTATCAAGTCCTTTAACTGCATCTGCTTGGTGCCAATCTCATACTAATCTTTCCCTGACTCATGGGCTCATAGCATGCTGTCATGTGCTGTGTCTTTTTACATACAAGGGAATGAAGGCTTGTAAGGCCTGCTGTTAGCAGATGTGCTTTGACCATGAAATTAACACAGGGGTAACCCATTGTAGGCTCTAGAGAAATGGTACCTGCTGGGTTCAAACACATTACTTAATCTGCTATGGAAGGAAGGACATAAGAAATGAAAAGCTGCCCCTGTTATGCACTCTGTGCTTGCTTAGTGTTCATTTGAGGATGCAAAAGTCAGGCTCCTTCAGCTACACTGAGCCTGGCTCCTGGCAGTCATAATAGTCTGTTCAGGAATGCCTGGGCTTTGCTGAGCCTGGTAGGAGGATAAGATGGTATTGATTGACTGCCACAGTGAATTTTCTGGGCCAAACCAACACTGGCCCCACTCCGTGCATGACAGAGGGTGTGGTTTGTGCATCCTAGGGCTAATTCTCCTTTTCTTGCATGTTAAAGGCTTCCTGTGTCTTTTTAGACTGCTCAAAGCCATTGAAGCCATTACCCTCAGCAGTGTGTGATGGGGAGCAGAGGTAATATAGGGGGACTGATATTAGAGTGACCCAGAACTTCTCCAGTGCATGGCAGGAAGGAGGCATGGCTGGTGTCTGATGGGTTCTTCCTAACCAGCTAAGTATGTGTTGCCACAACCAGAGATCCCAGGGACAAGCTAAGACAGTGCAGAATACTAGCTAGCTAGGTAGGGCTAAAAGATTTTGCAGGTTATATGGCTTGATGAAGTGCAAATAGTCCTTCTGTTGTAGGCCTTAACTAAGGAAGCATCAAGGGGTAGAAGAGAGTAATAAAACAGTCATTTGGACACTGTGAGAGTTGTGTTAGTGTTTTAATTTATAAACACCCACCTGGGATGATGGTGTGCTCGTAGGTTACATTTTTATACTAGTTGTTTATAGTATGCCATTGTCCCCTTCCTGGTTTTGGTTTTTGTTTTTCTTTTTGGTTTTTCAAGGCAGGGTTTTTCTGTGTAACTTTTGGAGCCTGTTCTGGAACTCGCTCTGTAGACCAGACTGGCCTCGAACTCACAGAGACTCACCTGCCTCTGTGTTGGGGGAGGCTACTAGTTTATTTCCCGACTGCCCTGACTCAAAACTACTCACACAGAAACTATATTATTTAAATCACTGCTTGGCCAATCACTTAAGCGTATTGCTGGCTAGCTCTTATATTTTAAATTAATCCATATCTATTATTTTATAATTTACCATGAGGCTCATGGCATGCCGGCAAGTTTCAGGCTGGCATCTCATGTCTTTCCCCTCTGGCTGCTACATGGCTTTTCCCTGACTCTGCCTACTGTCTCTGTCTGTTTATCTATTTATCTATCTACCTACCTACCTATCTATCTATCTATCTATCTATCTATCTATCTATCTATCTATCTATCTATCTATTCCAGTCTGGTTATATTCTGTTAAGTCATTGGCTGAAAGCATATTCTTTATTTATTAACCAATAAAAGCAACACTTATAGAGAAGGACTTCCCACACCACCTCTGACTCCTGAGTGCTGGTATTAAAGGTGTGCACCACCACTGCCTGGCTATTGTTCTTCTTTCCTGTTTTGTTGAAAACTTCGGTAGAACAAATTAACTACACCTTGCATGCCATCAAAAAGGGTGGGACTCAGCCTTTGCTCAGAGCTGTAAGGAGTGAACTAGCAGGGCAATGCTGAAGAGCTCACCCTGGTGGCGAGGATGGGGAAGAGCCGACCAGCTGACTAACCCTGCAACTACCCAGGCCCAGAACCAAGATTACCAGTTGGCCCACTCCAACTATCATCTGCTGGAGCACAGGAAGGGGCTGATGCTGCAGACCTAAAGCTGCATGATCTCCATGAACAGGGCAAGAGCAGGATATCACAGAGGAATCCCAGGGAGGGCCCAGCATTGATAGTGTAGCAGAAACCAGAGACCTCGAACTAGACCAATGACTCTTTGCAATGAACACTTACAGGTAAAAATATACGGACAAAAGGGTTTTCTGCATGACTCACTGTGTCACACTGCATCTTCCATAATGAGATTTTTCCTTTTTTGCTCTTAAATTTTATTTTAGTTTTTGAGGTTGCGAGGACAGAGGGCAGATGCGAACGAAGGGGGAAATGAATACAAGATACATGATGTGAATGATACAAAGAAGAAATAAAAAGAAAATTTGAAAAAAGGGCTGGGTGTGACAGAGAATACAGGTCTCGGTCTTGGGCCTCATCCTGAAAGCATATATGGATTGCCTCCTGCAGCGGTTCATCTCCAACTAGTGCTGACAGCTTCTTGGTTGTCAACTATGGCTCCTACCATTATGACAAGTACTTTACCAACTAAATTATGTTCCCAGCTACCAACCTTGCTTTTTTACTGGTAGCAATGAAAAACTGGAATTGACTTAAAACCATGGGTATTTTTCTCAATGGAATGATCTAAGTCCAAGAAAATATAATAAAAAGTAGACTGCTTAGCATCACTGATTTTTGAAACTAAATAAATGATGCATAGGGCTGGAGATATAGCTCAGTTGATGGAGCACTTGGCTAACATGAATACAGCCCTGGATCCACTGTTCTCAGCATCATATAAGCTGGGCATATTGGCACACACCTGTAATCCAGTGCTCAGGAGGCAGCAGGATCAGAAGTCCAGGTCATTCTCAGCTACCTAGCAAGTTTGAGGCCAATCTGGTATACATAAGATATTGTGGGGGGAAAGTAAGGAGACAGAGAGATGGTCCAAAAGTTAAGAGCAGTTGCTGGTCTTTCAGAGGACCTGGGTTTGGGTTCCAGCACACACAAGAGGCATCTAGTTCCAGAGGACCTAATGTACCTTTTTGTCCTCTCTGAGCACCTGCAGACACATGGAACACGTTACAGATAAGAAGGAACACACATATACAGAAATACTTTTTTCAGAAGTGATAAATAAATTTTTCCTTCTTTGCTAGAGTATTTTGTGAAACCTCTATTTATTAAATAAAATTAATCTCTATTTAGTAAATAAAGTTATTTATTAAATAAAATTAGTTGTTACATAAGCAGTAGTTTGAAAGGTCACAAAACTAGAAATATTATATAATAATATTGAAATAATCAGAAAAGTATGCAGAAATAGAAAAAAACAAGCTGTAGGTAAATGTTATATACTTTAACACATTTCTTTTAACATGTATTTCTAACTCTATGAGTGTATGTACATGTGTAATTTGGTTTGTTGAGATTGTACTCCCTATACAGTTTTTTGCATGTGAAAAATTGTTTTTCTTCTTTTCCTAATAAGTATAATAATTTCTAGAACAAAATGAAAAGATAATTTGGCAAAAGGAGGTACAAGGCTAAAAGCTCAAGGAAATTTAGAAGCATATCAACAAAAACTACAAGAAATAAACTTATTTATAGGCACACACTGGTCATAAATTATATGTTTTTGTTTTCTAGAAAAAAAGCAAGAGAACTGATGGAAATATGTCTAAAAATACAAGAATAAGACATTAAGACAAAATCTGAATGACTTAGGGAAAGAAAATGGAAAAAAAAACCTTCTGAAATGTACACAGATGCTTGCGTCAATAGAACAAAAAGCCGTCTTAATTGGAAGCTGTGGGTGTGCTAGCCAGAACAGAGGGGAGGACTTCGCTCTAGACTCTCCAGGGCACTAGCTATCTTACAAGGACAGTTTAGAGATCCCTTCCACCATTAGGCTTACCATTGTGCACAGTAGCTAAGGAACTAAAGCAAGTATGGAAAGAGCCCTGGAGCAGGTGAGCCTGTGGGGCAGTGGAGCACAGAGGTCTGGAAACTAGGAAGTCTCGCTTTCCCTATGTGAGCCATCGCACATTTGCTACTGTCCTTAGCAACTGGGAGCTGCAAGAGAGAAAATCTGAGCTCAAATCACAGCGAAGCACACATATTGTCTCTGTGGCAGAGAATCTCAAGCAGGAAGACCAAGAGGCCTGAAAGGAGATGGAGGCTCAGAGCGTACATGTTTTCGGAAAGATGCAACAAAACACTTTTTCTCTCCTGCAAGGAGCTGCTGTCCAGGATCAAAATGGCTCCGCTGTGCTTGGCTGGACTGCTCACCTAGTCCTGCTAAGCTAAGGCTGGACTCGGCTAGATTATGGAACACTTTCCCTGGTAGGATTTGACTGGGCTCCTTTATGTCTCAGCTTGTTCTGAAGGAAAGCTCTAGCTTTGTTTGACTAGATTCGGCCTGGCTTGGCTAGGCTTGGCAAAACCCGACTAGCCTAGTCTGGCCTTGACTCGACTTGTCTGGGACTTGGCTCTATGTTCGGCTATTCTCAGCAAAGTGCAGCTAGCCTACTTTGGATTCAGATGGCTTTGGCTTAGCTGGGCTGGAATTTAGCGCAGTTCAACTAAACTCAGTTGTGCTAGCTTAGACTTGGCTGAGACTCAGTTAAATTCAGTTAGGCTTGGCAAAGCTCCACTTGGTTCGTCTGGTCAGGTCAGGACTGTGACTTGGCTGGTATCAAAAGGGACTTGGATGGGTTTGGCTTTGCTGGCTTTTCACTGGATTGCCTCGGCTGCATTCAACAGGGCTCGGATAGGTTCTCCTGAGGCCAGAAAGGCTCTGCTGTACTAGGTTGGACTTGACCATACTGGGCTAGATCGGGTGTGCTCAGCTTAGCCGCTCTCAGCTCACTGAGATGATTTGAGATCATCAAGAGCTATGATGAGAGAGAATGGCCAGGCACTGTCCAGCTGACGCAGACAGTTTTTTGTCCCCCACGGTAACTCTTTGTAGCTCTGTGGTGGCAGGAGGGTAACACTATAGCAGGGAAAGCAACGACAATCCCAGGAGTGACTGCGCGAGTTTCTGGGCACCATGAAGGAGACACCAACCCTGGAAGCTGTGGTGGCTTTTATGCTTCCCGTAAGACAAAGAAGTCTCTTTCTCTGCCTTTCTCCTAGGTCAGAGAGCTGCACTTGTATCTTTTGGCACCTCCCCAATTGTCCTCAAAGTGCAGGACTTCCCTCTGTGGAGGAATAGGTGTTACGGTGTGGACTTCTATCCCTTGGCTGATCTGGCTGTGTGTAAGTCTCAACATTTCCAGGGGCATGCCTCAGTAGAGCAAACTGATAAAATATGTAGTCTTTTGAGGTGGGCTTTCTGTCACCTACCATTGTGTTTTCTTTTTATTCTATTTTTATTTTTTAAAAACAATCTTTTTATTCTACATGTCAGTCCCAGTTCCTTCTCCTTCCCTTCCTCCCTTCCTTCTGCTTCTCCCGCCATCCACCCACAATGCCCCATCCACTCCTCAGAGAGGGTGAGGTCTCCCATAGGGAGTCAACAAAGTCTATCACATCACTTGAGGCAGGACCAAGCCCCCCCAATACCCCAACCCGTACTAGGCTGAGCAAGGAACCCATCCCTCCAAAGGGAATGGGCTCCAAAAAGCTAGTTCAAGCTCTAGAGATAAGTCCTGGCCCCAGTGCCAGTGGCCCCACAGATTGTCCAAGTCTCACAACTGTCACCCACATTCTGAGGGCCTAGTTTGGTTCTATGCAGGTTTGCAGCTATCAGTCCAGAGTCAGTGAGCTCCCACTTGCCCAAGTAAGCTGTTTCTGTAAGTATCCCCATCATGGTCTTGACCCCTTTGCTCATATTATCACTCCTTCTCTTAGACTAAACTCTGGGAGCTTGGCCCAGTGCTTGGCTGTGGTTTTCTGCATCTGCTTCCATCAGTTGCTGGATGAAGGTTCTGTGATGACAATTAAGGTACTCATCAATCTGATTACATGGGGAGGCCAGTTCAGGAACCCTCTCCACTATTGCTTAGAGTCCTAGCTTGGGGATTCCTGGGAATTTCCCTAGTGCCAGGTTTCTCTCTAATCCCATAATGGCTCCCTCTATCAAGATATCCCTTTCATTGTTCTCCCCTCTCTGTCCTTCCCACAACTTGACCATCCCATTCCTTCATTCCTTCATGTTCTCTTCACCCCTCCCTTTCCCTCTCCCCCTCGCCCCAGCACCTCCCAATTTACTCAAGTGATCTTGTCTACTTCCCCTTCCCAGTAGGATCCATAGCATGATTTTCAAGGTTCATTCATATTACAGTATCACCAATTATCAGTTCCTTTATCTGGCACACTAATATTCCAATATATGAAAAATGCTGCATTTGGTTTTTTCCATTCATCAATTGAAAGACATCTGAATTTTGTCACTTTTTGGTTATTGTGGAATCTGTGAACATTGATGTAGGTGGTTTTGTTATGTATATGTGTATGTATATAGGCTTGTACCTAGGAATGGGATTGTAGTCTCTCATACAGGGGCTATGTGGTTAGCTCTTTTGGGCACTACTAGACTCTGCTTACCCATGTGGCCACAGTGTTTTCTGTTCTCATGAGTAAATGGACATGCATTCCAATTTCCCCTCATCCTCACCACCACATTTCATCTGTTGCTTGCTGGATATTTCAGTGAGATATTTATTTGTCTAGACGGAATCATTTTTGGTTGTTTGGTTTGTCTAGTTGCATTCCATTTTCATGAATGCTGTTTTCAACATTATACACATTAGGAGCTGAAATTGTCCCTGGTTGCAAAGGAGTACCATGGCCGCACCAGGGGGACAGAAACAAGGACTCTGCTGGGTAAGTACTCTCACAGAACAGAGAAGGGATGATGTGGGAAGCACAGACACACAGCCCAGCATGGGGAGGCCATAGTATTAAGTAGTATTAAGTAATCCTTTTCTGGGAAGAGTCTTAATCTGCCTATAATTTTAAAAATTTATTTTAATCAAAGTTATTCAAATATAGCTCCCTCTTTGGAGACAGGGTTTTATTATGTAGCCCAGGCTAGCCCTAAACTTGTGATCTTTCTGACCCAGCCTTCAGGGTGTTAGATGTGGTATAGCCATCCACATTAAGTTCAATAGATCTATAACATTAGTCTTTTTTGTTCATTTGAAAGAATCTCTTCTGGTAGTTTTACATTTTATTCTCTTGAACATCTTTAGTGACCTTTATAGCAACTGCATTCCCACAGCAGTGTGCACGTGCACCCTACAGTTATTGCTGCGCTATTCACAGTAGCCAGGAAACAGGAAAGAAAGCCAGCCTAGATGCCCACCAACAGGGGCATGAAGAAAATGTGTGTGTGCGTGCATTCGTGTGTGTGTGTGTGTGTGTGTGTGTGTGTGTGGAATGAAAGTAGAAAAGGAGCATGAAATCGTAGGAAGTAATCTCAAGGGAGGAAAGATAAGGAAAAAGAGAATAATGGAATATGTGCCACAGGAAGATAGACAGGAGGGCTATTCGCAACAAGAAATCGGAGGTGCCAAGGAGTTGGGTGACTTTCCCAGTGTCTGAATCCTTGTATTATGCCAGTGCTTCTGCCTTTTGGCCTAGAAGTGCTAAACTACTCTGGCCTTCACAGAAAGATTTACTGGCTTTTTGCTTAATAGAATGGAAGGAGCAATGGAGAGCATTGCCAAGTTTTAGTTTTTATTACTTATAAAATGGAACTGAGATGATAGGTCAACGCAATAAATTCTAGGGGCCTGTTTTTCTATTTATTTATTTACTTACTTTTAGACAGGGTTTTTCTGTATGGCCCTGGCTGTCCTGGAACTCACTCTGTAGGCTAGCCTCGAGCTCACAGAGATCCACCCAATTCTGTTTCCCAAGTGCTGGGATTAAAGGAATGTGCCCCCACACCTGGCCAGTATATTTGAAAATCAGGCGTATGTGCACGTGGGCTCAGGTACCCTTCATGTCAGAGGATCTCCTGGAGCTGGAGCTACAGATGATTTTGAGCTGCCATGTGCATGTTTGGATTTGAACCTGGATCTTCTGCAGTCCAGCCAGCGCTCTTAACCACTGAGTCATATCTCTGGATCTCCCCTAAGTTTTTAACTAATTAGTTATCAAAATATTTATTTTACTTCTATTATGTGCTAAGGCATTGTGGTAATAGTAACTCACAAATAAGGAACACAATTCCTGCCCTCAGAAAGAAGAGGAGTCTGTCTGTCCATGGCTTTTGTGTGTGTGTGTGTGTTTTTTTTTTCCTGTCTTACTGATTGATTTTAGTTGGTTTGTTTTGGTTTTCCGTTTTTTAGAGAGAGAAGGAACAGAGAAGGTGGGAGGGGGAGAAAATAAACTTGAAGTTGGGTGGATAAGGGGGTGGGAAGGATCTGGGAGGAGCTGGAGGAGGGGAAGGAATATGATCAAAATACATTGTAAGGAAACATTTTCCTAAGACTAAATTAATTTTCAAAAAGAGGAGCCTAAATGTAAGATGACAGAAGTTGTGAGATGCAGCCTGAGACTGGATCTGGGCTTCAACAAGCTCACTAGTTTGAATGTTTTGGGGGAGCTAGGCATAGTTTAATATGAGTGTGTATTAGACAAAGTAGAAACTGATAAGGAACGGCTAAAGTTGCTAATTGAGAAACAACTGCAAAACCTCATTTTGCCAAAAAAAGAAAAAAGAAAAAGTACTTGAAAAAAGATTTGGAAGCATGTATAGTAAACTGCTTGAGGGTGTTTTGTGGGCACTAGGAGCCCTCAGTTCTATTGCCTTGGTTTTATTTCATTTCTCCTTTCTCCTTTCCTCCATTCCCCTCTTACACTTCCCTCTCTTCCTTCTTCTCCTTCCCCAATCCTTTTTTCTTCCCCTCCCTCACTGTTCCTTTCTTGACAGGGTCTCATATAGCCCAGGCTGGCCCGAAACCCCTGTGTAGTTGAGGATGACCTTGCTGTCTCCACCTCCCAATCGCTAAAGTTACTGCCATGTGCCACTGTGCCTGGTTTATTTTCAGATTTCCTAAAATAACCCTTGTGGTGTTTGGAAAGAAAATGCCACCCCCACGAAGGCTGTGGCACTATTAGGAGGTATAGCCTTGTTGGAGTAGGTGTGGCACTGTGGAGGCAGTCTTTGAGGTCGCATATATTCTCAAGTCACACCCAGCGAGATATCACAATTCCTGTTGCCTTCAAGATCAAGACAGAAAAGCCCTCAGTTCCTTCTCCAGCACCATGTCTATGGTCAAGTTGCCTTGCTTCTTGCCACAACCAATAATAGACTAAACCTCTGTCCCAGCACTCGGGAGGCAGAGGCAGGCCGATCTCTGTGAGTTCGAGAACAACCTGGTCTACAAGAGCTAGTTCCAGTGCAGGCTCCAAAGCCACAGAGAAACCCTGGTGCTGGTGGTGCTGGTGCTGGTACAGGTAATGCTTCTGATGCTGGTACAGCTGGTAGTGCTAGTTTTGCTGATGGTGCTGTTGCTGGTGGTTGTGCTGCTAGTGCTGGTGGTAGTGCTGCTCCTGGTGCTGCTGCTGGTGGTGCTGCTGGTGCTGGTGGTGGTGCTGCTGCTGGTGGTGCTGCTGGTGCTGGTGGTGGTGCTGGTGGTGCTGGTGGTGCTGGTGGTGGTGCTGGTGGTGGTGGTG
>JAQHUG010000329.1:170319-191404 GCA_028555095.1 Dicrostonyx torquatus | reverse complement strand
TGGTGGTGCTGCTGGTGGTGGTGCTGCTGGTGGTGGTGCTGGTGGTGGTGGTGCTGGTGGTGCTGATGGTAGTGCTGGTGGTGCTGGTGCTGGTGGTGGTGGTGGTGCTAGTGGTGCTGCTGGTGGTGGTGCTGCTGGTGGTGGTGCTGCTGGTGGTGGTGCTGGTGGTGCTCCTGCTGCTGCTGCTGCTGGTTCTCCTTCTCTTGTGGTTCTGGTGGTGCTGGTGGTGGTGCTGTTGCTGCTCCTGTTGGTAGTGGTGGTGCTGGTTCTGCTGCTGCTTGTGGTTCTGATGGTGCTGGTGGTGGTGGTGCTGCTGCTGCTGTTGGTGGTAAGCAGAACTTTAACTTGCATGTGTTTTTGATGTGGTCAGAAGTCACAGAGGAGGACCTTAGATGTCGGAATCAATAGTGCCCATCTAAAGCAATGCTGAGGAACAAGGATCCCTGCTCTGGTAGGGCAATATGCATCTCTGTGTGGTCTTGAGGACATATCAGGCTTTCAACACCTGATGCAGTTAATCATGTGAATCACGTGAGCACTCCTCTCATTCTCTCTTCTGTGTTGTGAGTGTGTGCTTTTGAGTATTGCACTGGACATGTAGGCATGCCAGTTCACATGCCTGTATGTGTGTTATGTTGTGTGTCAGTGTGGTGTATGTACTTGCTATGGGTGTAGGTATGGAGGTATCAATTTGCACATGCATTAGTGCTTGTGTGTGCGCATGCGTGTGTGTAGGCCAGAGACCAGACTGTTTGGTGTCTTCCTCAGCTGCTCTCCACCTTTAGTTTTGAGGTAAGGTCTCTCACTGAATCTGAAGCACAGCGAGGTTAGCAGGCTGCCTGGCTGGTGAGCTCTGGAGAAGGACTTGTCTTTGCCTCCCAATGCTGGCCTTGTGAGTATGCGGCCCCATGACTGACCTTTTAGGTTGGATCTAAGGATCCATGTCAGGTCCTCATGCTTGCCTAGCATGAACTGACTGAGCTGTTTTCTGAGTTTCTATTCTCATTCTTTTTCAAAAACTGTTTCTCTGTGTAGTCCTAGCTGTCCTGCAACTCACTCTGTAGACCAGGCTGACCTTGAACTCACAGAGATCTGCCTGCCTCTGCCTCTCAGGTGCTGGGATTAAGGGTGTGTACCACCACCACAACCCACTTTACATTTCTCATTCTTATTCTAAGCTATGGATTAGTAAACCACAGCATGGACCACATCTGGCTCAACATCAGTCTTTGTAAGTTGGTTGTTTGGGACACAGCTACACTTACTAGTTTGTCTGCCACTGACTTTGTAGAGTTTAATCTCTATGATGCAGATTGGATAAAAGCTACAAAGTACAAGACATTTTATGTGACTTTAAAGAAAAAATACTCAGACCCCAATTGCCATTCCCAAACGGAATGACTGCCCGCTTTTGTTTCTCTGAGCAAACTGATGCTCTGATTTCTAAGCTTCCTTCTTTCCTGCTCTGTATTCTCCCTGCAATTTGCGTTTATTTGTCCTGCAAGGCTTAGGAAAAGGCCAGACTATGCCAAGGGTTAGAGAACCCATCAAGGTGTGTGCTACCTCCTGAGCCTTATCAGTAATTGACAATTTGATGTGCCTTTCATCTGGCCAAAATCTACTTACACTTTTTAAACATTTATTATATATCTGTTGTGTATGTGTATGCAAGAATGCGTCTTAATGGGTGCACATGTGCCACAGTGTGTGTGTGTGTGTGTGTGTGTGTGTGTGTGTGTGTAGTGTGTGTGTGTGTGTGTGTGTGTGTGTGGTCGTCATAGGGCAGCTTGTGAAAGCTGATTTTTGTCCTTCTGCCACATGAGCTATGGGGATCAATCTCTGGTCTTCAGGCTTGGCAGCAAGTGTATTCACTTGAGTCCTACCAATGCTTCTTATTTAGGGCAGAGACCACCTCCTGTGACACAGCCTCTTGTAAGAGGTGACATTTTGGGATGTTGTTCAAAGAATGAGCCAGCTATTCAAGGAGCTGGAAAATGGATATTTTAGACAAAATGATGAAGTGTAGAAGCCTTGGAGGAAGAAAGGACTTGACATGATCAATGGATGAAAGACGGTAAGGGAAGATCAAAAACTAAAGCAACTGGATTTATTCTAGATGCAGTGGGGAATCCATTTATGACTTGAGCAGGATAGTGTTAGGGGCATGACTGTGGACATTTTGATATTGTTGTTTAGTTATTTTGAGCCATGGCTTCACTATGTAGCCACGGCTGGCCTGGAACTAGCTAATATAAACCAGATTGTCCCCAAACTTGCTGTGATCCTGCTGTCTCGGCTCCTAGGTTATGTGCCTGTGTCACTACGTCTGGCTATACTGTTTATAAAAAATAGAAATGTACAGCTATGGTTATAGTACGACAAAGGCCACGGCTGGAGTACTGTGAGCTCAAGGCCAGCCTGATCTACATAGTAAGTCACAGATAGACCAAGGGCCATAAAAGATGCCCATGTCCTGATCTCCCAGAAGGCACAAATACGTTACCTCTCAAGACTAAAAGGCCTTTGTGGATCTGATTAAGGATCATGAGCTGGGAAGAATCTGGATTGTTCTGGTGGGCATAGTATAAGAGGAAGGTGGAAGAGTCCAGGGTCAGAGAAAGCAATGGGATAACAGAAGCAAGGGTGAACGCCCGAGACGAATTTGGAGATGGAGGAAGGCATTATAAGCTGGGGCATGTAGTTAACCTTCCGAGAATGGCAAAGGCATGCAGCCAGGCTGACATCTTGGTGGCAAGGAGCGACATTCTCCCGTGAAACCAACATAAGGCATGCAGCCCAGCTGACATCTTGATGCTAGTACTGTGACATCATTTCAGATGTCTAAGCCTGTGGCGACTTGTTGCAGAAGCTCAATGTGAAAAGATGAACCCAAACCTGCTGTGATTAGCAACCTGAAGGGCGAATTAGAGGAGTGGAGAGGCGAGGGGCAGGGTAGAAGTGGAACAGGAGGGATAAAAAACAATTCAAAATACTTATTTTTATTAAGTGTGTGTGTGTGTGTGTGTGTGTGTGTGTGTGTTAACAGGATCACGGAGGCTAGGTGCATTGAATCCCCTGGAGCTGGAGTCATAGGCAGCTCTGAGCTGCCTGCTGTGGTTACTGGGAAGCAAAACAGGGTTCTCTGGAAGAACAGTATGCGCTCTTAACTGCTGGGCTAGCTCTCTAGCACCCTCCAGCGGCAGTTAAGAGCAATAGTTTTCTTAGTTTTAATTATGTCTGTGTGCAGGTGCTCTTGGAGGTTGGGGTGTCGGATCCTTTGGAGCTGGAGTTACAGGCAGTTGTGAGGTGCCTGACAAGGGTGCCAGGAGTCAAACTTGGGTGTTTCGTAATCACACCCCATCCTCTTAACTACTGAGACATCGCTCCAGTTTCCCAACGACAGCGTTTCTGAGTTTATATTTTGAGTATATATTTTTGAGTATACATATCACCACAACACCGTGGCCAAAAGCAAGTTGAGGAGGAAAGGGCTTCTTTGGCTTCCGCTTCCACGTCACTGTTCATCACTGAGGGGAGTCAGGACAGGAACTCACACAGGGCAGGATCCTGGAGACAGGAGCTGTTGCAGAGGTCATGGAGAGGTGCTATTTTCTGACTTCCTCCCCATGGCTTGCTTGACCAGCTTTCTTATAGAACCCAGGACCACCATCCTAGGGATGGCACAATACACAATGAGTTGTCCCCCCATCAAAAACTAATTAGAAAACACCCTACAGACTTGTTCAGGAGGCTTTGTCTCAATTGACGTTTCCTTCTCTCAGATGACTTCAGTGTGGGTGAAGCTGACATAAAGCTAGCCAGCAAAAAAGCTGCACAGCCTTTAGGAAAAGGTCCCAGTGGTTGGTGGTAGGTCAGTTAGTCTTTGAAGTTCCCATCCACCCCTTGTTGCGTTCTCCAGTTCTAGCCGTCGTCTGTTTCATGGCCTACCATAGTGAAGGAACTTCTGCCACCCAATATTCTGTGCCAATCCTGATAGCCACAGGATGAGTTTCTTCTGTTAGGTCCAGGAGGGTCACACAAAGATGGAGACAGACCACCAAAATCTAATAAACCAGAAACAAACTGCATTCCAGGAACCAGATTTCATGAAAACCAGAAGCAAACTTAAAAATAAAAAATAAAAAAAAAACCACTGTGGGACACAGAAGCTTATCAGCTAGCTGAGACCACAGCCAGAGATGGTGTTTGTTAGACTGTGGCAAAAGGCTAGTTTTCGAACCCACCTTTTATAGTTAGGACACCAAGCATTTAGTCTGAACAAATGAATTTTTTTTTGTTTTTTTTGAGACAGGGTTTCTCTGTAGCTTTGGAGCCTGTCCTGGAACTAGCTCTTGTAGACCAGGCTGATCTTGAGAACAAATGAATTTTTACAATCTTGCCCTGACCCGTGGGTCAGTCAACATAGACCGTAAGGAGGGGAGTGAGTTCTAACGTGAGTGAGGCAGCCATCATGAAATATGTTTCAGAGGCAATTACAGCTAAAGTCACTAATTGCAAGAAAACTGATGTCTTTAGCAATTAGTCAGAAAAAGGACTGCTAGTAATACCAGATGGTTAATAAATTAGAATTAATTGGTTCTTGGACAGGGAACTTAGAAGATGACAGAAAGCTTTTCACACTATCACAAGATAAAACTCAGATACAGACTGCCATACTTTACAATCTCAATTAACAGAGCTCATTAATTAGATGTTTGTACTGCCACTGTTTCTCCTTGTACCTCCAGACAGTGTATACCGGAGCCCCATGTCTCCCCTTTGGATGGTACCAGTTTCCCATAACAGACACAGTGCCTAGCCCAGCGGTCACGTATTTCTCTCTCCTAAAGATTAACTCAGTTCATATCTGTCATTTATCAAGGATGGCCAGGACACTACTCTCAGTTTGCACAGAGAAGGTCCGGCCTTGTAAATAGAAGAGCCAGTAAATGAAACGACTTAGGCTGATGGAGGCTTCCCAAGCATCCGAGAAAATAGCTCACTGTGAATGACTGATCCCTGATCTGCTGAGAAAGCTACTGTTCTCATTCTCCTAGACTTATAACTTCATATTTCTTTATTTCTATGTTCTTATTTCTGGAATCTACATTTTTATTTTCTTATTCTTGGACTCTTCATCCGCCACCGTGGACTGAGATCTCTACAACTATGAGCCAAGACAATCCTTCTTCCTTTAAGTAGCTCCCTTGGGGGCATGCTATCAGAAGGATAACCAAATGAAAAAATACGCATGTTTCACCAGCTCAGATTAATATGGACAACGAGATCTCAAATGAAATACAGATAGGCCCAAAGGAACTTTCTTACGTTTATTTATGTATTACTGCATTTCTGGTTATAGCCACAAGGAAAGAGTAGAAGGACATAATATGGGTGCTATGGACTGAATTGTGCTCCTTTGAATGATCATATCTTGAAGTCCTAATCACCAGTAAAACTGTATTTGAAGGTAAAACCTTTAAAGAGTTCATTAGGATTAAGTGAACTCATAAGTGTGGAGCCTTATAGCAGGAAGAAATATTAGGAGTGTGCACATGCACAGAAAAGGTCATCTCCTGCTAGGTGGTGGCGCACGCCTTTAATCCCAGCACTCGGGAGGCAGAGGCAGGTGGATCTCTGTGATTTTGAGGATAGCCTGATCTCCAAAGCGATTTCTAGGACATCCAGGGCTGCACAGAGAAACTCTGGCTCAAAAAATAATAAAAGGCCAACATCATATTCAGGTGACAGAAACCAATGCAAGTAACAATTTGCTCATTGTTTTTCAACCTTCAGAACTGTGAGTAATAAATTTCTGTTGTGTAAGCCACAATTGGTGGCAGAGCTATTATTATTATTGAAACATTTTATTTTACCTTATTTTGTGTGTGTCTACTTGTCCGTGCTCTACAAGCACGCTGGAACCCATAGAGGCCAGGAGAGGGCGCCAGATCACCTGAAACGGACGTCATGTCATTCTAGGAGCTGAACCTGGGGTCTCTGGAAGAGTGCTCCGGCTATTAACTGCTGAGCCGCCTCTTCAGCCTTGTAGCGTTATTTTATCTCGACACTCCTAATGAACCAAATTTCTAAGTTACTTTGGAAAGTAGTGCTTGGACTGTATTGTAAGATAGTGGTTCTCAAACTTGAGTGTGCACCAGACTCATTTAGAGAGCCTGCTAGAATTCCGATGCCAACCTGTAATCCTAGACTGTCTAATTTACTAGGTCTGCACTGGGGTCTAAGAATTTGCATTTCTAACAAGTTCCCAAGCGATGCTAATGTTGCTGGGACCACACCTTAAAATTAAAGATGAATTGCCGACTGTGTTTAGTATTGTTTCCCAAAGGAGTGTGGGTCCACAGATCCTAAACCTGTGTAAAGAAGTAATATACTGTGAACGATGAAAGCTGGATTTTACTGTTGGTGGAAGGAGTTAAAAGTAGCAGTAACCTTAGAATGTACTTGTGATTATCAGGAGTACCAATATCAATGCATTTTTTGCATATATACATCCCATTTCTTCTCTAATACAGTGATGATTGTCCCAAGTAAAAGTGGAGGAAAATTTTTATGAAAAAGTATTCATTATAAACTGAAAATTTATATAGTCCTGAGCATCTCCCCCATCAACAACTTTTTACTTGCAAGACATAGAGGCTTGAGTTCAGTCAGGGGCAACCTAGAAGGCATCGCCTAGTCTGCCTGACGAAAGTAGATGCCGCCCATGGTGAAGCAAACTGGCATCACCTGGTTGTGATATGACGGTCAAGAAGGATACAGCTCACGCATCTGTAGTACTTTTGCAGAGCACAAGGCCTGAAGTCCATCAATACAGGCTATCAGTCATTTACAAAATATTTTCATGATGGAAATAATCTATTGGTGGGGGCAATTGAAGAAGGTTGTATATCATCTATAGACTGTATTATAATATTGTTAGAATGTTCATTTCTTTCTCTTTTGTCTTTTGAGGCAGGATCTCATGTGGTAGTCAGCCTGACTTTGAGCTCACTCCATAGCTGAGGATGACCTGGGCCATCTGATCTTCTTGCTTCTGCCTCCCAACTGCTGAGATTATGGGCACTTGCCAGTTCATTCATTTTGAATGTTAGTTTCTTACTTATTAAAACTGTGCTGTGACTTAAATTGTTTTTGAGATAATATCATCCCCCCTATCATTCTTCCCTTCCCTTTCCTCCCTCCAAACCTTCCCATATATCCCTCCCTCCTTGCTCTTTTATCAAAACCATAGCCTCTTTTTTTTATTAGTTGTTGTTTTATATGTATACATATATGTATGTGGCTCCTGAGTTGGAGCTGACCCAAATGCCTCCTCCTGAGAACTAATTTTCACGGTACCAGAAGGCACCATGCAAACTTCCAAAGGAGGGAAGCAACCAACAGTCCTACTGGGCTATGACACCTATGAACCACAGCAATGATCATCATGGTGTGATATGCCTAAGGATACCATAGTGGCATGCATGCCTTGGTAGGAACCAACAGCTCTCTCATTGGTTTTGTGGGATGCTGACATTCAGAGAATTCGGGGATGGTGGCGAAATCTTTTGTGCTGATTTTTACAATGTCTTTTCAACAATTTGAACTTAACTGTTTCTAAATGAAAACTTGAAACTAAAACATGACTTACTTTTCACACAAACAACCTTGGGTGATTTGTTTGGTGTGTGCAGTGGGGCTGAGAGTGAGTGCTCAGAAGGCGTAGGCACTGCCCCAGGGGACTGAGGATGGTGGTTTTCCCAAGAGAGACAATGATAGTAGAGATGGGGAGGAGTAGATGAATTCAAGAGGTGTTTTGACCTCTCCTTTGGACAGGAGAGAAAGGAGGAAAAAGTTTTGATGTGGGATTTCCCTCTGTGTGCTGTGATTACCATTAATGAATAAAGAAACTGCCTTGGCCTGTTGATAGGGCAGAACTTAGGTAGGTGGAGAAAGCTAAATGGCATGCTGGGAGAAAGGAAGTAAGAGTCAGAGCGAAGTCATGTAGCCCTGCCAGAGACAGATGCCGGAACTTAAGAGGGTAAGCCACAGCCATGTGGCAATACACAGATTACTATAAATGGGTTAAATTAAGATGTAAGATTTAGCCAATAAGAAGCTAGAGCTCATGGGCCAAGCAGTGATTTAATTAATACAGTTTCTGTGTGATTATTTCGGGGCTAAGTGGCCAGAACCAACAAGCAGCCTCCTCCTACAGAGTCTTATTTGAAAAGATTGCTCTCTGGATATTCCATTTTGATCAAATGTGGGACAGAGTAGATCCTATATTCTCTATATGCCTGACCAGTGTCTTCATTGTGGGCTCATAATCCTCTGTCTATTAATGTAACGTGCACTGTTTATTTGGGTATTTTTAATTTCATCTATCTTCTCTCTGTAGTTTTTGCACATATTCCTCTGATATAAGAGAAAACAAGGTAAGAATCTTTCATTTCCTCCTGTGTTTGCCTCTGCCAAGGACCTTTCTCTCGATAATCTCGCTGTGTTCTTTTCACCCACATTGTGTGACCACTCAAGCTGTGACCTTTATAAAGCCCTGCTGGTCTGGTGGGACTCCACATGACATGCCCTTTTCCACATTTAAGTCTTTCCATAAAATATGCTTCCGTTCAAATTTTCCTGGTTTCAAGGCTCAGCTGGAGAATCATTCTGCGTCAAATTTCCCCAGCCCAAAGTCATCTTTTCCTTTCCGTGTCAAGTTAGAGTTCTTTATTCCTCTTATCTGTCTCAGGTTCACACGTTCAGTCATGCTCATTGAACTATACTTGCGCGTAAAATTGGCTAGATTTTAATTTCTTTGACTATAAGTTACTAACTCGAAGCCAGTTCTATTTCCCATTTTCATACCATGCCAACGAAATTTAACTGTAATATAAATTGATAGATCTCGCAGTGGGTGTTGTGTTTACTCTTGACTTTCCCTGTTCCTATGAGTACTTTTCCTGTGAAATGTTGTAGTTGCTGCTGTGAAAACTTTTGAGTTGTTTCCACCAGAGGGCGCTCTAGGACTTGACTCGGTCCAGCACTAGCCAGCTACCGTGCTGTTAAACCTTGTTTCGGTGTGATTCTGGCTCTGTGTCAAGATTGCTCCTTTCCAAATCGCCTTCATTTCATCTGCAAATATATTTTCCTGCATACGTAGTGTCTTGTGTTATAGTAGAAGCCGAAGCTTCACCAGGTCAAGTCTTTGATCCCGTGGAGCAAGTTAACAAGTAAGGTAAACGAACAAAGCACTTACTCTACTAGACAAAGATAAACAGGACAAAGGAAACGGTATGTGCGGGCTTGTAGGTCATTGTAACAACTTGGACCTTTATGCAGGGTGAGATATTCCCTGAAGGGCATATTGCAATCTCAGCCTTTTTTTTCTTTCTGTTTTTCGACTATAAACTGGGCAGCTCTCCCTGTCATCCCAGCATAGGGCAAGGACGAAAGGTTCCTGTGGTCATGAACTGAATCCCCTGAAACCAGTTGCTAAATATTTTCTTCTTTTTTGCTTCTTGAATACTTTTGTTCATATGTCTGCTTAATTTGTATATGTATGGCTGTTTTGCTGGCATGTACATCTGTGCACCAGATGCATGCAGTGCCAGTGGAGGCCAGAAGAGGGCGTCAGATTCCCTGGGAATGGAGTTACAAACCTTTGTGAGCCGCCACATACGTACTAGGAATGGAACCTGGGTTCTCAGCAGCCCTGACTCTTTTCTTCCTTGAAATAGATTGTCTCCAGTATTGTCACGGTGAAAATGGATTAACACACGTGCTGCCCCTCAGTGATCTTGAGGGCAAGTGTCACAACCTCCCCATGCCTTCATTCTCCACCCGTCTCAAGTTAGTAATAACAGTCCTCGCTGGGGGTTTGTAATGAAGCTGTGTGGTGATAAGTAATACACGTGAAACACTGAAAACCATGCTATGTGTCTCTCTTCTCTTTCTGGAATGAAACAATATTTTTATTTTTGTTTATCACTACCACTTAAAGGCTTGCTACTGAATACTTACTAGATGCTTAATCAGTCACCTAGAAAAAGAAACCAGGTTTCCCAACCAAACCAGTTTAAATTCACATTTGTGGTGTGAGATATATATATATATATATATATATATAGTGTGTGTGTGTGTATATGCACACATTTTTTTTTTTACTGAGGTCATTTATTCATTCCTACCACTTGGCATGGTGGTTAAGAATCAAGGTTCTAGAGTGGGCAAATGGCTCAGTGGGTAAAAACCCTGGATGTGTAAGCATTGAGTCCTAAGTTCCAATTCCCAGCGCCCATGGAAATGTTGTGCCTAGTTACCCAGGACTGTATCCCAAGCATTGGCCATTAGAGACAGGCAGACCCTAGGAGCTTGTGGGCCAGCCACTCATAAAACAAGGTGGGAATCCAGAGTGGAAGACTATCTGACACCCTTCTCTAGCTCCTGCTTGCACATTCATGGGCACGCACACTACCCACCTTCCATGTACGTGTTGTCCCACCAACCACACACAGAGGGATGAGGGGTCTAGACCCTGATAGCCTAATTGACGTCACAGTCATTCCTCTTACTAGGATGCGACTGGGCATGGTATCTAACCTCCCCGAGTCTCAATTCTGTCACTTGGGAGATGTGAACAGATACAGAAAGTTAAACGTTGAATTAATGCGTACTTAAGTGTTAGCCGTAAGCACTGATCTTGTCACTAGTTAAATGGTTTAGTGCACACCTCTGGTATTCCAGAGACTGTTCTAGACTGTGGACATGTGAGGAGGAATGAAGCCTGCTCTCTGCTCTCAGAAAATCCATCAGCTGGTCATGCAGACAACTGTGAGTATTTATAGACAGAGCCTGGCAAAGCAATGGCCTCAACTGTGGGCGGGAACAGCGAGAAGAGGCAGGGAAGTAAGGGTTTCCAGGAACTGGGAAACTTGAGCTGGGCATTTGTGCACTGACAGTTTTAGGATATTGATGAATAGCAAATATCCAAAGCCCCCTTAGGTTATCAGAAATGGGCTTTAGACCAAATTTCTCCCATCAGATTTCTTTAATAAGACCATTTAACTACAGTGCCCCCGATTCTGTATATAGTGCCTGGCTAACATTTCACACTTGGGCCACCACAAGCCAGTAAACATGATTCTGCATATTTTTTTTCTTAGGAAATCCCACTTTCCTTTAGTGGCTAAGCCATAGGACTCTCAAAGGCAGGGGACCACAGTGTCACACATCTCTGCTCTGTCCTCTCCTTCCCTCCAATATATATTTTCTGAGACGCCTACCATTTCCATCCTTCCTGTTCATCAGATGGGAAGTAGAGAGTGACTTTTTTTTTTTTCAGAAATGTCCAGGACTGGGGACTTAGTGCAGTAATAGGATGCTTGCCTAGCATATTCAAGATCCTGGATTCAAAGTCTCCTCCTCCTCCTCCTCCTACACACACACACACACACACACACACACACACACACACACACACACATGTAACAACAACAACAGCCAAGGCTGGGCCTTTTTCCCAGCTCACACTTTAACTAGGGGTTTTCCCAGAGATGGGAGGGCTCAGTCTGTATTTAAATTATTGAGATCAAGGACAGGGTGTGGGTAAAGGAAAAACCTTTTATTCCTCTGTCTCTCAGAAAACCAATGAAGCCATTGAAGCTTGTCTGCTTCCCCCAAGTAGTTAAAAAGAACAATGGAATCAAGAGTTCCTGGTGTTCTCTGGAGCTGATTTTGGCAGATGATAAGCAGCTTGTAAAAGGGCTTATTCTTTGAGGAGAGCTCTGGCTGCCTGACTTTTAAGGTTGATTATTTATTTTTCATGTTGTATAACAGGAGCATTGGGCAATGCTCAGAAGAGGCCTTCTGGGTCAGCCATGTAAGGGCTCCGACTCCTGCCTCCTCTCAGCAGAACTGGCTTGCAGACAGAGAGTAAGGGAGCCAGGCCGGGTCTCTCAGCCTCTGTCCACCAGACAGTTTCTCACTGGTTTCCTAGATGTCGAAAACATCAACATTTGCCTCTAGTCCCTATCCCAAGAAAAACATTTCTCTGTGTATACGAGTTCACAGACCTTCACTGGTACCTGGTAGCATGTCCCTGCTTTGGAAAGAGATTTTTTTTTTAAATACAGAGTTTGGTCATTTGCAATAAACAGCCATTATGGGGCCCCTGCATCTCAGTGAGCAGGAGCTTTCAAACTGGGTAGGGTGAAAAACAGGCAAGGAGTCTTCTGTCCGTGGAGGGTACAAAGCCAAAGCTGTCACTGGCCTTTTTGTTCGGCACTGTAAAGCATTGTGCCTCCTTTCTAAGGCTTGACTCTGTAGCTTAGCGAGAGAGCCAGAGCTAACATTAGATATTTCAGTGGAAGGAAGTCCCCACCACCATGACAAACTTTACAAATGCGTTGGGCCTCGACCTGCAAGCCATTGAAATGATTTCAATAGTGGGAAAGTTAGTTCTCTTTCTCCCTCCCTCCCTCCCTCTCTCCCTCCCTCCATTCCCCTCTCTCTCCCTCTTATTTCTTTTTTTACATGAACCTGAATTTTGGAGGCAGTCCTGTATATAGAGCCTGAAAAATCATCATTACTCTCAGGACTGTCTGTGACATGGGAAGGAGCCGTAGGAGGTGACAGGCCTAGGAGGAGATTCTGTGAGCTAGTCAAATGAATTTTGGATGCTATCTGGTAATAGGAAGGTGTGCATCTTTGAGAAAGAGAGGTGGCCTTCCCCTTGGAGCAGCAACTCCAAATTCAGTCATTTCCATTTCGGGTAGAACCTTCTTTCCCCCCTCAGAGACAGCTTCTTATTGAAGAGAGTCTTGGAGATGCCAGAAGCAACCATCCAGGTAGAATTTACTTCTCCAAAAGAAACTGTGTCTTGAGCATGTGACTAGCTTAATTTTTAGACCGAAGTGTCTCACGTGCTGGATTGACAACGACTTTGACTCCTACATTAGCCAAGATATTAGACTCGGATGTAGCCATCAAGCAGCACAGGTTTATGTGCCCTGTCCATCAATTTGGACGTAAGCCTTCTATCACACAGGAATCTGTCTGGAACACAGGACCTCCGAGAACACCACTGAAAAGGAAAAGACAGCTGCAAGTGTGCATGCTTTCATTGCTTACAGGTGACACTTGCGACTTCTGCATGCATTTCGTTTACAGGAACTAGTTCCTTCCCGTCAGTCTCTCCGAAGAGGTATACCTGTTAGATTTGCTGGCTGTCGGCAGTTTGCTGCACTCCCCGGAGACTGACTCATCATTGATGTCACACCCTGCTTACGGGGAGTGAGCGAGGGAGGCTGACTTTCTTGTCTAGAAAGGGACGGGACTGTGCACACCAAACCACCTCTTCAGTCCCACAGACAGTGCTTGCTTCCCTTAAG
Source organism: Dicrostonyx torquatus (assembly GCA_028555095.1). Lineage (NCBI taxonomy): Eukaryota > Metazoa > Chordata > Mammalia > Rodentia > Cricetidae > Dicrostonyx > Dicrostonyx torquatus. The sequence continues at coordinate 178,010 of JAQHUG010000329.1, read as the reverse complement.
GAGAGGGGACAGAAGAGGCCTCCCCCGACTATTTGTCACAGTCCATTGCCCTTCCCACTTCCTGGCTCACCATCACATATATGTTTCATTGCTGCTTCTCTGGCAGTCATCACACTAGCGATGTGAGAATCGCCCCAGGCCAGACACTTTCACTTTGGAACTAGTGTGAAAGCCCAGGCCTGACTATAGCAGGGGATGATGAGATGGTGGTTCTTTCTGAGGTCACTGTCACAAGCTTAGCACAGGCCATGCTCCATATCTCTGGAGGACCCAGCACTCAGGCTTGTGTCACCAACAATTAGTTTGTCCTTCTGACAGAGTTAGGTGAGCAGAATTCCTCTTTGGTCTTAAGTACACAGAGAGCGGGAAAGTGAATTAGTTCTCCTAGGAGGAGACCATCCAGTGGACAGTTTTTCAAAGTTCTCACTACAAGTAAAGATCACAGCCTAAAAGGAATGCAAGAGATTAAAAAATGGTAGTATGTACATATATGCAAGCACACACATGCTAGTATGTACATATGTACACATTAGTAGGTATATACGTGCATATACGCTAGTATGTTTATATGTATACACATTAGTATGTATATGAACACACATTAGTATGTATATATGCACATACTAGTATGTATATGTGTACACACACTAGTATGCATATGTGTACACATACCTGTATGCATGTATATACGTACGCACATTAATATGTATATCTGTACATACACACTGGTATGTCTGTGTATATATATGTACACACACGAATATTTATACATGTACACACATATGTTTATACAAATGTACATCAGTATGTATATGTATAATATGCATACGCACACTGGTATGTATATATTTACACATACTAGTATGTATGTACAACATTAGTATGTATATATGCACACACATTAGTATGTATCTATGAACACATATTAGTATGTATATATGCACACACTCTAATGTGGATATATGTATATACACATATGCAAAAATGCAGACCATCTGGGGTACTTGTGGACTTTGGTTGCAACAGCTCTTTTTTCTTTTTTCTTTCACTGCCAGAGATGAGCTAAATAGTTTTTTTCCCCTGAAACCTTCAGTGCCTTTCATAAAAATAGGATGGCAGGTGCCAGCATAGATCAAACCCCAAAGAATTGATCTGCCAGAATTGCAGCTCTGCTTCTTATTCTCCTGCCTTATAATTTTCTCAAGGGCAGTCTCTTAAACCAAGTGCATGTAAGTTGCTTGTTCTGTGGATAATAGGTTGGCTGATTAGCTGGGTAGTTTGGAGCAGGGACAGAGGGACAGAATTGTAAGGAGGTGGAAGTAACAGCTAAAATAGGGCCCCATTGATAAACTTGCATTTCCCTTCTTTGAGTCTCCATACTATGTTTTATGTGGTGCTTGATATTGCAAGTCTATATGAGACAAATTCAGTTAGTCAGTTCTTGAATATAAAATCATATATGCTTAGAGAATCAATGCCAATCTTATTATGATACACACACGCACATTGACCTCTAGACTGTTATGCATGCACTTGCATGTCCACGTGCGCACACACACACACACACACATATGCATTCCAATGTGCACATACATATGTGTGTGTGCTGTGTGTGTATACATGAGAGGCTAGAGGTCAACCTTGGGTGTGATTCTTCAGGAGCCATTCGCCTTGCTTTTCTTTGGCTCCCTATTAGATGAGCTGGATGGTCATTGAGCCCCGGGGATCCACCTGTCTCTGCCTCCCTAGTTCTGGGTTTCTAAATGCACCCTACAACACCCAACTTTTACTGTGGGCTCTGAGATTCGAACTTGGGTCCTCATATTTGTGTGTCAAACTCTTTACTGACTGAGCTATATCCCCAGCCCCTGGTTAAAAGAATTTTTAGGATCAGATGCATTATTCACTTTGGTTGTAGTTTATAATTTCTTTCATGTATATGTCATGTCATAAGTAATGCCCTTCTAATTTCAATTTTCCCAGATTGAATCATTTTAAGATTTCTTTATCAAGTTGGGAAAATACCACTTGACAATTGCCATTTATATGTGTTTTTTCTTCTTTCCCAGTAGCTACATTTCAATTCCTCCATTTTCCATGTTCATGTCTGTCCTCTCCTCCTTCACAGCCCTGGTTGAGATTGTCACTCATTCGCTAAATGTCCTTACTTTCTTCATCACCAAATCTTAAGTTTTCCCATCTTTTTCGTATCTTTGACTTTTATTAAACTTTTAAATCTGTGAAGCTATTTTCCAATGAGCCATTTGGAATTTCTCAGACTTATGTGATATTTCCAAGGATTTAAAAGTAGAATTCACCTTCAACATGAGAATACTCTATTGTACTTCACTCATTCTCTCCAAATACCTGAAAATAAGAACAAAACAGAAGGCAGTTTTGCCCGTTAACATGTGTTCATTTATGAATGACAAGGAATCCTTATGCAATCCAGCCTGGCCTCAAATTTGTGAACTTCTGCTTCAGACTCTCCAACGTTACAGCTTCTAGCATGTGCCACCACCCCTAGTTAGTTCTTCCTAATTTAAGAGACACAGTGTGTCCAATACTTCAAAGCAGCAAGTTAGGCATCATTTGTACGTACAATTTTTTTCTGTCTAACAAAATAAAATTTGGACCTGGAGAGCTGACTCGGTGCTAGAGTGGGTACCAGCCTTCTAGAGGACCCAAGTTCAGGTCCCAGTACCCACAGTAAGCCACTCCCAGCATCCTCTAACTACAGCCCAGGGACTCTGGAGCTCTCTTCTAGCTTCTGTAGACGCTGTTGTTGTGGACACACACACACATACACAAATGTACACATCCATGAAAATAAAATAAATCTTCTTTAAAAAGAAAAAGATTTCAAACAAGGGGGCAAACTAAGGTGCAGCAGTGATGAATCACTTTCCAATCCGCAGCCTTTGATGACCTGTGACTTCTGCATTACAAAATTCTTCCTGGCTAAGGAATGACGGGAGCCAGGCTGATGGTAGCTTGCTATGCATTGTGTATAGGCAAATGACCTCACAGAGGCAGAACTCCGTTAGAGGTCTCCCAAGCGCAAGGATTCTAGGATCTAGGCACCTTCCTTTTATATCCCATGATAGCTAGGTTTGAGGTCTGACCCAGCTCTCCCAGCAGAATCCTGCAGAGGATGTGGACCTGGTGGCCATTTAGCCGACAAGATGTTACAGACAAAAGAAACACAGAAGTTTCCAAGTGTTGCTCCTTATGTAGGGATAAGAGGAAGAGTGCCTTTTCTGAAGAGATTCCCAGGTGAGTCAAATAGTTATGAAAGTACTTCTAACTTGTAAAAGCATGGAACATGTCATGGGTGCTGCATGGACATGGCAAATCGCATGTGTTGCCTTCCCCCTCGAGGATTCCTCCCTTCGCCACCCCCAGGGATGACCTTTTAACAGCTGAAATATAGTTGTTGAAAATTTACCTAATTTAACTTACTTCTGATTAGTGGGTTTTTTTGTGTCACTGGGTTTCCCTCAGGGTCTGCCTAAACTGAAACTGCCTTTCTAGTCCCTTCAGTATGTGTAATTCCCCTGGGAGCAACCTAAAAGTTCCTCCGTAGTCTATTGGCCTGGCTGTGTCAGCTCTTAAGCATTTTCTCAAAGAAGAATCTGGTCTGGCCTCAGGTTTATTCCTAATTGTTCCTTCCGGTTTTCTGTCACTCAGAGATCTGAGCCAGGCAGCCGGGTGGAAAAGGGCCGAAGGCAGGCGTTCAGTAGCAAAGAAAGCACTTAGCCGTAGGCCAGGCTTCTGGCACACTCTTGCTCTGAAAATTTGATCCCAACTTGGAAAGAAAAAAGACTTGCACTCCCCCAACACACACACACACACACACACACACACACCACCGAAGCTACAAACTTTCTTTTCCAGACCTTAATGACTTATTTATAACAGCTTTGCAGAAGTCTGTATGTAATCTAGTTTCCTAGGAGTGTGGATTAGAAGCAACAAGAAGAGATGCTGCTGGCAGGGGAAGGAAGGATGGGACTCAGAGCAACTAATGGGGGTTGTTTCCATTGAAAGCCTGATAACATGGGGTGGGGGATAGGAAAACAGCATAATATGACATAAAAGAGGGTGTGGTTGTGGTTCCCCGGAGCTCTCTGGGTAGGAGTTCAAAAGGGGAAAGAAATGTGGGATCCAACAAACATGGAAGTCCCTACTCTGTGACCTTAGTACTTGAGAGGTAGAGGAGGCAGGGGAATTTTGAGTTTGAGGACAGCCATGATACATTGCAAGACCCTGACTCAAAAAAACTAAAACAAACGGACCAAAAAATTGGAGAGAAAAGAAACATGAAAGGCAGAAAATATAAACACACACATTTTGTATACTATTAAAATATTGCCAAAATTTTCTTCATACTTTTAGTGTTTGGCTGGGATTGTGGCTCAGTGGTAGTATACTCCACTAGCATGTGTGAAGACATGGGTCTGACTACCAATGTGTCCCCAAAATCGTGTTCAAAATGTTTTTTCACTTAGCCCGAACCCAAGCTTTTGTAAATCTGCTCTAGCTCATCTGGGCTTCAGAGTTTACTGTAATGGGAATATGGTGCTTTTCCTTGGAAGACCGTGAAGCCTGGGATGGGTGAGAGTGATTCACACGTTGCATCAGGTGGGATCTGCATGCAAGAGTCATCCACTCTCTGATTTGCCATCCATAGAAGGGCTATATTTTGGATTTTGTCGTGGACCCCATCAACCACTCCTAGGCTTTTCCTCATCTCCAGCATTAGCCCCAATGGCTACTTCTGTGGAAGCCTGAGCTGTGAAGCTGTGTGGCGGTAGACACGTAAAAGCTGTCTTTACAAGATAGCGCAGAGTTCCGTTTCAATTTGGCGGTTAACGGCTAGTCAACGCTCTTGTTTTTGCCCGATCTGCACAGCAACAGCAATGCACCAATCCCCGTCTGCCTAGCGTACCACACCCAGGGCACGCCCACACCACCTGTATATAAGCCGGAGACCAACCGCATTCGGGGCCCCTCACATCCAGCTCTCCCTCAACCAAGCAGCGCTTCAATAAACCGTGATCGGAGAAGGATCCTGTGTCAGTGGCTTTCTTCCCGCTGGTCGGGGCTCGCCGCAAAGCTGGAGGCCCCTAACCGGACATGACCAATCCTCATGGGTGTCCCTGCCAGGTCGTCGCCGTGTTTACTGTACTGATGGACTGATCTATCCCGTTTGTCAGTGCCTCTGAGTCAGAAGCCTAAGCAAGGTACACACACTGCTGCTCAGAGTCGACTCTTGCATCCTCTCCTATTCACACGGCTGTGAGCTCTGCTGCCAGCTTCTGTGAGCTGGCTGGCCCTGGGTGCGAGACAAAACGCTGCTTCGGCCAGAACTTTGGGCCGCTGTCACATGCATTCGCAATTACCTTACTTCACTTGCTGGCCGATTAACAGTCTGGCCACGTTACCACTGCCAGCAAGGTCCGCTTTCTTCGCTGTGCTCACTGGCCTCCTACCTCTACCTCGTGACAAAGAGTATGACTGACTTGGCTCAGGGCAAAGAAGCATTGAGGCTGCAGAGCCCCCAACGCAGCCAGAAACATGTCTCACTCAGCCCGTGCCATTATCATTCCTTTTGCTCAGCCTTCTGCTATGCTTCCCTTTTCTGGTCCTGACCACTCGCCACTGATTAGAAAATCCACTGTATCCAGCATTCTTCAGGGAGGCTTCTTAAAGACGTAGAGCTACTATGTACAGGACTAAAGTAGTGTAGAGAGCTAGACTCTGGCGATCAAGAAATCTGGGCTCTGCCCCTGTATCAGCTGAGCAGTGCTGTGTGATCCTGGACAGATCTCTTATTCATCGGCCCGTGGGATGTGCAGAGATGACTGTACTCTGAAGTCTAAGCATTAAGCCTTCCATGTCTGATCATCTGTTTTCTAGAATGTACTCTTTTTCTCTCTGTTTGTGCCTCTTTTCAATTGAACCTCTCTGTTCCAGAAATGTTACTTCTTTGTTTGGAAGCTACTCTGGGAATATGGTAAGATTTGGAATCCTAAGAGGTTTTTTTTTTTTTTTTTTTTTTTACTTCTGGAATAATATAAAATATTTTGGAATTTGGAATCTGCTGGGTTTTATTTTGGAGTTGACATATGGAATAATAAAGCTACTGCAGTCCCATCTGGAATTTCAAACACCACGCCACAGGGAGAACATCCAAGTTTACCGTGCAAGTAACATCCAAATTTACTAGTGCAGGGAGACTGATGAGAAGACCTTTCCATTCGCTCTACAGCAAGTGTCCTGGCTGGGAGCAGGGAATATGCTCTTCCTCTATTAGCCATGTCCAGGAAAAGCAGGGGACAGATAGAAAAGGACGTGCCAGTGGACTTGGACAAAGCTCCTGGGTAGTGGCAGACCAGTAAATGTCCACTGTGTGGCAAAAGGAGTCAGCCATTGTGGAACAGAGAGACTCCGAGGACAATGTTCTCCAAAGAAACCCTGTCTGTTCCTGCATTCCAGCCTATATGGACTTGTTTGCTCTAGCTGGCAAGCCTTCTTTCTCCTCTGATTCAGAATCCTCCCACTCTGACTGGCTCCTGCTTTTCTGCTAAGTTCAGCAGTCAAGCAAAGCAGCACCATCTCCTCTTCCTCCTCTTCCTCTTCTTTTAGTTTTGGAGAGCCACTCAGTCATTCAGCTCTCTTTTAGGTATACAAAAAGTAATGCGTATTCAGTACCTGTCCTCTGGCTGGCTGTACTATGTTGTCTCCGCGACTCCATCTTGCTCCTTTCTTTGCTTCAGCTACTAGTGAAGCTCTGAGGAGTGAGCACCTGTTTTCTGGACCCTCCGATCACCACCAGTCGAGTGATTCACTGAGACTCATGATACTCAAGAACAGGCTCTGCTCCCAGTCAGTAAGGTTTAGAACAGCACAGGCTTCAGAACAAAGGCAGCAGGAAAATATATGTGCTGGATAGGGACAAGACTCCAAGTCTTATCCGGGGCCACCCAAGAGCAACTAAGTTACTAGGACACCTTCTCAGGAAAGTCTGGTGGTATGCCAGGTCGGAGCCCTTTTCGGAATGAAGCTTAGGACCCCAACATGAAAGCCAGGTGGGTACTTCTGATAAGTACTGATAAGCTAGTAGACCATGCTTTGTTGCTCTATGTCAAACATCAGGATGGCAACAATTAATGGCATGAAGATTATGCAGTGGGCTGGATTCCCAAGGATTAACTTGGAGCACCCATAAATCTGTAATTCTGTAATTACAGGCTTCATGGATTAACCCTTTCAACAAAACTCTGAAAATGCTTCCCACATCCCAGAGTGCTTAGCATGGGATAATGCAAGACCTTGGCCTGTGCGCCAGTGCCCAAGACTCCCTTATCTTAGTTTGTTTCCCATATTCGGTGTTCATAAACATTTTGACCCCTTGGCATGTTCTAATCTAAGCGTGTATTGTCCTTCTCCACGTTTGCCTTGCTCTCCTCTGCCTCAGTCATGGGCAGCAGCATTTATTCTGTTGCTCAGGCTGAGATCGGGCAGGTGCTATTCATCTTTCGCTTGCCTGTGGATTCTGACCCAGAGGCCTGTATAAAATGTGATCCTCAAAATATGTAACAAGTCACAGAGACAGCTGGCTACCTGGGCAATCACCCAAAGTCACATTTGCAATGTTGAAGCAACCAACTTTGGCTAAGGCCTAG
>JAQHUG010000329.1:150482-162142 GCA_028555095.1 Dicrostonyx torquatus | reverse complement strand
CCAGCACTCGGGAGGCAGAGGCAGGCGAATCTCTGTGAGTTCGAGGCCAGCCTGGTCTACAAGAGCTAGTTCCAGGACAGGCTCCAAGGGCCACAGAGAAACCCTGTCTCAAAAAACCAAAAAGAAAAAAAAGAAAAAGAAAATTCTCTGTTTAGATCTGTACCCAATTTTTAAATTGGATTATTTTATTATTAGATATTTTGATATCTAATTTCTTGATATTTTTATATATTTTGGAGATCAGTCCTCTGTCTGGTGTGAGGTTGGTGAAGATCATTTCTCATTCTGTAGGCTGCCAATTTGTCTTGTTGACCGTGTCCTTTGCTTTACAGAAGCTTCTCGGTTTCAGGATGTCCCATTTATTTATTGTTGCTCTCAGTGTCTGTGTTACTAGTCAAACATGGACTTTTTGAAGAAAGATGAGACAAGGAAATGGATCAGAGTCTATGCCAACCATTAATAGACTTGGGGTAATGGCCTCAATATTCTTGCCTTTCTAAAAATAAATTAGTATATGGAGTAAAGACACACAGGGAATTATCTAGAAGGAGAACTCAGAAATTCAGAAAAGAGCTCAGGAAAGCAACCTAGCTGTCTATATTCATCAATGTCTATATTCATCCGTGCTGTCTATATTCATCCAAGCTGTTCCAAGCCCTGTCCACTTCATCTGAAAGCCAAATTGGGCAGTTTTCTCAGAAACAGCTCTGTTCTTGCTGGCTTATACCAGCTAACCATTCAGATACTGAGTTTGAAACGTTGAGCCTCCTTTTGTACCTACTTCCTAGGACCTGCAGAAGATGTACACTGGGGATCAGCAGTTTATATTTTCCCAAGACTTCATGACCTCAGTCAAGGGCCCAGAAATGAGAAGTATATCTCTTCTTGTTCCACCTTCGTAGGGTTCAGTGAACAACTCCCTCACAGACTCAAATTCCTGGTCACAGTTCTTTGAACAAGTTGACCTATTTTTCTCAAAGCAGAAACCAATAACATTTTCAGCAAGTACAATAATGTGTGTGTATAGGTGTATGTGTAAGTGTGTGTGTGTAGGTGTATGTGTAAGTGTGTGTGTAGATGTATATGTAGGTGTGTGTAGGTGTGTGTAGGTGTGTGTGTGGTGTGGTGTATATGCAGGAGAATGTGCATGTGCAGGCCAGAAGAGAACACCAGGAGTCTCACCCTACCAGTCTTCATATTATTTTTTGGACAGGATCTTCCGCTGAACGTGCCTGGCATTTCAGTTAGGATGACTGGCTGACCAGCAAACGTCTGAGGTTTGCGGCTCTCTGTTTCTCTCCGGTGTTATGGTTACAAACATCAGCGGCCATGCTCATCTTTTATGTGGGTGCTGGGAATTTAAACGCAGGTTTGATTGCATTCACAGTAAGCTTGTTCACCCACAGATCTATTTTCCCAGCCCCCCCCCCAGTACTGTTCATTTAAGAAGAATTGACTCCCATCTTCTGGTCCTTAAGCTCTGCATTACCCTGTTATCACAGTGCTCTGAACCCCTTCAAGCATGACCAAGCCAGAATGCTGCTGTTTATTGCTCTATCACAATGCTGTGTTTGGGGAGCTGACATGGCTCCCACATCACAGAGATGTGTCAGAGTCCTTTCCAGCTTTTCCTGCTTGCTATGTCTCAAGGCAAAGTAGTACACTGCACTGAACTTGCTACTGAAGGGGCCTGTTTGGGGAATCAAGACCTTCTTTCTGATCTGGGACACGTGATACGATGGGGCTGACAGCCTTAGGGACTAGGAGACAGCCAGCTTGAAACTCTTGAGTTGACATCATCTGCTTCTCTGATGTGCTCCTCCAAGAAGAGTTTTAGGCAGGTCAACTCTTAGGTGGCCCTAACAGGCAGAATTCTTTGGAGAGCCTGTACAGACAACTCTCAGAATCCTGGGCTTGAGAGGCTCAGTGGGCTAGTAATCAGTTTAGCTTGTCATTACCCTTTCCAGTCTGCACACTCTTGTTCGTTTCCTTTTGATATATCTGGATTTAGCTTGGAAAATATATGTCCATTTAATATTAGTCTTAAAAAAAAGATCATTAGAGAAAGAAATCTGCCGGGATTCAGAAGTCAGATGTGGGAGGGTTTTACATTCTGGAGAGCCTTTTGGATTATCTGGTAGCTTAATAATCTACTACATCTCTTCATGACCAGGAATAAATGTGTTTATCTCCTGTCTCGGGGTGCCTGTGTCCTACTTGTCCCTGTGTGTTGAGAAACTTACGTGTCACCTTCTAGAGTCCTATGCAATTTCATCACCGTTGGAGATGCTACTATGGGATGCAGAAAACCTCCCATGCCATTGTCTTCCTAGCTCTGACTTCCCATTGATAATGGAGTTTTTTCAAGCTGCTTCACCCCATCAACTGTTTGTTTTCAGCCAGGTGAGCCAGGGTAAGAGCGGATGTGTCCTCTGGAGAGCCAAACAAGTACCAGGTGGTAAAACAGGGTGTGGCAGCAGGCAGCAACCAGGGATCTCTAATTCTAGGAGACCTTTTGTGCTTGAGGCTGGAAAAGTGTTCTCTGGGTTGGTGGAAACATGCAAATGAGTGGTACCCCACCTCTGAATCCATAGAACCGGGGAGAGGGCATGGCAGATGAATTGCAACTGTAGCAGAAGGGAGGGAGCAGGGTCGTGAAAGAATGGGCGCTGTCGCTGAGGAATTGAGAAGGAACAGAGGTTAAATTTCTTATATTTATGACTACCTCAAAATTTCCCTGACACTCCACAGTGAGAAGTGGCAGGCTAGTAGTGGGGAAAGGAGGCTTTAGCACCTTGAGGGAGCTCATGCTCTATCTCGTCCTAGAGTATGCTCTCTAGTGTCATATTGCCCTATAAGCCATCTGCTGAAGATGTTAAGGCTTTCTCTCTGTACTCCAGTGAAGTAGTGTGGTGACCGCCAGCACCTGTTGCTTTCCCCACTCAGTTTTTTGTTAGTTCATTCAGAATTTTGCACAGTGTATTTGATTCTATTCACCCTCTACCAACTCCTCTCAGATCCTCCCCTTCCCTACCCAATCAACTTTGTATCCTCTTTATTTAATTTTTTTAAAAAAAACCCTACTAAGTAGTTTTCACTGCCTGTGTACTCTTGGGTGTATGATCTTCCACTGGAGCATGAACAACCTGCTGCGTCCATACCTTTTACAAGACTGGCTGGTCCTCTCCTAGCAGCTATCAGTTGCCAATAGCTCCCCAGCCAACGGCCAGACTTTATGCTCCTCTCTCCTTTCTGTGCTGGGATTCTGTCTGGCTTGAGCTTATGCCAGTCTTGTGCATGCTGTTGTAAACTGCTGTGAGTTCTAATGTGCGGTTCCCCTGCTGTGTCTGGACGAGTGTCTTTGTAATCATCCTCCACCTCTGATTCTTACAATATCCCTGCCCCTTCTTCCAAAAGGATCCCTGGCCCTTGGGAGGGAATAGTGTGATATAGATATCCGATTTGGGACTGGTGTCCTGCAGTCACTCATTCTCTCCACTTTGATGAAGTTTGAGAGATTTACTAATCTATGTGTATAACAATAAGTCATTAGGATTAAATTTAAAACTATGCCTATTTAACAAAGCAACAGAAGTAGTTTTGCTCCTAGGGACTGTGACATGTCTAGCCACAGCTTCTTGGTCCTGATAACAGTGACAGGTATGGGTGTCATCTTGTAGAGTGGGCCTTAAATCTATTTAGAAAATGGTTGGTTACACCCATGAGAGTCATGCCACTATTATACTAGTGGGCACGTCTTGCCAAGCTGATTGTTATTGTAGCTTTCAGGGTTCACAGCTGGATAAGACTGATGATGACTTTTCTCCTCTGGTCACATGCATAGCCCCTTCCAGCATTCTGAAAACTTGCCATTAAGGATAAGGCTTCCAGATGAGTACCAGCTCACTTTCTTTGTGTTCTGTCACTCACATATGTGACTTCTTCAGCAATGAGATCTTACTGTCAAGTTCTGGAGGGTAAACAATAGCATAGCCAATACCCCGTAATGTTTTGGGACCTAACGGATCTCATTGGCAAACAGCTCCAAAATACATAGCCATTCCTTGAATGAATGTTTTTCTTTATTTGTCTGTAGTTTCTAGTAGGGACATTGTTGCTCCCTTAGATGGTAACTCCATTTAACCTCCTTTTATATGTGTGTATGTATATATTTTTGGAAGTTTCTATGGTAGAAGGTGCCTATATGCTTTTTAAAATTATCTTTAGTGTGTTACTTATTCATCACTGTATCCCTTTTATCCTGCCCTTCCATCCCTCACTTGTGTGTTAGTCACTGTTCTATTGCTATGAAGAAGCATCAGGACCAAGGCAACTCTTATATAATAAGTCATTCATCTGGGGCTTGCTTATAGTTTCATTTGGTTAATATATGACCACTATGGCAGACGCCAGATGGACATGGTGCTGTAGCAGTAGCTAAGAGCTTTACATCCTGACCCTCAGGCAGCAGGATGAGAGAGAGAGACATTGGGCCTGGTGTGGGTTTTTGAAGCCTCAAACCCTACTCCAAATGACATACCTCATTCAACAAGGCCACACCTCCTAAACCTTCCTAAACAGTTCCACTAACTGAGGACCAACATTCAAACATATGAGCCTATGGAGACCACTTTCACTCTACCACCATGCCCCCATTTAACCATTCCTGTTACACAACTCATCTTTATCTTTCATACCACCATATTCTGTCTCGCCTCCCTTGAAGTCCCACCATGGGTTTGATGAAGACACCCCATTTAGGACTGAATTCTCTAAAGTCTCTAACTCTCTCCACATTATCCAGTTGTGAGTCTCTCTGTCATCTACCGCAAGAAGCTGCTTCTCTGATGAAGATTGACCTATGGGTATAGTAATTGTCATTAAGAGTCACTTGATTGCCATGCTTCATTAAAAGAATAATAGTAGTAGGCTCTTGAGTCAGAGGTGGGTGATGACTTCAAGGAAACAATGTCTTTCATACACAACAGGGATGATACACATATGAGCTCACAGAGACTGTGGTAGCCTGTACAAGACTTCTACAGGTTCAAACCAGAAAGTCATAGGACTGAGAAGGGGGAATAGACACAAGCTTATACTCCCACCCAGGAAGCTGTTTTCAGTTGACAGCTTCTGGCAATGGGAAAATCAGTCTTCTCCAAAATAGGGCCACTCAGTGTATTAATCACATTCCAGGACTGGGCCCGTGCTAGGAATAGTTGGCTATAACAGAAAATGAATTCTTTGGGGGTGTTTTTCATTGTTTTTTTTTGTTATTGTTGTTGTTTGTTCAATTTGGGCACTTTTGATCTTGTTGGGTTTTTGTTTTGATTTTGAGATGGATGAGGGAGAAGGAGAAATAACATGAAATTGGGTGAATGGGATCTGGGAGAAGCTGGAGCAGGAGAAAACATGATAGAATATTTTGCGTATGAAAAGAAAAGTAAAAAAGAAATCCCTTCACTAATCCCTTACTAATTTTTTGACCTCTATAGATATTCTAAATGGAACACATCTATCTGAGGATTCATTATGAGCACTTGGCACATAGCTAGTGTGAATGAGGCATTAACATATTTTCCTAATTTTATTATTTAAATGTACCTAGCCACGTGTGGCTAGTTGCTGTCCTTGGGGTATAGGATAGCCCTAGAGTCTCAGGTGCTGGTACTGGTGGCACCCAATCTGCCACAGTGCTGCAGAGAACAAACATCTGCAGTTAAGAAGTCCCTAGCAGAAATCCTCGTTTGACTCTTACTAACTCTGAAACCCTGAACAAGGCACCCAATATCTTCAAGAACATTTTCCACTGCAAAAAAAAAAGAATGTTATGGAGATGATAGCATTGCCTACATCACAAGATTGTTGGAAAGATTAAATCTGGCACTACACATAAAACTCTTAACAAAATGCCTGGCATCAATGCAGCTCTCTGTAGATGGTTACTGTCATGAATTTTTGATGTTAGAATTTTTAATTCCACCTTATTTTCTGTACTTCTATAGTCAGTGAGAATCAGTAAATCAGCCTGTCCTGTCTGTGCCGTGGGTATGAGGACAGTGACATTGGCCCTCACTGAGTTTTCATAACAAAGGATTTTTAAAAATTTTTGCACTCTTATTGTGTTCTGAACTCTGAAACCAATGAGATTTTGAAATTAAAGGAAAGATGAAATTTCAAAGTCAGACTATTACAAGGAAAAAAATTGCATGCTTCACCTTCCCCATTTTCTGTTTATTGAACAGACTGTGTTTTTGAGACAAGGTCTCATGAAACCTAAGCTAGTTAAGGATTCACTAGCCAAGAACGTCCTTGAACTCCTGATTATCCTGTATATACCTATTGAGTGCTAGGATCCCGGGCCAGCAACATTGGCCAAGCCTGGTTTCATTCACTGGCTCTTTATTGAGAGACTGGCTATGGTGATATGCATGGACTCCGGAATTACTCGTGTGCTCGTAAACCCTATTTACCAGCTGTGCGACCTTGAGCACAATACATAGCATCTTTTCTTTTCATTCATCAATTGTGCCTAACAAAAGCATACACTTCATGGGGCTATTGTAAAGATTAAGTGGATAAATACTTGGAAAGCACTTGGAGAAGGACTTGGAACTGGTACACAGTTGATGCATGCAGACACTTGAAGACTGTGTACTATGTTAGGTGCCAGAAAACCACAAGTGCTCTCCTTGCCCTCATTAAGCTAATACTGGGAGAAAGATACATAAACAAGAAAACACAGTGAAGTGTTACAGATAATCAAGATGGAAGTATGTGAGGACATCAAAGGGGCATTAAGAAGGATCAAGTTCATTGGTTGGCGGCCAGTCTGGGCATTTCCTGCAGGGGTGGAGGGAAGCAAGATGCGGTGGGGCTGTATTGTGGGTATTTGTTTGCGAATATGATGAAAGTCTACTGTGCAAGGCAAAGGATGCAGGTGGAGGCTGAGGCTGGAGGAGTCAGCAGGAAGCAGTACTTGAAAGATCTTCTCAGTTCAGTTGAGGAATTTGTTGCTGTTGTGGCTCTTCGTTTGGAACAGGGTCTCATGCAGACCAGGCTACTTCACATGTGCTGGGGAGCTAAGGACTGCTTTGAACTCTTTATCTTTCTGCCTCGACTTCCTACATCCTGGGATTACAGATTTGTTGTCACTCCCTGTGCCTAACTCACTGAAGGGTTTTAAGTCAGGCAGTACTATGACCTAGGCATTTTTGAAGGATGGCTCCGAGGACAGTCTAGGGCAAGGCTGGAGGTAAGAACATCAGCTAGGCAGCCATTGTAGTCATCCAGAGACAAGTTGATAATGGCTATAGCTAAGAGATTATTGCCGTGAAACGATGATGAGATGGTGATGTAATGAATAAGCTTTCATGGAGCTGGAACAATGTAAAATAGGCTTGAAAATATTGCTCAGTTGATTGATGAATAGGTAATAGGAAATGAAGAAAAAGGAGCAGTTTGGGGGAGGAATATAGTTACTCTGGGGCATGTCAGGCCTGTACAAGGCACTTTAGAATATGTTTCTAGAACTCATATGAGTAGCAGGATAAGACTGAAAGCTAGAACTCAGAGGGACTTCAGAGTTCTATGCCAGGGGTCTTTCTCCAGTCTCCACTTTCATCACAGGACATCCATTTTCAGGGTTTTAGAAATGTCCAGTTCGTAAACTTCCATGTCTAGCCCTAACCTTTCCCCCGCAGTTTAGATTTCTATAGCCAGCCATCTACTTAGGATCTCCATTTGAATAACTAATACACATCTTGAACTTAATAGATCCTAAATCCAGTCTCTCCTGACTTCCTCTACATCCTCTCTTCGGGGGGATTGATCCAGAGCCTCCCACACCTGCCTGACAGGTACTATAGCATCAAGCTGTATTCTCGGGCTCAAACTTACCTCTTGAAACCACTTCCAGTCATAGGGAATGCTAGCCATACAATTAAAAGTTTCTGGAAGTCATCTTTAAGCGAAACTGACCGAGTTTTGCTATGTAGCCCACAGTGGTCTCAGACTCCCTTTCCTCTTGTTCCAGCTTCCTGGGTGCTGGGATTGTAGGCATATGCTACCTCATCCAGTTTCCTGGGGACCATTTTGATTCTTTCTCTCCTTTATCCTCTACATCCAGTCCATCAGCAAATTCTACCCTATCTCCAGTGTGCATATTTCATCTTTCTCTACTTCAGTTCATCCCCTTCGTCACCACCATCATCTCATCTGCTCACTGCAAGAGTCTCCTCCCTGGCCTCTTCCGGTCTGCATACACCATCCACAGCAGACTTTGAAATATGTAAATCTGCCCTTATTTTTCTCCTTGTAGCAGAAGCCTCTAAGAGCTTCCAGTTATACATTGTGTGACACTCACGCTCTTCACTTGGACCTAATAAGATACAATCTTTGCTGAAATCCCTGGTCCAATATGATGTTCCTTGGTCACTATGCTCCCAGCTATGACTTGTTTTCACTGGGGTCTTTGGTACTCCGCTGAAAGTGTTTTCCTCTAACCTTCTTTCTCATCGCCAGTGTCTCAGCTTTAATGTTGGCTTCTCAGAGAGGCTTTCTCTGATAGTCCCAGTGAGGTAACTCTATTTTGGTCAGTGTCTCATCCCCTGTTTTATTATATCCCTATCATTTAATATCACATGCAATTTTGTAGCATTGGTCAAGGTGTTCTTTATTATATCTCTTGGCCACCACTAGATTGTAAGCTCTACAAGACTGCAGGCATCACTTGCTTTGCTCCAGTTACGTATCTATAATTTCTAGCATAGTACCTAGTATGTTTTTTAATGGTTATTCGTTGAATGAATGAATAAGAATCTAGACGGTGTGTGTGGAGGGCCAGGAGACTCAAATGTGGCTTCTAAAGGGGTGATTGGAGGCAGAAACACCTGCAAAGAAACTTGGGAGAACAAGCAGAGTAGGAAGAAAAGAAAGAAGGATGCTTCAGAAGGCAATCCCACTTCCCTCTCCAGAAGTAACCGGTGCTAACAGATGGGTGGCTTTCCTTCCAAATCATGTTCCATATATTTGCATACACTGACAAATGTTTATAGTACATGCATATGTACTTGTGGTTTTTAGAAAAATGAGCTCCTGCTACATGCATTATTCTGGCACTTACTTTCAAAAACAGCCTTATTGAGGTTTAATTCACACATTTAAAGCTTATAGTTCAATTGTTTTAATATATTAGTGAGTGTGCGCAAATACAGCCATGGTAAGACCATTTTCATCAACTCAAAACCAAACTTGTACACTATAGCTATCACCCCTAAAGACTTCTTCCCAATCTAACCCTAAGCAACCACTGATCTACGTTCTGTTTTTATTGATATTCTCATTCTGTATTTTTTGTGGTTTGTTTTTTAAAAACACAGGTATTAGTATGAAGTGCAGTGTAGTCCAAAACTTGTTATGTAGCCCAGACTGGTTTAAAACTCACGATCCTCCTTCCTCAATCTCCTTTTAAGGGCCAGAATTACAGTGTGCCATTGTGTGTTAGTTTCTGGCTCTGATTTCACTTTGTACCACACTTTCAAAGTTCATGCTATACTATGAACCAGAACTTCATTGTTTTTATTGCTGAATAATATATTCTCACTCTCCCCTTTCTCTCCCCCATCCCTGCTACACCATATTACCATATTTGGCTCCAGCTGGTGGTAATTTTTATATTTGAATTATTATGGAATTGTATTGCTGGATGTGCTAAACTTTTGCGACCTATGTGTTTTTATATTTCTTGAGCATTTCCTTAACAGTGGAAATATTGAGTTATGTAGCTCTTTATCAGAAAATATGCAGAACTGATGAACTTTTTCAAAGTAGCGGAACCATTATGCACTAATTCATTAAAGTTCTAATTTCTTTACATTCTCATCAACATCTGTTACTGTCTTTGGGTATGTAAATGCATACACAAGTGTTTGTATGTGTATGTGTATTTATGTATGTATGTGTGTGCATGTGTGTGTGTATGTGTGAGAGAGGGGGGAGTTTGTAAAGGTCAGAGAACAACCTCAGATGTTGTTCCTTAGATGCTGTGAACCTTGTTTTCTGAACCAGGGTCTCTCATGGGACCTGGGTCTCAGTGATTAGGCTAGGCTGCCTGGCCAGTGAGCCTCAGGAATACATCTATCTTTGCCTCCCCGTGTTGGTATTATTAGCATGTGACACTACCTTGCTGGGGGTCAAATTCAGGGCCTCATGCTTGTGTGGAAGCTCTTTCCAGACTGAGCTATGTCCCATTACATGTTTACTGTAGCCTTCCTAGGGAAGGCACTCACGTGATTTTTCTGTTTAAAGCATCCTGAAATCTTCTTCATAAAGCATGTGCAGGTTTCTTGCCCATTTAACTGCTGTGCAGTGCTCCCGATGGACTATGCTTCTCAAGATCTTCCTTTTGTTTATTTCTTCCAACAGGAGTCAATGGTGGTAGTGATCACTTGAATTTATCCAGACCCAGAAGTCGTGTGGAAGGTAAGGCAGAGGGATAGAATGAGGTTATTGCTGGTGATGGTGAGAAAGAACTTGGTTTGAGTCATCAACCTGGTGACTGATGGTGTTAGCATGTGATGGTAGCAAGGAGCTGGAGCGCACAGTAGAACACAGCAAGTAGAACCCTAGAAGAAGAGGTTTTATAGGAAAGCAGAAAGATAGCTTTCAATTTTATTCATCTACCCATGTCTCCTCTTGAGGCTTTTAAAAACTGTATCATTTATGGCTCTGCCTATAAACAGATAATTTGTAATATTATATAACTTTATCCCATGACTCAAGGGACTAGTATGATCATCTACTTTTACTTCAGATGCTGAGATATGTAGGAATATGCCTTTACTTACTAAGCAGCTCTCATATTTGTGGAAGAGCTATGTCCTTCAACTTTTAGCTTATTCTTTATGGCGCCAATGGCCTATATCATTGCTTTCTTGGTTCTTCTAACATACAGTTGGCTGTCCAGGATAAATTCTATGCATCTCTTATGAACTATTCCTCAAGTTTTTATAACAGCAATTTTATAAGCTTCATGGGTTTCTTTTCTCTATCCCAGGACTGTAGTTATGTTGTAGTAGAGTCAAAATATCTAATCTCCTGTGCTGTTGTGCATTGATTTCAGATAGGTTGTTTTGAACAAGCTAATTCTCTTATTTTGAAGAATTTAATGAGTACATTTGTGTTTGCCATATTTTTTAACATTAGAGCTGTATTCTGTCCAACATAATAACTACAGGTTATATGTATGTTAACATTTTTAGATATAAATTAATATATAAAATGAAAATTCGCTTCCTCAATTATTATAGCCACATTCAAAGGTTTAGTAATCACACAGGCTAGTGACTCCCATATTGGAGACTACAAATGTAGAACATGTTCATTCTCACTACAGAAGGGTCTGTTCTGGACAGCAGTGATCTAGGCAGGCTTGTCCAACATTAGACACTGTGGCAGAATGCTGTCCTCTAACAGTATTTATGCTTCAGAGCCATGTAATCAAGCTACCAAAAACTTGGTAAAAAAAATCCCTCATACTACAAAAGCATTTGTGCTACTATGTTCATAGCAGCATTATTCGTAATAGCCAGAACCTGGAAACAACCTAGGTGCCCCTCAATGGAAGAATGGATCCAGAAAGTGTGGAATATATACACATT
>JAQHUG010000329.1:120884-149567 GCA_028555095.1 Dicrostonyx torquatus | reverse complement strand
AGGACAGGGTATCCTGCCCCATCTTAAGGAAGCAGGGGGAGGGTGGTGGGGTAGTGGGGGAGTGGGAGGGCCGGGAACAAGGGGAGTAAATGTAAATTTTGCTTTTAACAATAAAATAAATAAATTAATTAATTTAAAAAAATCCCTCATACGTTTTAAGTAACTTTTAAAAATTTTAAATAAAAATAGTTTGTTTTTCTTACAATATATTCTCGTTATAGTTTCCCCTTCCCCAAATCCTTCCAGATCCACCTCCCCAATCCACACCCTTTCTTTTTTTCTCTCATTAGGAGACATACAGACATCTAAAAAGAAATAATGATGATGATAAAATGAAATAAGATGATATAAGAACAAACAAAACAGAATAGCATAATACAAACAAACAGCAAAGAAGAGCCAAAGAAAAAGCACAGGAAACACATAGACACAGAAACACAGAGAGAGAGAGAGAGAGAGAGAGAGAGAGAGAGAGAGAGAGAGATCCCATAAAAGCACAAAACCAGAAGGCACAATATATAAGCAAAAGACTTCTAATGAGAAAACAAAACAACCTCCAAAAATACTGTTGGATTTGTTTTGTGTTGGCCATATACTGATGGGCATGGGGTCTGCCCTTAAGTATGGTTTGTATACCCAGCTGAACTCCAATGGAGAAAACTAAGTTTTCTCTAGGAGTGCTTATCAAATGGAGATAGCTTCTGGGTTAGGGAAGGAGCATGTGTCCACTTTCCCTCTTTGTGCTGGGACCTCATCTGGTTCAGACCCTTGCAGGCCCTGTGGATGCTGCCACAGTCTCTGGGAGTTCATAGGTGAGTTGGCACTATTGTGTCTAGAAGGCCTTGTTGCCTTGGTGTCTTCCATCCCCTCTGGCTCTTAGAATCTTCCCACTTTCTTTTCTGTAGAGTTCCCTGAGTTCTGCAGGGAGGGATTTGATGGAGACATCCTATTTAGGAATGAATATTCCATAGTCTCTCTTTTTTTGTATACATTGTGTAGTTGTGGGTCTCTATATTTTCTCCCATCTACTTCAGAAGGAAGCTTCTCTGTTGGGTTCCACTTCTCGCTTTCCTTCTGGTACACACACTCCACAGATCTCAAGTTGGACATGCCTGGCAGATACGGAGCCACTCTGAGACTTCATGTTTCCAGATTAGTCTCATATTTTACGGCTTCTTTGTAGAGCACACATGAATGTCCTTCTAGACTTCAATACCCTCTGACCTCCAACTTCCTCCATCATGTGCCTGCTCCCTGTGAGTATATTCATTTCCCATTGCTGCTGTAACAAGTAACTTTGAAGGTAGTTCCTGAAAACAGCAGAAATATATTATCATAGAAATATAAGGGTCAGGAATCCTAAGTCAGCTATTTCCTGGCTCCTAGATGTTACTTGCATTTTTTGTCAAATGTATCCTTACAGCATCTTCAAAGTCAGAAGTACAACATCTTCACACATCCCTTTCAGACTCCCAGATTCCTAAGTCAAATCATTTTATAGCACTTTGACCCTCCTGTCTCTCCTTGATAGAGAATCTGTAATTAGATAGGGCTCCTTTAATTTAAATATACCTATGAAGAGTCTTTGTTCGTGTAAAGCAATATAATAACATCAATTAGGGATGACCAGTTTTTGGAAATCATAGCTCAGCCTGCTAAGGCATTCTTTAATGACAGCTCATTGTCCTTGAGGACCAGGGCTTCACAGAGTATGCCATGTACTGATATTCCAAGAGTTTATATAAAGGTAAGAGAATGTCTTAAAATCTTATTATCTGCTTCAAGCCTGTCTGGGAACTATCAAGAGCTGGTTGTTCCAGCTCTTTAAAATATGGTGATTCTGTGAACATAGTGACTAAAGTATCTCATAGGCAAATTAGCAGCTAATTCAGTGTCTTGTCGGCATTTTAAAACAGTTATTTCAAGGCCAGGCTCTTCTAGGATTTCTTCTCAAAAGTGCATACAGACAGAAACACATGCACAGCCACCTACTCCTGGAAGATTGCTATATTAGCCAAAGCAAAACGTCCTGAGCTTATTCGTGCCTAAGAAATGGTGACACTTGAAAGTATGAGTCATTTGTTGGAGACTCAGCAGCAGAAACCAATACAAAATTAACCTTCCATCTCCAGTCTAAATAAAATGGTGCAGACTCATTTTCCTCTGCTCCTTCCAGCTGAGCACAACCATAAACAAAGGAAGTAATGCAAGAGACGATGAAAGGGGAAGTTTGAAAACTGCAAAGGGTAAGTCGGAGTGGTTAGGATCTCTAAGATCAAATGATCCCCATTGTAGCAAGAAGCCTTATCATTCCCTAACCTAAAGATGAAGGGCAGAAGCCAACATTTCCCAGCTTCCAACCTAGCAACAGAAGATGGATTAGATAGATTCTTTCTTCTTCTGGATTGTATGGGATTCCTGGCTGCAACAGAAGAGCATGGCGGCTCCAACAAAAGGATCTAGCAGGGATTTCCACTGACAATCAACCAAGAGAACTGGCTCTATTTTTCCCCCACCACACCAGAGGAGATTCCTCCTACCCGTTTTAAAGGTACTGTACAAACAAGGAAACCATAAAGAAGAAGCAGCACCCTAAGTAGCCTGGCCCAGAAAGTCCTTTTGCCACCATGCTCTTGAAGGGCCAGTCTTCCCCTTGCACCTACAGAAGTACAGGCAGCATAGGCAAGGAGAATCTCAGGGATATAAGCAGAGACAACAGAACTTACAGACCCTACGGCCCCCACCCCTATGCACATAGAGGCCTGGAAAAGCTGACCTCCTCTGACAGCACCAGCAGGGACTACTTGACCCAGCAGCGCATTAATGGAGCTGACCAGAAATAGCATGACAGAGCTTCTGGAAAGAAAAATGTCCCTGAATCACAGCCAGTAAAAGCAAGCCTGGACCTGTGCAATAAACCTGGGCAAAGTACCTGCCTCTTAAGCTGAAGTTTAATTAGGAATCAGAATCTCCGAATAGACAGCATATTCAGAAGTTAATAAAACCACTGAAAGTAATCAACTAATACCAAACCATGATAAATTGGATGGCAGAATTATGGGGACAAGGGCTTTAAAGTAGCAATCACAGAGCTACTTTATGAAGTAGAATTGTAAAGTCTATGGAAACAAGTAGAAAATCTTAGCACAGAAAAAATAAGTTATAAAAGTAATTATTTAGGGACATAGAGAAGGAAATTGAAGGTAATGTCTATTAGCCATATTTCTTTTAAAGATTTTAAAACATTTTTTATGTATCTGTGTATGTGCCCTTGGAGGCCAAAAGAGGGTGTCAGATCATCCAAGCTGGAGTTACAGGTGGCTCTAGATCATCTGATTAGGGATTTTGTTTATGTGGACATGTAGTTTTCCAAGCACCACTTGTTGAAGATGCTGCCTTTTCTCCAATGTATGCTTTTGGAATCTTTGCCAAAGATTAGATGGATATAATTACATACACTCAATTTGTATGTATGTACATACAATAAATTTCTATTTATTCCATTGACCTACATGTCTGCCTTTTTGTGCTAGTACCATGCTGTTTTAATTACTATAGATCTGTAATATAGCTGAAAACTGGTATATTAACCTCTCCAGCATTTTTGTAAAATCAGTTTGCTTTGGCTGTCCTGGGTCTTTTGTACTTCCATATGAATTTTAAGATTTTTTTTCCTATTTCTATGAAGAATGCCCCAAAATTTGGGATTTGAATCTGTAAATGACTTTTGGTAGTCTGTTTCCACAACAGTAATTCTAACCAGTGCACAAGCATGGAGTGTCTTTCAATCTTCCAGGATCTTCTTTAATCTCTTCAGAGATGGAAAGGTTTTAATTGTGAAAGCCTTTCGCCTCCTTGGTTTGGCTTATTCCTGGATATTTTTTGAGACCACTGCGCATTTGAATGTTTCCCTGATCCCTTTCTCAGTATGCTTGTTTATGGTTCTATCGGAAGGCTACTAAGTTTTATAAGTTAATTTGATATCCTGTCACATTGCTGAGTTTATTGTTTCTAGAAGTTTTCCAGTAGAACTTTTAGGATCACTATAGAATCAAGCCATCTGCAAACAGGCACAGTTCGGCTTCTTTCCCTATTTGTATCCCTTTACTTTTCTTTTCTTGGTTTATTGCTTCGGCTAGTACTTTGAGTATAATTGTACCAGGCTTTTTCTTTTGGGACCCCCAATCAGTTCCCAAATCATGACATGGAGACTTATTGTTAGTTATGAATGCTCAGCCTAGCTTAGGCTTGTTTCTGGCTAGCTCTTTAAACTTAAATTAACCTGTTTCTTTTTATCTACCTTTTGCCTCAGGGCTTTTCACTTTTTTTTCCTTTTGTATATCTTTCTTTTACTGCTCCTCATATCTGGTTGACTAGCTGTCGGCTACCTGGCTTCTTGCCCCGGGTGTATCCCCCTCTTTCTCTTCATTCTCTTCTCTTTTTTCTTCTCTTTATTTTCCTTGCCCACCAGCCCTGCCTGTCCTTTCTCCTGCCTAGCTATTGGCTGTTCAGCTCTTCATTAGACCAATCAGGTGCCTTAGGCAGGCAAGGTGAAACAGCAACACATATTTACATAATTAAACAAATGCAGCATAAATAAAATGAACACACCTTTACATAGTTAAAGTAATGTTCCACAGCATAAACAAATGTAACACATGTTTATATAGTTAAAATAATATTCTACAACATACATGCAATACAGAAAAAGAGTAGGGTTAGTGGACAGCCTGTCTGCTTCCTGACTTATATTGGGGTTGCTCAAGTTTTTCTCCATTTAGGATGTGATGTTGGCTGTGGGGTTTTATATATACCCTTTATTATGTTGAGATATGTTCCCTCCAGTCGTACTCTTTAGGTTGGATTTTGAAAAAAATCTTTTGTTCAGCACCTATTAAAATTATCATGTGATTTTATTCTTTAAGTCTATTTATATGGTGTGTTACATTTTCTGACTTATGTATGCTGAACCATCCCTGTAACTTGACCATGGTGAATGATCTATGCAAATTTGCTGAACTTATTTTTTTTACACAGGTGTAAAGACATTCAACAGAGAGAAGGGGTGCATGAGACTGAAGTGGCTGTGACATTTGTCACCCCATTGATCGCTGGACATGGTTTGGGTGATCAGGATGACTAGGTAGGCCACTTCTTCCCTCAGGCCTCCATCTACATCATTTCTGAAGCTGTGTGCTTAGTTAAAAGGATGCCCTTCCCTGAATTGGTCTTTGGTTAAGGCTATACAAGCAGATGAGCTCCCTGCTGGAACCTTCAACCAAGAACTCAATAGAGAAAGAACAGCCTTTACAACAAATAGTACAGAAGCAGTTGCCACCCAGATGCAAAACAAGTCGACTTTGATCATTCAACTTACTCAAACTTAGCATAGATGGCAAAAATGACTGTAGATTCCACAGAGTAGAACATTAAACTATAAATCATTTTTAAAAGCCATAGCTGAAAACTACATGTTTTAGGACTTAGAAAAGAGTTTTTAGGTTTAACATTAACATCATGTTCACAAGTGAAAAAAAAAACTGGACTCCATCAAAACTTTAAAAAGCCTCACCATATCAAAATCATGTTATGTGAATGAGTATGGTAAAGGTTAGGAAACTAGAAAGGGAGCTGGAAGAGGGAACAGAGAATCTTTAAGCAAAGGGGCGGGAAGGGTAACAGAACATTTGCCGTATGAAAGTGGAAAGGGAATGTTAAGATCAGAAGGGTTCAAGAAGAGAGTAAAGGCAAGGAGATGGGGGAGAGGAGTGAATGGAAGCGAGGAGTGAACGGGACCATCAGCTAAAACTACATAGCTATGAAAATATAAGAAAATCTGGTCCTTTGTACACTGATAAAACATTAAACGCAATTTTTAAAGCATAAAGAGACAAGCTGCAGACAGGCAAAAATATTTTCAACCCACACTTCCAGCAAAATACTTAAGAACTCCCAAAATTCTATCCAATTAGGAACAGATAGAGTATGAACAGCAATTTCTTCAAAGAAGATGTAAAAACAGAAAACAGCACCTAAAAAGATAGTATCATTAGCCATCAAGAAAATGCAAATCAAAACCGAGGAGACATCATTACATGCCTATAAAAATGACTAAAATATGCTGGGTGTGGTGGCTCATGCCTTTAATTCCAGCCTTGGAAGGCTAAGGCAGGAGGATTAAATGTAAGTTTGAGAGAAGCCTGGGCTATGTAGATAAAGAGTAAGACCTTATCTTAACAAAAGAAAACAACAACAAAAAAAATTAAAAAGTAAAATAAAGCAGTGGTGATACCAAGTTTGGCAAGGATACAAAGCAACCGGATAAATCATGTATTGTTCATCTGCTTCAACAAGTTAATGATTAAACAAACTAATTTATTCATGCCATGCAATGCTACTCAGCATTAAAAAGGAATGGGGGTACAGGTTCTCTTAATGACTTTCTTGAATCTCTTATGAATTTTGCTGTGTGAAAAAGCCAATCTTAAAAGAGCACATATTGTGCAGATAGATAAAATTCTTGAATGATTTAGAGGCGGCAGGGTGGGGGAAAGGTTAGCTGGCATTAACCAGTAAATGGGGTAGATAGGAAGTTGGGTAGAACTAGAAAGGACAGCAAGAAGGATGTGGATGTATGTGATTGCTCGGTTCTCATTGTTTTAGTGAATACAGGAAACTACACATAGGCAACAGCATTACATAGAGCTAAATATAGATGCATCTATGGGAATGATAAAAAGAAGTAAAAACATGAATGGCTTGTAGCAGTGTCCTAGTTAGCTCACTATAGTAGAATTTTATAAGCTGTTTTCACTGGGGGAAACTGAGGAAAGGGCACATAGGTATGTCACTGCAACATTGTTTATGATCTAAAGTTATTTCAAAGTTCTAAAAAATTTAGCTTGAAAGAAAGAAAAGGCAAAATTTGAGTTTTTAATATCTTACTAGACACTGAGCTAATAGATCTGACTTATTGGACATGTACAAAATTAAATCAGCCATCTATCTATCAGATTAGATAGTTACAGAAACCAGCGACTACCTGGTCCTGGGTACACAATACCTTAGTTGAGCTCTGGTGATACAGGAATGCGTTGTTCACCTTCTGGAAATTCTTGACAAATTTGTCTTAAATTTGCTTTGGTGTAAAAGCCAAAAATTTGCTATATAAATTTCCATACTTAAGGGTAGACGTGAAGGTAAAAATAGGATATCATCTTTTCCCCATCCCAATGTTAGTCCATTGGTCATGAAGTTAAGATAATAAGCCTTCATGGGTTTGTTAACTCTAAATAGTGAAAATATGTCACCCGAACTCTGGGTACTCAGTCAGCAGGCCTTAACCTCTAGAGAAAATAGGAGGGGAGCAGTTTCTATGGTGATTGGCCACAGAGTCCTTGTGCCATTGCTGAGCCAAGGCCTTAGAACACGTGTTCTACTTTTTCCAGCTGTCTCTTTACTTCCCAGGAGCTTAGGGAGTTGTTGTAAGATTTCCTTCAAAGTCCGTTTCATGACTGTTCTTTAGATAGGATGCATCTTGTCCTTATTTTTAGAAGGTAAAGTTTGATTTTTTTTATATCACAAAATGATTGGGAAAGTGCATCTCCCTAACTTGATTCAAAGCATAAAGAAAAAAAATTGACTGTTGGCATACATTTCTATGAGTTTTAACACACAGATGCATGCTGTTATCACCACAGTAAGGTTACAGACCAGCTCCCTCATCTCCAAAACTTCCTCCCTCCACCTCCAAAGTTTGGCAGCCACTGATGCCCTATTACTGATTATATATTTGTTATACTCATTCTAGTCTTCTGAGGAGGATATGTAAACAACTTCAAACAGCATGTGGCTTTGAGAGACCCTTCCTTCCTTCCTTCCTTCCTTCCTTCCTTCCTTCCTTCCTTCCTTCCTTCCTTCCTTCCTCTTTCCTTCTTTCTCTTCCTCATCTTCTCCCCCTCCTTCTCTTTCTTCTTTTGTTCTTTGTTTGTTTGTTTGGGTTTTTTTTTTGAGACAAGGTTTCTTTGGGCCTAGATGTACTGGAATTCAATCTGTAAACCAGGCTGTACTTGATCTCACAGGGCTCTGCTTGTATCTGCCTCTGTGTGCACAACCACCACCCTACTGGCACATGCTCCTTTCATTCAGCATGGCATCTGTGAGGATCACTGAACCGTCTCATCTGTGAAGGTTTGCTGAAGCACAGTAACTATTGAAAAACTGCTCCCCAGTGTTTCCTGTGATGGATTCTGTAAGCAGGGCTTTTGGCGGTATAACAACAGTATTACTTATGTGCAAGGAACTCATATTTGGTCATATGACTATTGCTTACATTTTAAAATCTATATCCGAATTTCATCTTCTACTAAAAATGAGACATGAAGTAGATAGTAATTTCTAAAAATCATTGCTGTTGCATTATAAAATCAAAAAGCAGGATCTCTGCCTACCTCAACTCTTAGAACACATCTCTGACTCACTAGGGAACCTAGCAGGGCAGCTTCAGTCACCTATGGCATTCAAGAGACACTTCTACCTAAAGGTACAGGTATAGTTGATGCAGAAAGTAAGGCTTTACGATGTTCTTAAACTGCCCTTCCAAGAATGCACAAGGTCTCTTGCTCAACAAGTCAGAACTCCCCGCCATTCTCACCCATTTGGGCTAAGGGCTTCCAGATCTCATTTGATCAGTGCAGGTATACAATTTATGAAGGACCCCACTAGGAAGCTGGGCCTTGGGAGATTAGAAAGACACATTTTGATTTGAGCTGTAAAAAAAAAAAAAACCACCTTGGCATGGTGTTCAGGACTAAGGAATGGGAACCACAGCTCAAGTATCAAAGGTTGATTTGGGGAACAGGCTTCAGCTGGTGTTAGCTGGAGTTACTGGGACCTAGGAAGGTGGGATGCAGTCAGGAAAAACAAAAGTGACAATTTTTGAGCACGTTCAGAACAAATTTTATCTGTCTCATAAGTGTGCCTAGGTTATATCATGGAAAGCTTGGGCATGAAATATGTCTGCCATATTTGCTCTTGTATTGTTTTTATAGTTAACCTCAACTTTCAACTTGAGATCTGGAATCCCCTGAGAGATGGGCCTCTGGGAGTGCCCATCGGGGATTATCTTGATTTGGCTAGGATCTTGAACTATATAGAAAGGAGAAGATGGTCTCAAGCGTTCCTTGCCCTTTGTTTCTTGATGGTGGATGCAGAGTGACCAACTGAACCAAGCTCCTGATCCTGTGATTTCTCCGAAATAACTATAACCTTAAACTTTGTGCCAAAACAAACCCTCCCTAAGTTTCTCTTGTGAGGTTTTTTCTTTAAATCACAGAAATGGGAAGCAACTGAGATGAACTCATATTTTATCAAATTCAGACTAAGTAAAAGCCCTGAAATTTGCTTCAATAAAAAAGACTGTTTATGAATTCACTGCACTTAGCTAAAGCTAGGGATAAGTGTCCTCTTCCGTAGCAAGAGAGCTTTTCTTTATTTAGCGCCCTCTCCTTTCTGTTAAAAGTCTTTTTCTTCTTTCCCTGGTAGCAATCTATCCTTGAAGTCCTGCTTGTAAAAGGAACTCGATTGCTATGCATTGAAGACTGCCATTTTATATAAGGGAAGCATTTGCCACCAAGTCTGGGGACCTGCGTTTGTTACCCAGAATCCACATGGCAGAAGGAGAAAGCTGACCTCTAAGTTGTCTTTTGACATCCACATATGCACCGTGGACACACACACACACTTAAAAATTTTGAAGAGAAAGGATTCAGAGTCTGTGACAGGATTTAACCTGAAACCAAGTGTGCTAGGGAATCTTCGTATGCTGTGTGCGGGAAGGGAGTACCCCTCTTGACTAGGGACAACCAGGGTCTTAAGCCCTTTGCACTAGTATCTTTTCCCAACCTTCCCCAAATTAAGCACATGCAGCTTGTGCCATATGTGATATCCGGCTAGTGTAGCCGGCTTTCTGCCAATTAGCCAGGACCCAGCAATTGCTAGGCTGTGCATCAGTTGACGCTTCTTCAATCGAATGGTTCAGGAAACAGATGGCTGCTTGTTTTTCTTCGTATGTAACTGACTCTCGGAGCATCAGAAGGGTAATTAAAACATCAGAAGGATAATCAAAAGCACAATTTCTTACCTTGGTTATCACCCCAAGCTACATAGTGACAGGAGTCCATGGTTAAATAAGAGCAGCAACAGGTCAACAGGTGCACTGCTGAGGCAGGCAGTCTCATTCCCAAAGAGTTTGGGCTATGACACTAGTGTATCAGGCAGATGCTTAGGTATTGGCCCCGGTAGTGGAGGAACTGAGAAACTCGAGTTCTAAGCATCTTCAAAATTAATAGTCATAAAGGAAATAATATGTGCTAAAGACTAGAAATAAAGTACATGTAGGAAACTAGTAAAGCATTTTTGAGACTGAAATTAGAGTGGGAAAAAGAAGTGTATATTTAGAGCTAGTGCATCCGCAGCCCTTTCCTGTTGGGGCACACACACTTGTAAGTGGAACAACAACTTCCCCTCCATTTTTGTTGGCCTCATTTTCCATTTTAGCTGGTGTCTTCTTATCCAGCCTCCTGAGAGGCTACACGCTAAATGTCTCACGGAGGTGAGACCATCCGCTCAAAAACCTGGCACCCAAGCAATCCCCAGATTCCAGAATTGTGGCCTGCGTCTACCTGCCCTGGCACAAGGACCAGAAGGCAATGTGACATCCCACATGCCTTGCTCAAGGGATGGAATTGGCTTCTTAGTCTTGCTCAAGGGACGGAATTGGCTTCTCAGTCTGAAACAGAAAGCTCGAACTTTACCAGTTATCCAGGGTGAAGCCTCTGGATGCGGTCCTCAGCACTGGTTGTGAAACTCGGTTCATGTGTACATACTGACTAGGTGGTAGACTAGATGGCACAGTCAGTTTAGTCAAAGTGGGTACTGAGAGTGCCAGGCATGTGGTCCTACATCTGATGTGGTCCTACATCTGATGTGAAGGAAGTAGAGAATATCTTGGTCTACTGCGTTTAGAGCAATCACTTTCCACATGGACACTTAGAAAAGTTCTTTGTTCACAAGAAGAGATTATAGAGTTGTTTCTAAATAATCTTCTCCTTGCCCCTGGGAAAGGACAAGGGTTAGTCATAGATCAGTTGTACCAGCTTTTTTATCTAAAGGGCAATGTGCTTTTGGTCACAGTCCCCTTCTCGAATTGTTTTTAACCTTTAGAATGATGTTAGAGCATCACTGCTGAATTGCTAGTTAATAGCATGGGAGAGAGTGGGCAGCCTAATATTCCCAGCGAAACTCTAGAAGCTTGGTAAGGAGAGTCGGTGCAATGAGGCAGCAGCTGAACACACTTTATTTTATATATAGTAAAATCATCTTGGGGCTAGAGAGATGACTTGGAAGTTCAGAGCATTTGTTGCGCAAGCATGAGGACTAGAGTTCAGTTCCTTGCACCCACATAAAAGCTGGGCGTGGTTCCCATACATGCCAGGACTGAGAGGGACAGAAATAAGGGGATTTCCAGCAGCTACTGGCTGCCAGTCTAACAGGAAACAGATAGTTCTAGGTTCCGGAGACCCTTCGTCTAAAAGGAACAAGATGGAAAGTGACAGGGGTGGGCACCTGGTGCCTTCTTCTGGCCTCTATACACCCACACTGTATATACATGTGTATACAGTTCTTCAGGTCAACTGTGGAGAATGTTAGAAGGAGAATTTTATCATCTCCTCTAAAGTTAGCAAGTTTAGGGAGCAGGAAAATAAGACACTCTGAGATTTCCCCATTTGGCCTATTTTGCTCTCAGGCCACAATATCACGACTGTGCAGCTGGCCTGAGGACCTAGAGACGAGGCATAGTTTCCCCTTTGACTCTCATTTCCTTATACTTACTGCATTTTCTAAGTATCTGGAATCTTAGGATTATATGCTGTTTCTATGAGCTTATAAAAAGGATATGATCGTCTTCCCCTTATTTGTACCAAGGAGAGCAACTGACATAGAAAAGTCTAGAGGAACCATAAATCAAAGAACCAGGTTGTTGCTATGGAAGAAGCTATAGAAACCCCATTTTCTCCCAGAGTCAGAGAGAGCCATGGAGAGAGAAGGATACTCACATTACAGTTCCCATTCCTCTTATTCCTTTCCTGCCCCCTAATGTAGTACATGACATTGTCCCAACATGTTCTCTTTTCTAATTGTGACCTGTAGAGGTCATCAGCATTCTAGGGCACATAGCCAGTCGGGTGTTAAGGAGGAATGGATCCAGAACCATGTGAATGCTAGAGGCAGCTCCACGCAGACTAAACAGTTCATCCCAAATGTTCAGATCTGGACTGCATTATACCTTTCTGGGAAGTGTTGGCATTTTCCTGGGTTCTGTGTTTACCCTCTCTATCTCCTCTTAAGAGCAGCTCATGTTCACGGCTGGCTTATCTAGAGACTAAAAGAATGATGACGAATTGAAAAGTTGTCATTGCTGTTGTGATGCTTTTCTGCCTGTCATGCGAATTCATGCCTTGTTCCCCACTTAGTGCCAACTTTTGCACCTGTCCCTTTTACAGTGTTCTTTGCATTTCTGTTACACTGGCTTCCATGTTTGTAACTTGAAAAAAATGTCTGTGTCATTTAGATGAAAAAGAAAAACTTTTAGAAACCTGGTGTATCCTCTTGATGACCTCATCAGCCAGTATCTTGACAGAAAAACATCTAGCAATGCCTCCAACATTTTTCTCCATTCTTTTTCTGTTTTTTTTCTTTTTCTTTTTTTTTTGAGACAGGGTTTCTCTGTGTAACAGTCCTGGATATCCTAGAACTTGCTTTGTAGACCAGGTTCACCTCAAACTCACAGAGATCCACCTGCCTCTGCCTCTGGAGTGCTGGGATTAAAGGTATGAGCTACCACCACCCGGCTTGCTTCCTAGT
Source organism: Dicrostonyx torquatus (assembly GCA_028555095.1). Taxonomy (NCBI): domain Eukaryota; kingdom Metazoa; phylum Chordata; class Mammalia; order Rodentia; family Cricetidae; genus Dicrostonyx; species Dicrostonyx torquatus. The sequence goes on along the minus strand of JAQHUG010000329.1, from coordinate 136,643 downwards.
CTTAAGATTTGGCTGCTTTGTAGTTTCTTGTCCTGTGAAGCTCCTTCTGTACCTATTTTGATGAGGCGTTTTCTTTCTTAAAGGATATTAACTTTTCCCAGTTCCTCTTCTGCACCTATTGAGATATGTGTTTGGTTATGGTCCTCCATTCTTATCCATGCACTATGTCATATTGATTTATTTCCCTATGTTGAAACATCTTTGCATCTCAGGGATAAACCCCACTTGGCTGAGCTATTTGATTTTTTCAGTGTGCTTGTAAATTTAGTTTGCTAGCTCTTTATTGAAAGTTTTGAAAAAAACATCCTTTAGTTCGATAGGATTATTGCCCTGCAGCTTTCTTGTGTGGTTTCTGGCCTTGAAACCACTCTGCTTCTGGCCCTGTAAATAGCCTTTGAGAATGTTCCCTCCTCTGTTTTTTGAAAATATTGAAGAAAAATTGGTATTAGTTGTTCGAAGGTTTTGCAACCCGTACCTGTGAAGCTCTCTGCACCTGGGTTCTTCATTGTTGGAAGCATTTTTGTTAGTGACTCACTTCGTTTCTTACAAGTCTGTTGAAGGTCTGTTATTTTTTTATTCAGGCTTAGTTGATTGTGTATCCACCAGTTCTATGTCTTCAAGGTTACTCCAAATGTCAGTGTGCACTTGTTCTTAATAGTTTTTATGGTCTTCTTTATTTTGTCATCTCATATAATATCTTCAATATTATTCCTGATTTTTGAAGTTTTTTTTTTTTATCCTTAGTTTTGCAAGGGTTTGTTGATTTTTCTCCTTGGGGGGAAAACCCATCATCTTTTTCTTATCATTTTTCTTTGTTTTTTATTTTTTTGAGACAGGGTTTCTCTGTGGCTTTGGCTGCCCTGGAGCTCTGTAGACCAGGCTGGCTCAAACTCACAAAGATCCTCCTGCCTCTGCCTCCCTGAGTGCTGGAATTAAAGGTGTGCACCTCCACCACCTGGCATCCTATCATTTTTCTATTCTCTATTCTGCATACAAGGTATTCAGCTTCATTTATTTTGGCACTACTCTTTGGTATTCCTTTCCTTTAATACGGTTTGATTTACTTTATTTGTATTTTATTTTATTTTTTAGTTTTGTAAGTTGTGGTGTTAGCTTGTTTAGTTGAGATCGTTCTTCTTTTATTGATGTAGCTGTTTATCATTCTAAGCTGCTCTCTTAGTATTACTCTTGATATATCACATGAGTTTTGCATGAAATACATGTATGTTCATATATTCATGCATGGATGCAGGAGCATGTCCAGGTATGTGCACGCGTTTGTGGCGGCCCCAGGTGGAATATAGATCTCTTTCACTATTGCTCTCCACCTTGTCTTTTGAGATGGGGTCTCATTTCTCTCAGCACTCACCAATCAGCTGCACTGGCTGGCATGTGAGCTCTTTGGATGCACCTGTCTCCCTTCCCTGGATATAAGGGTTACCAGTGCACACACCCATGCCTGGCTTTTATGTAGGTTCTGGGGATCTGAATTTGAGTTCTCACGCTTGTGAAGAAGGAAATTTACCAGTTGAATCATCTTCCTGATCCCTCAAGATATTTCCCAGCACTAAGGAGGCAAAGGCAGGCAGAGCTCCAAATTAAAAAAAACAAAAAAAGAATGGGCTATTTCTCTATTTTTTAAAATCTGCCTTTTTTCTGTTGTTGGCATTTAGTTTCTATTGTGGTCTAAGAAGGCACTGTATCTGGATGTTTCTTTCCCACTTGACAGTTCACGAATTCAGAGGTTTATATTAATTACAAACTGTTTGGCCTATTAGCTCATAGTTATTATTAACTAGGTCTTACAACTTAAATTAGCCCATTTCTATTATTTTATATTTTATCACTAGGTTCATGGCTTGTTACCTAACATCTTGCTTCCCCAGTGGCGCTGGCATCTCCCAGACTCTGCCTTCTTTTCTTTTTCCCTGTATCTTCGCTTGCATTTCCCACCTGACTCTATTCTTCCTGACTACTGGCTAACTGAGGTTCTTTATTAACCAATAGTAATAAAACATATTCACAGCATACAAAAAAGTATTCCATATCAAGGCACTTTTATGATTTCAGCCTTCTTATATTTGTTAAGTCTTCTTTTATGTAATCTGCACTGAAGAATTTTCAATGGATTCTTGAGAAGGATCCACATCCCACTGCCATTGGATGGGGAAAATTCAGCATGTGTCTGTTAAACTCCTTTCATTTATACTCTTATTTAGCTGGTTCCTCATTAATTTCCTGTATGGATGTTCTATTATTCGTTGAAAGAGACATATTGAAGTCTACTACTTTTATTGTTGCCTGTTTCCCATCTCAGATGTTGCACACACAAATGCACTATTCTAAGTACTGCATTTCCTGTTGACTTTACCCTTTGATAATTGTATATTGACGTTTTTCTCCATTTGCAGCTTCTGACTTGTATGTCAGGCAGTGTGGAGGCCTAAGGTGGACATCAAGACTCTTCTTCCATAACCCTTCCACCATGCTCTTGGCGCAGGAGTTCTCAACTGAACCCGGAGCCCATTGACATAGTTAGTGTGATTAGGCAGCTTGTTCCAAGGCTCCCCTGTCTCTCTTTCTGAGCATGAGAATTACAGGCAGGTTGCCACACCCCACCTGTTATTTATGTGGCCTCTGGAAATCCGAACACTGGTCCTCACAGTTGTGTGAAAAGCATTCTAACCTCTGAGCCCTATTGTCTGACTTAAAGTCTATTATTTTCTCAATTAGTATAGCTATCAATGGATGGTTACTTGATATTTGAATGAAATATATTTTTCTATTGCTTCCCTTTGAGCTCGTGCATCTGTTTCTGTTTGTTTGTTTAAGACATAATCTTGCTGTGTAGCCCGCACCGACCTTGAATTCTGAATGCTCCTTCTGTCTTATCCTTCGGAGTGCTCAGTTACTGACATGCAACATGTGCATTCTTGCATTTAAAGTGAGTCTTGTACACAGCGCATTACTTCCTGTTTGGTTTAATTTTTATTCTTTACACATATTGTAATTTTGATTCATTCAAATACTTGCAAACCTTTGTTTTGGGTCTTTTATACTTAATTATAGGATATAAGGATCTACTATTGGCATTTTGATAATTTGTGTGTGTGTGTGTTGTTGTTGTTGCTGTTGTTGTTATTGTTGAGAATTGAACCCAGCACAATGCTTGGGCAGTGTTGTACCACTACAGCTAAATCTCCAACATTTGCATGTGTTCCTCACTTACCAACTTTCGGGTGTTTATATTTTATGAATTAGTGACTAAAGCAAGTACTGCAACTGTCGAGGACCAGCCTCAGCAAAATCACCTCTTACCAGGGTAGGGGCATGGGAATTTTAGAAATATAAGTAAAGAATGTGAAGAGGCCAACCTCTCCTAAGTTGTCCTCTTGCCTTTATGATTATCTTCCTTCCATAATCTTGCAAATTGACCAAAGCCTCCCATATTACAAAGTTCATATCAGGGTCTTCTTGTAATCAGGGGTAGCTGTGGAGGTCAGTAGATTCAGCGAGTGCCAACAGATGTGTCAACTGAGGTTTTTCTGCTCCATATTCACACGCAAATTCTGACTTAGGGGTATCCATTCCCCTAATATCCTAAGGAATTGTATTGTTGTCAGATATGACAAATATATTATTTTGAAATTTTTCTCTTGATCTTGGGTATAAGAAGATGGATATTTTACTTATACCTGGGACATTTTCCTTATTGTTTACAACTTTCTTTATTCTTGATGCTTTCACACAATGAAATTCTATGAAATATGAGGTCTACCTCCTCATTTTCCTTCACCTCCCCTACAGCTTCTCTCCAAATTTCTCCCTACTTACTTTATGTTTCCTTGTTTGTCTGCTAAGTCTAATTAGTACTGCCCATGTATGTACATGGGCGTGGGGACATCCACTTGAGCATGGGAACCCTACCAGTGGGAATGATTCTTCCTCTCTTAGCGGCTATGAACTGCCACTAGCTCCTTGGGAATGCCTGGAGCCTGGAAAGCACCTCCTCCAGCTATTCCATACTTTTTACTGGCTTGATCTTGTGCAAATCTTGCACAGGTAATCACAGCCATTCTGAGTTCACTGGCTACATTATGTCTAGAAGACAGTACTTTGGGGGCACTCCTCCATAAACATTAGTTCTTAAATTCTCCCAGCTTCCTTTTCCATAACCTGTACCTAGGATATTTTCTCATTGCAACATTCTCCAAAGTGACTGAGGTAAGTCTGCAAAGTACATTTTCCAGCCTTTTGCCAAATGAATTTTTTAGTAGAAGTAATTGAATCAAGCATTGAGTAATCCCTGTCCTCACCGAAAGTCTGACAATTTTGTTAAGCCTCTCATGGTTCATGTTGTCATTTCTTTTTTTCACATAAGCTAGTGAATAAGACTTTATTGCTACAACCAAAAAATAAGTCTAGGGAAAGGCTCTGACTTCTTAGGAGTGGAGGGAGTTTAATTGTAGGCAAGGCTGTGATGTGGATTTGGGTAGGAAAGCCCTGGAGAAGGTATTGCAGCTGAGTGATGAAGAGTTGTCAGTGTGGACCACCATTGGGGGACTGTGGGCTAGATGTAAGTGTGGCCATAGTGAGCTAAGCTAATGGCTTTTATTTTACGCTCAGGTTAAAGCTGGGATTGCCACCTGTCTTTTTCTTCAAATGGTAGAAACAAATGATGGTGCATTTTGGAAAAAAAATGTTCATTCCTACAAAAGATCACTGGCTGAAAGTAAGATATATTTACTGAGCCAGGTTCTATGACTGACAGGTTCAATAATGGTGACCAGGTCTCTCTGTCTCTGTCTCTGTCTCTGTCTCTCTCTACACACATACACACACACACACAGACACACACGAGATAACTAGGTAGCCCATGGGAGGGTCTGGTGAAAGCTTGCAAATGTACACTAGTAATAGTGACTACTGAGTCACTATTACTAAAATGTAAATGCCCCAGGAAGAAAGACCACTCACAACCTATTGAGCCCCTATCTTATCAGATAATGAATGTTAGCTGCTCACAGACCCCAAGAGATGTGTGTTAGGTACAGAGAAGAGAATGGGTGTTTCCTGTGAAGCTGGGGGTGGGACCCAGGGCCAAGCAGGTGCTAGACAAGTACTCTTCTCCTGATTTACAACCCAGATTACGAAAGGTTTGCATTTAAATGAAGAAGCCACAGCTCAGAGGTCTTTAAGCACTCCTCAATGGTGCCAAAGCTCAATGTGAATTACTTCACTGTTTTGCACAAAGACCTTGGAAACCTATTTGTATCCTTTTGGAAAATGTGAGTGGCTATTGGTGAGAGTTCCAAGGGTAGAAGAAAGCTGCTGGTGGGAGGATTTTAGAGGCTGGCAGATGATTTCCGGTCCTAGTAGTTTAGTCTCTGTGTGTCTTAACCCACATTGACTTCTGAGTGACTTTATAGAGTCGCAAACTTCTAGTAGGTAAATCCTTTCATTTTGCTGAAAATTTTTCTGCTTCTATTGATAGAGAATTCTAATAAAAACTATTCTATTTTATGTACTTTTGCAAGATCTTGTAAACTCTGGTTCTGGCCTATGTGAGCTATATGTCATTCTTTGGAGGGTATCCTGGAAGAGACAGAGTTGGTACCTTGATAGGGAGAATATGTCAGAAAAATAGGTAACAACTCTTTGTGTATTGACATCTCAGGAGAGAAGAAAGAGAGAGAGAGAGAGAGAGAGAGAGAGAGAGAGAGAGAGAGAGAGAGAGAAAGAGAGAGAGAGAGAGAGCGCTGTTGCGAAGAACTGCAATTGGTAAGACCAGTGTTCTGAGTTTAGATTTGTAGAGGAGGTGCCTGGGGCTGGGGGATGAGGATGGAGAAGTAAAAAAAAAAAGATAGAAGGATGAAGAGGGACAAATTGGGTGAGCACTCATGTTTGAGCCTACTGCTCCTGATACCCACTAACTAGATTGGAAATCTGCTGATGTTTGTATTGATATCTGGTCATCAAAGCCATTCTAGTATTCTAGTCCTCTTCTTAGACTTTGTCAGTAACCACTGTCTTCAGCTCTTGGAGAAACTTGACTAAAAGGAAAAGAAATATTCATATTCCTCTCTAAGGTATCTTTACTGGTCTTCTAGACATCTGGCCCCTGGGAAGGCACTTTTGATTTTGTGAAACACCTTCTGGCCACTCCACTAACTTGCTGCTATTCTTCACGCCTTTGTCCTTGGCCTCATTAGCCAAAACCTTTGAAAGAGTTTTTTGGTACCCTTTTCTAAAAATATATTTGACCAGTTTTGTCACTAGTTTTCAAATATTAAAGGTTAAGCAAATTTGGATTTAAGTATTCCAAACATGAATTTAGCTCTTCTGTTTTCTTATATTGTTTTGTGTGGATTTGTGACAGAGTCTCATGCAACCTGAGATAGCCATGAATTTGCTGTGTAGTTGAAGATGACCTTGCACTGTGTCGCTATGCCTTTTCATCCATCTCCTGAGTTCTGGGATAATGGACAGTCATACCACTCCCAGCCGAAAAGGGAATTTAAGTAAATCTTGCAACTTTGCTGCAGAGATTCCAGACTTCTTCCTTTAAAAGGACAGGAGATTTTATTATTTTGCATTTATTTTTGTGTGCGTATGTGTGCATAGCCATGTGTATATGTGAATGCAAGTGTGTATGCTTGCCATGGCACATGTGTGGACTCAGTCTCTCCTTCCATCTTGTTTGTAAGGCAGAGTCTCTTTTGTTTCTGTCACACTGAGTACGCCAGGCTAGCTGGCCAGCGACCTACAAGCTGTCTCTGTCTCCCATATTCCTGCAGGAATGCTGTGATTACAGATGCTTCTTACCACATTCCACCTTTTTATGTGGGCACTGAGGATCCCAACATACATAGATTTGCATGGGAGGCTTGTGTGGCAAAGGTTTTCATCTGCTAAGCCATCACCTTGGCCCAGGACTGAATAATTTAGGTGACGTTTTGTTTTTGAAATCATTCTCTCTGCATGTTCTTGACTATACCCCATATTGGGGAGAATTTTGAATACCGTTTCCGGTAAAACTGTTGCTTAAGGCCATTCACTTAGCAAACTCTCACCTTTCATACCTTTGTCAAATAAAGGAACAGAATTCAACTGTTGAATTTCAAATTGGCGTGTTATCATATAATGTTAATAAGTGTCTGAAGACGGATCATGGAGGTGAAGGGAGAAGATTTAAAGTTCATCAAATCATCTACTCCACACCCAGTGTATTTTACATAAAATGAGACAGATTTTCTTAATAACTTTAATGGTGTGCTATTATAATATAGCTGCAACATTAAAACCAGAAGAATTATCAGTGCTAAGTACTCTCCAATTTAGAATACATGAATAAATTCTCTAAAACACTTTAAGAACATCCATTTTCCTCAGCCAAATGATCTGGAAGTTCAAAAGGTAAAAGGAACATTTCTTCTTATATGAAAAGTAGAAATTTATTATTATTTTTGTTTGTGTGTGGGGGGCACTGGCGGCTAAAACCAGAACATCTCTGCCACTGAGCTTCATGTAGTCTCCCCCAGCTTTTCCTTTTTATTTTGAGATAAGAGTATCACTAACTCACGCAGGCTGGCTTTGAATTCACTCGGCAGGCCAGTGAGGCCTTGAACTCCTGGGCCTTCCTGTCTCAACCTCCTGAGTAGCTGGGAACACCGGCCTAGGCCAAAAACTTGACTCAGAGTACAGGTCTCTCCTTTCTTCTCTTCTCCCTTTCCCCCTTTCCCTCTCATCTTTTCTTCCTCTCTTCCTTCTCTTTTTTTGGATGTTTGGAGACAGAGTTTCATGTAGGATAGCATCTCTTCTCGTTGTTTCTTCGTGATAGTCATGCTGACTGGGGTGAGATGCACTCTTAAGATATTTTTTAAGACCGAGTTTCATGTATCCCAGGTTGACCTAAATGTTGCTAATAGCCAATGACTACCCCAAAGCCCTGACCCTCCTCCTTTCTTATCCCAAGGGCTGGCTTACAGTTATGTACTATCACGTCTGGCTTTAGAATACAACCATGATAATCACTTGTGAACTCTTTGCTGGGGCATTTAAAATCTTCTCTGGCAGTTTCATGGCAACTATGAACGTTGTATCCCCTTTCGTGTGTGTGTGTGTGTGTGTGTGTGTGTGTGTGTGTGTGTGTGGTGTCAAAACAATGTGTGGAGATTTACAGATCCATTGAGGTACTGGTAGCTCTGTTACTTCCACATTCCACTACTCCTCCGCTGGTAAGGACTTGTCATAAGGTTGCAAGATAGACAAGAGGGACTGAAAAATAGTGTTTAAGATGATAGAAGAGTAGTTAGGAGTTTTGAGGGAGAGCTAAGAGCCTTTGCTCCAGCTAGGTTTTGCCGGTTACTAAGTTGCTGTCTCAGTCCTAAACCTACTTGTCTCTATCCTGCCTTGTGACACTAGCAAAAGCACACAGCCAAGTGACTTTTTGCCTTGTCAACGCACTCTGTTTTAGGTTCTCCCACGGGGGATCAGTAGAGAGGAGACCAAGCAACCGAAGGACTTGTTCCTTCCTGTTTGCTGATTGTGGCTTTCCTGTCTGCTCAGGCTTCCTGTGAACATCAATCACTTCAGCCTTGCTTCTTCACTCGGGAAACACAGCAAATCTTCCCTAGAGCACCAGCCGATCCACTATGGAGCTTTTCAGTTCACTTCGAAGAACTAGCCTCATCTCACTCCACTCCCAAACACCATGATCCGAGGTCTGTGCCCCTCCTCAGACCTCTCTATCCTAAGACCATAGGCTCTTTTTTCCAGGACAGGGAAAATCAGCAGACGTAAGATACTAACTAGGTTACATGGTTTCTGCAGGCTTTATCAGTTTCAGCACACACAAACCATTTTTGACTATCCTCACGATTATACGGCATTTTCCAAAAGGTACTGATTTCTGTAACCACCAGTGCCAACACAGCCAGGAGGAAGTTTCTCCATGTCCGTTTATTTTCACTTTCGCTCTTCCCACCACCTCTTTCGTGACAGCTACTTAGACGCACTCCATCTCTGTAGCTTTTGATTTGGAGAATGTTGTATAGACAGAAGCACATGGCACTTGGAATTGGCTATTTAGTGAGCAGAGTGTCCTTAAGAGAAATCTAAGCTGTTGGATGTGTCAAAGGGCTGGTTTCTTTGTATTGTTAAGCAGTACTCCACAGTATAAATGCAGAAGAATGTATTTAACCATTCATAAAGATGAAGAATATTTAATTTGCTTTCAATTTGGGGGTGTTAAAAATGGCTGTAAACATTCGAGTAAGAGTTGTTTTGTTTTGGCACAGGACCTCTCTGGGTAGTTCAGCCTAGCCTCGATCTTGTGATTTTTTTTTTCCAACTTCAGATTTCTGACTCTTGGGATCATAAGCACCTAGTGCATGTACGAGTTCTTGCGTGAACATGAGAGAAATTTTTCTCTGGAATAAATGCCTAGGAGTGTTATTACTAGCCACAGGGCAACTGAATGGGTAATGTTTTGAGAAATTACCAGAATTATTCCTGGAGTGGCTATATTATTTTGCATCTCTGCTCTCAGGGTGCATGAGGTCCCATTTGCTGCCATCATTAGCATTTGATTCATTTTCTGTGCGAGCTATCTGGATAGGTGCATAGTAGCAGCTCGCTGGTATTTTAATTTGGATTTCTCCCTTGACTAGTGATCTTCAGCATCTTTTGTGAATATGCCAGGTGTATCATCACTGATGGTGTGTTTCTCCAAGGCTTTTGCCAATTTAAAAAACTGGGTGGTCATTTTTTAAAAACATCTTGAATTTTTCAAGAAAATGGATGGAGCTAGAAAACATTATTTTGAGTGAGGTAACCCAGACACAGAAAGACAATGATCACATGTACTCACTCATAGGTGGTTTTTAAACATAAAGCAAGGAAAACCAGCCTACAAACCACAATCCCAGAGAACTTAGACAACAATGAGAACACTAAGAAAGACATACATAGATCTAATCTATATGGGAAGTAGAAAAAGACAAGATCTCCTGAGTTAATTGGGAGCATGGGGACCTTGGGAGAGGGTTGAAAGGGAGGGGAGAGGCAGGAAGGGGAGCAGAGAAACATGTAGAGCTCAATAAAAATCAATTTAAAAATTGGGTGATCAGTCAGCTAGTTTAAAGGATTTTAAAACATACACGGTGGTGGTTTGTAAATCTGTTCTATCTGTGGGCTATTTTTAATCCTATTCACATCATCTTTCAGAGAACAGAAATTACATGAACATTCCATTCTTGTTGATTTTCCCCTTTTTTGCATCATGCATTTGCATCATGCATCTGCATCATGTTTTGGGGAGGGTCTAATGCCAGCAGAGGATGCAGAACAAGGGTAGGCACAGACTTCCCCTTATGAAATGGCATAGGAGATACAGAAGGACAACTTTGACTTGGAAAGCTGGGCGCTTACAGCACCCAGGCAGATGTGACCTGTAGCTTATCTGAATGTTGGCAGAACAACTTGTGTTCCTGTCAGTACACAAGAGAGTGGGAGGCTCCTTTTGTTTTGATGCCACAAGGATCACAAAGACTCGACACTTTTGGGCATTCGTTCTCTTTGTTAGTGACAAGCTGTCCTAACCTGAAAAGGGCTCTTGTGTGTTGTTGCCAAATCTCTCTGGACCTTAGTCTTTTCCTCACATTCTACCAAATTCCTTTTGCAGTTTGGAGAGAAAACATCACTTCAGTTAAGGTAATGTCACCCAGAAGTTTCTAAATTCACTAGGTAATCCCTTCTTTCCCCTTCCCCTATCTGTCCACAGGCAAGCACTCCAGGCAGTGACAGCTTCTGTCACTTTGCATGAATTTTCAGTTTTTAGAATTTACAATTTTGGGGGCTGGAGAAATGGATCAGTGGTTAAGAGTACTGTCTTTTCTTCAGGAGGACCTGAGTTCAATTCCCAGCATCTACATGGTGACTCACAGCTATTTGTAACTCGAGTTCCAAGGGATCCAACACGCTCACAAAGAGAAGCATCCAGGCAAAACACCTGCGCACATCAAAGAAAAATAAATATATCATTTAAAGATAATTTACACTTTGAAATATAAATATATTTTATAGCATTTTCAAAATATATTAGAAAGTAAACTATATTCTGAAATATAAATTTATGTATGTATATTTATTTATATTTATATGTTGAATCATATCTCAAGTTAAATATCTTCTGTCTTCTTTGATTGAACAGAATAATTTGCACATTCACCCACTTAACACCAGTAGATAGCTCATTATTCTTTTGCCTGAGTATATTTCACCATGTGCATGTATAGTTGACTATTCCTTGTCCTAAATACTAGGGATGAGAAGTGTTTTTCATTTGAGGTTTGGAATTTTGGGATACTGGCATACATATGATGTGATATTGGAGACAGAACCAGAACCTCATCATAAAATGCATGTATGTTTTTAGACATGTAAGATCGAATGTAACTTTATACACTATTCTTAGTGTACCTACATTTTGACTGCCACCCCTCACATGAGGGTATGGGTGGGCTTTTCCATTTGTAATATCATTTACTGCTCAAAAGCTTCAATTTTGGCGCATTTCAAAATTTAGAATACTGGGTTTTGGACCTGCAGCATTATTTGTTTATTCATTTATCTTATGGTGAGCACACATTGCAGTTGTTTTCCGGTTTTATCTAAAATAATGCTAAATATAATAGACATTGATGACACAAATGATTTTCTTCCTCCTTCCCTCCCTCTCTTTCCTTCATGCTTTCCTTCAGTTTCCTTCCTTCCTCCCTTCTTTCTTCCTTTATCTCTTCCTTCTGTTTGTTCTCTCTCTCTCTCTCTCTCTCTCTCTCTCTCTCTCTCTCTCTGCAGTGCTGGGATAGAATGAAACTAAGATACAGAAATATAACTTTTACACAGCAGATTCCCTCCTGGTTACGAAGTGCGGTAGGCTAGAAATGATATTAGCTTCTTGTCTTTAGCTTCTTTAACTTTGTATCATAGTTATAAAAATAGTTCATGTACTAAATAGGTAAATAACTGGAAGGGAGTCAAGCAGAAAATGGCTTTCCTTGTATGATCTCTGGGCCCCTGTTCTTTGGGTTCATTCGATTCACTTCTAGACTGACTTGTGAGACAGATCGTTTGTCTCTGATGTCATTTGCTTATACCTTTTTCCTTTCTGTCAAATGTCCAATTTTGTCCTCCTACCCAAGGTCACAAATCTTTAATCCCCAAATCGTACGTCCTTCCCAAATAGAACCTCACACTTGAGATACCTTTCAATCTATGCCATCTTGTCATGTGACCTCCTTGACCTCTATAAAAATTTCTACTACCAGGTAGTGATGGCGAATGATTTTAATCCCAGCACCTGGGAGGCAGAAGCAGGCAGATCTCTGAGTTTGAGGCCAGCCAGGTCTACAGAGCCAGTTCCAGTAGAGCCAGGGCTACACAAAGAGACTCTGTTTCTTAAAAGAAAACTTCAACAGAGTTAGGGTTGATACCCAAAGGTTAAGAGTTGCAGAAATGAACTTCATGAGCTCTTTGGGTGTACCACTTCCAAGCTTTCAACAATTTTCATCATACTCATGCATTTCACTCCACCCATGCTGGGTAGTACTTACCCACTTCCAGAGACCATGTTTTCTCTCCAGAGACAATTTTGTGTAATCTCAGAGTTCTTTGCCTTTATGGACAGTAAGCTACGGAAGCATAAGACAATCCTTTCTTGGGTCACAGTATCTCTTGCTCTTCATAGGTCCAAATTACTGTCCTTCAAATTGCTATCTTGAGGAAAGCACAAGCCTTTGCTACAGGGGAAGACTACCATTTTAAAGAGCAAAGTTAAATGAACAAACATTTTCCTTGAAACTGATTGAATTATCATGCATGTACTGTAGGCAGCAAAGCATCCCTTTAGAGGGTAAGAATCCAGCTTAAGGGCTGGAGTGCATTGACTGCCTCCAACTCACTGAGATGGATTTTATCTTGAATGTTACTCAGTCTATAAGTGCTCATTTTCCTCATTTGTACATGTATATAAATAGTAGACCTTTCATAGGATCATTATGAGAATTGAGCTAATCATTTCAAAGTCTTAGGATGTAGAGCCTAGTAAATAGTAAGTACACAATGAGGTAACTTTTATTATCACCATTTTTATCATTATTACTATGCTCATTTTCCTGTGTTAGAGATAAAGAAAGGCTCCTCCTCTCAGCAAGTTCACAGTCTAATGGAAAATATATGCATATAATTTGTAATATTGTATATTTGATGGGTGTCCTGAAATGTCAGCTGTCATTGAGGGAGAAACCTACAGTATTAGGTGGACTCTTATAATGGTAGCATCTCTGTACACTTGTAAAGTATCAAGTATCCTTCATTCAATTAACATTACGTTCTGAGACTACAAATGTTTGAAGAACCAGATGCATAGCATTTCCTGTAGTGTGAAGGGAAGCAACCAGGGCTATAGACTTCACAATTTCACTAAGATACTTCTGATGTAAACCCACAAACACATGGAAATTAAACAATGCTCACCTGAATCATCAATGGGTCAAGGAAGAAATAAAGGAAGAAATTAAAGACTTCCTAAAATTCAATGAAAATGACCACACAACATACCCAAATTTATGGGACACAATGAAAGCAGTGTTAAAAGGAAAGTTCATAGCACCAAATGCCTACATAAAGAAGCTGGAAAAATCTCACACTAGTGAATTAACAAAACATTTGTAAACTTTAGAACAAAAAGAAGCAAACTCACCCAAGAGAACTAGAAGGCAGGAAATAATCAAATTGAGTGCTGAAATCAACAAAATAGAAACAAAGAATCAATGAGACAAAGAGCTGGTTGTTTGAGAAAATCAACAAAATAGACAAACCTTCATTCAAGCTAATCAAAAGGCAGAGAGAGAATATCCAAATTAACAAAATCAGAAATGAAAAGTGGGACATAACAACAGACATGGAGGAAATACAGAGAATCATCAGTTCATATTTCAAAAACCTGTGCTCCACAAAATTGGAAAACTTAAAGGAAATGGACAAGTTTCTAGATAAATATCACTTACCAAAATTAAATCAAGACCAGAGAAGCAAATTAAACAGACCTATAACTGCTGAAGAAATAGAAACAGTCATCAAAAGTCTCCCCCCCCCCAAAAAAAATAAGCCCAGGATCACATGGTTTTGGCTCAGAATTCTACAATATTTTCAAACAACTAATATCAATATTCCTCAAATTTTTCCACACAATAGAAACAAGGAAAAATGCCAAACTCTTTTGAGGAGGCTACAATTACCCTGACACTCAAATCACAGAAAGACATTACAAAGAAATGTCACTCTCACTCATGAACATTTATGCAAAAATACTAAATAAAATACTGGCAAATCAAATCCAAGAACACATCAGAACCATTATTCACCATGATCAAGTCACATTCAATCCGGAGATGCAAGGAGGGTTCAACATAGGCAAATCTGTCAACGTAATCCACCATATAAACACTAAAAGATAAAAACCACATGAACATCTCATTAGATGCCAAAAAAGCTTTTGACAAAATACAACATTCCGTCATGAAAAAGGTCTTGGAGAGAGCAGGGATACAAGGAACATACCTAAACATAATAAAGGCAATATACAGCAAGCCAACAGCCAACATCAAACTAGATAAAGAGAAACTCCGAGCGATCCCACCGAAATAAGGAACAAGACAAGGTTTCCCCTTTCTCCATATATATTCAATATAGTTCTTGAGGTCCTAGCTAGAGCAATAAGACACCAAAAGGAGATCAATGGGATACAAATTGGAAAAGAAGAAGTCAAAGTCTCACTATTTGCTGATCATATGATAGTTTACATAAGCAACCCCAAAAATTCAATCAAGGAACTTCTACAACTCATAAACACTTCCAGTAATGTAGCAGGATACAAGATTAACTCAAAAAATCAGTAGCCCTCCTTTACACAGATGATAAATGGGCCGAGAAAGAAATCAAGGAAACATCACCCTTCACAATAGCCACAAATAACATAAAATATCTCAGAGTAACTCTAACCAAACAAGTGGAAGATTTGTATGACAAGAACTTTAAATCTTTGAAGAAAGAAATTGAAGAAGACACCAGAAAGTGGGAAGATCTCCTATGCTCTTTGGTATACAGAATTAACATAGTAAAAATAGCAATCTTACCAAAAGCAATCTACAGATTGATGCAATGCCCATCAAAATCCCAGCAAAATTCTTCACAGACGTTGAAAGAATGATACTCAACTTCATATGGAAAAGCAGAAAAACCAGGATAGCCAAAACAGTTCTGTACAATAAAAGAACTTCTGGAGGCATCACAGTCCCTGGCTTCAAACTCTACTACAGAGCTACAGTACTGAAAACAGCCTGGTAATGACATAAAAACATACAGGAGGAGCAATGGAATTGAATTGAAGACTCAGATGTAAATCCACACACCATCAAACACTTGATTTTTGACAAAGAAGCAAAAAAATATCAAATGAAATAAAAAGAAAGTATATTTAACAAATGGTGCTGACATAACTGGATATTAACATGTAGAAGAATAAAAATAGATCCATATCCATTACCATGCACAAAACTCAAGTCCAAATGGATCAAAGACCTCAACATAAAACCAGCCACACTGAACTTCATAGAAGAGAAAGTGGGAAGTACACTTGAACGCATTGGCATAGGAGACCATTTCCTAAATATAACCCCAGCAGCACAGACACTGAGA